>SKCR01012919.1:0-446732 GCA_019454045.1 Zanthoxylum bungeanum
CTATGTGTATAATAGGAAGTCAAGGCACATAAGACATAGACATGACACTATAAAACACATGCTCTCAACTGGCATTATCTCAATTGATTTTGTAAAATCAAAAGAGAATATTGTATATCAATTAAAAAAAGATATACCAAAGAAGCAAGTGTTATATTTATCGAGGGAAATTGGCTTAAAGCCAGCACAATGAGAAGTAACTTAGCGGAAACCCAACCTAGCAAATTGTTAAATCATGTCTAGGTTCAATTTGGAAAACTAATTGGATAAAACCCAAGTAATGAAGTATAACTAGTTACTCATTCCTATGATAAGAAAAGTTATTATACCTATGATGATAAAGATGAATGATTAATCATTCTTAATGACACTAAGAGAAGAATAAATCAGTATTACATGACACCTATAATCATTGTGTCACATATATAGAAGTAATATGGGGTCGCATTTATGAGAATGAAATGGCTAATTTCTCTAAAGCTCCTATAAATTCAAGATTGTTCAGGTTCAAAATAAACGTAACCGTATGAATTGAAAGGTGTCAAAATTCGATATGTGTGATACTTATTGTCTTGATTTACCAAATATGATGAACAATTCAATGTCTCCTATATACATTGACTCATCGGTAAATCCAATAAGTACTTATTAGAAGGCTCAAGTCCAAAAGACACATTTCCTAATGTATATCACTTTTAAGTTTTCTCTGGATCAGGCTGTGTACAGTATTGACACTTTTTGTTGTACAAATATGGGGTATTGTAAGAGGTTTGTATAGAAAATAGAGGGAGTAGTCCCAAATGGGAGAAGGAAATGGGAAATAAAGTGTTTATAAATGTACACTATACATTTATATTAAATAGAAAAAATTGGGCTTAGGCTTGATATGTGTGGTTGGGTTATTAGCCTGGCTTAGGATTAATAAATATATATTAATATATTTAATTAATCAAAAGATGGACCTTGGGCCTTGGGGCTCTTGTGATTCATTAAGTGCCTTACCTGAAAATATTTTTTATTTTTTCATTTAAATCAGAAGGTTGTGTCTAATCAACACAACTCTTCTGATTAACTGAAAAACGTTAACATTTTTTCCTCATTATTCTCTATATATATAACAGTAAACATCAATGAACAACATTGAAGAATTCTATTTCAAATACAAATCTTTCTGATCTTTGGAAATAAAAAAAACATCTAATAAATTCGCCAGGGGTCGAAACTTTAGTGCAGAAGTTCGACTTGCAGATTGTTGAATCCCGGTGGCAGACGTCCATCAAACTACAAGTACAAGAGTATGAGCGAACTTCTGCTATAGGACATAACATTATATGCTAGCCTCAATCTATAAAGTCAGTTTTATTATTGTTGATTTTAATTTCTTGCATTGTAAGTTTCTATTTTTATATTTGTTTCTTGATACTATCTAAATATATACGATAAAAATTTATTTCATTCACTTATTGTTCTCAACAATATGTACATGAGACATCGCATGCATGAACTGTATGACCATTTTAAACATGCATGAATACCATTAATGTTACAGTGTCATCTATTAAGAATGCTTTCGATGAGTTGTTCAGTGTTCATCAAATAAACGCATATATGTTTACATGAGTCTCCTAAGACTCATTGTTCATTGGGATAAACTATCAGACCAAATCTCGATATATGACATGTATTGGTCTCAATAGATTTTACTAACCGATCTGTGTTTGTAAATCTTGACCATGAATTTTATTTAAGAATATACTACAAGTAGTGACACCCCCCAATGTCAATTACAAGTTTCATTATAATTATATGACTACTGTATCTTCTCGGGTCTTTGTCTAATATATACATCACTAATCCTCAATTAGTGATGTATCTAAACTGAATTATTATTTTTTTGGAATCGTTGGAAACCCCGCTGCCAAACCACCCATTCCGGGCTTAAGCGGAGCAGGTAAAACCCCCGGCTGTCCTAGGTTCTTACAAGAAATGTACTCTCTGGATTCGAACCCATGACCTCAAAGTGAAATCATGAACCCTACACCACTAAGTCACGCCCCTTTGGGACATCTAAACTAAATTATATCGAATATGTACGCTTAAAACATGAATTAATACCATTTATTGGGTAATATTATGGAAAAGGTAATTACTCATATTCATGAACATGTTATAAATACAAAACGGATTGACACTAAGAGCACCAACCCTAACATACGGTACTTTGTAAATCCTAAATTGATATACTAGTTGAATTGGATGTCTGATTAATGAAAGCGAGAGACTAGATCATTTTGAATTTTTCTCTAACGGGTAGTGAATTGAGAGACTAGTTCAGTGAACTGAAAGACCAGTTCTTTAAGAATTTTTGATATTTTATTCATAACGATTAGTTTTTCAATGGGCACTATATAAACTCAATTATTTTATTAAAACAAGGTTAGAGAGTGTTTTTATGGGCACTATATAAACTCAATTATTTTATTAAAACAAGGTTAGAGAGTGTTTTTATCACCAGGTTATCATTTCTAAACATTTTTTGAGCTTTTATTTGTAAATCTTTATATTCAAACACAATTTGAGTTAGAATTTGTATATCTACTCATTTGAAGAGTTTATCTTGTGAGAAATTTTTGTATTCCAAGTTTTTCATTATAATATCTTGTAAGAAATATACATCATTGTTGTAAAGGTTTAATTTACACTTTGAAGTCAATTGCAGAAGAAGTTTAATTGACACATTATGAAGTTAATTAGGAGTAGTTTTAATTGACACTTTGGAAGTCAAGTGTAAGAATCAAGCCTTTTAATTATAAGGTTGATTGCTTAGTGGAATCCTCAAGCACTTAATGCTTGGAGGTGTAGATGTAGGCAGATTTACCGAACCACATAAAAATCATTTTGTACAATCTCTCTAACCCTTATCTCTTATATTTACATTTGATATAATTGCTTAGAATTGATATATTAGTTAAATACTTGAAATTGGATATTTGAGATAGCATATTTGGATTGCATGAATTATTGAACTATACCAAATATCATATATTAAGATTGTTTGTGGACGGAATTGGGGGACTAAAGTGTTGAATGAATTGAATTTAGGATTATATGATTAAATTTGTTGAATTAAGATTATTTAGAGTCCTAAATTTTTAATTCCAAATTCACCATCTCTTTAGTTATTTAAGTCATACCCTAGTTAGAATTTCAATTTTTAACAATTTCCCTAATAATAATAATAATAAAAAAAAAAAAAACATCTCTTTGGAAATGACATTACCATTTTTAATTTTTTTCTTTTTCTTTTTCTTTTTCTTTTTCTTTTTCTTTTTAAATCAAGTGGGAGGAGATTAAAGAATGAAATACGAGATAAGATATCAAAGGGAATATCACCTTTCTACAATTAAACTCTTCCAAGACAGAAAGTAAAACCAAAAAAAAGGAATTTACCAAATCACACCCATATTTTTTTTTATTGTTATTTATTTGTGCCTATGCTGCTGTTTTACTAATTTCCAAAGGGTCCAAATCAATCAATCCCTTTCACCAACCAAACAATATTATACGTTGACACCGTGCTTAAAGATTCACTAAATTAACTTAAACCAAGTCATTTTCATTAATTTGTATTAGTAATTTTTTTTTTTTTTTTTTTTTTTTTTTTTTTTTTGGCCCACTTTGCCTTGAGCCAATAGCTTCTGATAATCTATAATAGTTACATTGCCAACATTTAACTTTTGCATCGCAACTCCATATGCTTTTGCTTTTATTCCAAAAGTACTTTTCATAAAACCCATTCTTACTTGTATTTTTTTTAAAAAAAATTGTATCAAATCGAGGCACCGAAAGGTGAGAGAGCTTAATTTCCACCACCAAACTCTTACTATATACACTTTCTTGTTTCTATTTGATCTAAAAAGGGGAATAAAAAGCAAAGCAGGAAAAAAGAGAATTTTACCAAACTTTTCTTCATAATCCCTCTTCTAATTTTTAACTTTATATTCAAGAGTGGTGACAAAGTGAAAGCTCATGTCATCAACTATATATCTTTCAAAGAGTCAAGCCAAGCATACAATGATTTCACAGGCACCCATCAAATCAATGTACCTAAAGACACTAAAAAATAGGGAAATTGGCAAAACTAATAACAATTAAAAAAAAATTATTATCATTTGTCAAATGAGTCGCAATATTTGAATTTTACCAAAATGATAATTTTCTTTGAAGTAAATTTTGAAAAATCCAAATTCTTCGAAGTCTATCCTGAATTTCTTTTTTATTTTAATTTTTTTACTTAAAACTTTAGATATCAGAATTTATGACTTCGGATATCCGCAGTAATTTGGAGATTGAAGTAATAATTTGTGATCTCCAAAGTTCGTTTGGTATTTTTTAATAATATTTCCTATATATATATATTAATTAAATAAATTTTATTTATTTATGATTTATTTTTTGGACTAATTTTTATAAATTCTTTTTTTTTTTTTTGCTTTTGGGACTTATATGTAAAAAAATAAAATATAAAAATAAAATAATTAATTATACAACAAAACAGTTAATTATACATCAAAATAAAAAAAAAAAAAATTATAGATCATCAAAATTTTTGTCAGTTAATACATCATCAAGCCTAGTATATCTCTCAGCTAACATCCTCCTCAAAAGCTCTAACGCCTCATGTAATGACTGCTCCATTCCTTTCTGTTGATCCTACAGATCCTACATTCTCTTATGTCGTTCATCGATACTCGTCTGACCCTCCTATAATATGTGGGGTGATTTGGTAAACCTCGGCCTTATATATTTCTATAACTTTGAAGACCCGAAATTATTATTTCGGATCTCCAAAATCATAATTTCGAATATCCGAAATTTTGAGTAAAAAAATTAAAAAAAAAAAGAAGAAGAAGAAAAAGTTCGGGATAGAGTTAAGAGAATTTGGATTCCCCGAAATTTACTTCGGAGAAAATGATCATTTTGATAAATGATAAAAAAAAAAAAAAAATTGGAATAATTTTACCAATTTCCCTAAGAATAATTCCATTGTCAAAAATCCAAGTACATAAAAATTAGGAAATGACCTGAGTTAAGATTCTTATAAATTATGATTGATAATTATTAGATAAAAATTTATGAGTAATAAAATCTTAATCATCTATTATTATATATATATGATCAAATATATTATTAAAAATTGAACACAAAAAAGATCGACATTTAATCCAAATTCATTAGGAAGAGGCCAACACAATAATGGGATAAAAAAAATAGAAAACTTGCCAAGTGAAGGCAATAAAAGTAATAAAATAAGTAACAGAAAATAGAATAATAAGAGTAATGAACCGTAGTTTAACGTTACATCATATGATTCAGAGGATCATTAATTCTCCATTCTTGCTAATTTTCTCCCGCTATTACTTATTGACTTCAAAACTACAAGAAAAAGAAACAAAATTTCCCCAAAAAAAGGGACCAACCCAACAAACACTTGAAACTCTTCAGGAAGAGAACTGAATGACCCTCATTTAATCTCCAAATATGCTAATGAATACAAGTAAAATGAAAGATGAAATAAAAAGAGAATTTCAGTTTCATTTTAAAATTGAAAATATTGCTCATCTTCTAAATGTAAAGAGAAAATGACAATAATAGGAATCTGGAATTGAAATATTAGATGCAAAAAAAAAGGAAAAAAAAAAGAAAGGAAAAGAAAAAAACACCTAGCATGGGTTTAGTGGGTTGTAAACCCAGTGGTTTCCTCATCCTTATCTAATTTCTGTTGTAAAAATAATAAATGGTGAAAATGAATTTCCCTTGTCAATTTGACTGACTTCCTCCCCTTTCTTGTTTCTGTTTCCACATACACCATCACCTACAACCCCAAAAAAACATTATTTACCTATAACCTAGGCTCGGCAAAAATGGTTTCAATTTTGCTGAGCCACGAGCTGATCAAGCTGCATTTGCTCTAGCCATGCTCCCAACACAGCGTGATCGACTGATTCAATTTGGGGGTTCCCATTTGAACCCTCACTTGAAGAAGGGGCAGCTGCAGTACCTGAGACAGGAGTTGCCAGCTTTTCTTTCACCTCAGTTGGAGATTCTTTAACAAGTGATTGAACCCATGAAAGATCAGGCTCTTCTCCATTTCCGAGCTCAAATGAAGATGATCTCTCATGGTTACCCAATTCATCTGTAGTCACAGCCCAATCTGGCTTCCCATTGGAGGAACCCCATTTTGACCAAGAATTTACTGGGGAACCAACAACGGCAGCAGAGCCGGAGCCAAGTTCCCTAGAGCTGAGGCTGCGAAACTGTTGCTGCTTCTCACGTTGAGCCAGTAAAGATACCCGGGAGCCCATTGGTGATATAGGTTCCACATTTCTGGGGGACATCCTCCCTGATGATGGCACCGCGAAAGATGCCTGTAATAGAGGGTGATCAACATTCTTTGGAGAGTAATTTGTGTTTATTGGTGATAACATGTTCTGCTGCTGCTGAAATAGGACTGCAGATTTATGAGTTGGAGAGAAAACAGCAGAGGCCAATGCTTGATCGGAGTACCGAGGAGATGAGCTCTCGGCAGAAAATAGATCATCAAGATTTGATGGGGTTAGAGTTTTCATTCGACCAGAACGATTCAAGGACGAACTCAAAGACTGTTGAGACAGGCCGGATAACTCGTTCAGGAGCTGCTGTTGCTGCACATCAAAATCAGGCAATATGTTGAAGTCTTCGATAGGCATGTCTCTAGCATTAAGAGAAGATCTCAAGCGACTGGATTGAAGACTGCTTCCTGGAAGATGCAAGGCAGGTATGTTTGGTTGGGGCCAAGCCACATTTGAGTGCGAGATGCCATTGGCAGATGGAGACATTGGTGGAGTGAATGGTGAAGGAGACATGACATTAACTGCAGAAGGAGAGCCTGGTAAGAGGCTCAAAGCAGCAGCAAAATCCATAGCTGTAGCAACAGAAGTACTCGACCGAGGAGAGGGGACAGCTGAACCAGTTGACACATACAATGGCCTAAGTTCCTCAGGAGTGTGTGCAAAGAAGCAGACTCTCCTAGCACAACTAGTGCCATCCTTGCAAAGCCGAGTTCGATATTGGGCTGGATGAAGCCAGCACTCAAAAACACCATGAGCATATTCGCACATATCTCCACGTCTACAAGCCCCCTTCCGGAAATCAGGACAAGGGACACAACTGTAATGAAACTTCCTTGGATCCCTTCTTCGCGCATTTTCTCCTGGATGTACAAATGGGCACTCAGTCCAATCGTGGGAGTAGGCACGTGAACAAGGCCTCACCTTGAATGAATACATCCGGAATTCATCTGTAGAATAAATGCTGTTCTTGATATCTGGGAGAGATGGGTCAACGGGGTACTCTTTTCTCTCTGATGCAGAAAATATTGGAGCATCAATTGACAGAGACTTCATTGGTGAACCTGAAGCATATGTTGGGGACCCATTTTCAGTGGCAGATGAAAGAGGTGGTGAATTTGAATTTGAAGGAGCAGTTGACACCCTCAGATTTCGGTCAACAGAACCATCAGTTGCAAGGAGTTCCTCAAGAGTCGATCTCACATCTTGGAACTTAGGAGGAACAACAATAACATCAACAGGACGATGACCATTTGCATCGACCAAATTTGGATCCGCACCGGCAGCTAGAAGCAGTTTCACAGCATCAACTGCATTCAAAGCTCCGCCCAAGGCAGCACAATGAAGGGCAGTGCTTTTATCATTGCCACAGGATCGATTCACATCAGCATCGGATTCAGAAAGAATCAGTCTTATGATTTCAATACTACCGTATGTAGCAGCAACCATTAAAGGGGTTCTCTGCTCGTTAACCATCTGCTTTGAGCCCTTCTGCCGACCATACCATAATCCAATCTCATCAACACTAGATGGGTCACAGTCAATAGATCGTTTGAAGCCCTCAGCATCATTATTAGCCGCAAGCTCAAGCAAGCTCGCAAAAGTATCGTCAGTCTCAACTGTCAACTGATTCATATTGACAGGTCTACTTTCGTTGGAAGAAATACGAGATGATATTGAAGAGGGTGTGGAATTTAACCGCTCTGGACCACAGCACATACTTTCATTTGCAAAAAAAAAAAAAAAAAAAATTCTAGCTGAAATTGGACATAATCATCCATTATAACAATAATCTCAAACAATACAACCGAAAACAAAAAGAAAAATATTATAAAACCAAGTTCCGAACCCAGCACAAGAACTTACTAAAAACAATAAAGATTGGGAAAGCAGTTATGCTTATAATATTTTGGATTTGTTAAACCCACTTATAGTTTAGGAAAAACATGATTGGATTCTAAATGACAGTACCCAAATGTATACTTAAACTACCATTGTTATTAAGGGATATGCAATAGTACCAAAGTGGGTAACCACAAAGCACAGATATGATAATCAGTAATCAGATTCAGCCTAAAATCTTGAGAAGAAAACTGTGCACAAAAACAGAGAAAAATATGAAATTTAAAATAATTTTTAATCAGTCAAAAATAATAATTTTAACAAAAAATAATCATCACTTGAAATTTAGGGAAAAAAATTATCTTTAATAATCAATTCAAATAATCAAGAAACACTGATCAGTTTACTTGATGCTAAATTCTAAGTCATCAATTTCTTCCATCTGCATAGCAACCAAACAGGAAAATTGATTAACACTAAGAAAGTCAAAAGCATCACATTAAGACTCGAACACAAACAAATCAGCAATCAAACAATAAACTAAATACAAATACAGATTATGTAAAGTCTCTTTATCGTATATTATATTACCAATCAACAAAGATCTAATACAAAGAAACTTCTTTCACACCCATTTAAGTGAACAAAATAAAAACAAAAAAAACAAACAAACCATTAAAGATCTTCTGACATGTGATAAAAAAAAACTCATTATAACCAACAACTAAAAATACGTGATCAGAAGAAAGAGAGAATCAAAACCAAAGATTCTTTTGAAGTAATGAAAATGATTCTTACCAGCTAACACAGAGAGTTATAGAAACAGATCTAGTTAGACAGTGATTCGAGTTTGAAAGAGAGAAGATAAAGTAATGAAGAAGAGAGGTGAAGTGAGGAGCTTCTTCTTCTTCCATCATCTCTTCTAATTCCTATGTAGTATGTTTTTGCTTTACTTATTTCTTTCACGAACACAAATAAAAAATGAAAAAAAGATTTTTTCTGTTGGGATTATAACATTTAGGTCCTTAACTTGTATGATTTTGAAGTAAGAATGTAGATTTTTTCACTTGTATTGAATAAGTCCCTCAGTGATACGGTTGACAACCAGCTTAATATGGTATGGAAATGTCAAGATCATCACCCAATCTATTTATCTAATAGGATTGAAAAATTATACCATCACTCAGCCCTAACGTACAGATGCACGAGGGTCCCGTTCCAATATAAATTTTTATTTTTATTAATACGAAAATATTATTATTTATACTCGTCCAACTTACATATATAGAAAATTATATTCCCTAAACCTAACATAACGAGAGCAAGAGCCCCATCCTCGTTGATATTTTAGCATCCCTAATGACTAATTGGGGATCGTCGATAAAATGGCTTAACACCTTATTTTAATAGAGATTGTTTAGGTAAATTTTTATAATATATGAGCTTTTACAAAATAAGCTTTTATTTAAAAAAAATTAATTGCTTTGTTGTTATTTTAATAAGTAAATATTTTAATGTTATAAAATATGAGGAATGGAAAAAAGAAAAAAAAATAATAAGTAAAGGTAAATAATTGATTCTCTAAAAATTGAGCTTCTCCTGTTAGAAGAAAATAACTATTAAAATTTTCTGAAATTTCTATTTTAATTATAACCAGGCAAAAAAAAAAAGAGTTTTCAGCATTATAAAAACTTATTTGATTTTTAGAGATCATACCAAAAAGGGATTTGGTCATATAAAAAACGCTTGGGAATTTACATGCTATAACCTATCAATGTGTGATTATTTGATAAACAATAATAATATGTGTTGACGGTGGATTTTGGTCTCAGGGTAATACAGGAATATCACCTCCGAGGGAATCCTCCTCCAACTGTGAATTTGTTTGGTTATGCGGGAAACCAAAAACAAACTTAGCGGAAGACAAGAAAATACGCCAATCAGACAAGGTGGTTTAACGTGGTTCGGTGGATTTTGGGATCCGACCTACGTCCACGGACAAGAACAGGGTGGTACTTTTTTATTATTCAAATACACTCATCGGGTCTCTTCTTTGCTTTTACAAATCGGAGCTTGATGATTCTAATTCCTCACTCTTGTGATGATTTTCAGATGATGTCTTTTACACATGCTTTACCCTCCTATTTATAATAATACAGAAATCAGACTCCTATTTGCATAAGAAATCCTATTTGGACTCAATCTTCTCTTCTTGTAGGGTTTCCTGATCCGGTACTGCCTTCTTCTTCCGTATTCCCTTTTGGATTCTAACTCCTTCTCCTTGCGAGAGTAGGATATCTTTCTTATCTTATCCACAAGAATGGGGTGCTGTTGTCTTGAACACGGCCCGTTGTCTGGTCGGTCTTCATGAGGTCGGCCATGATAATCTTTTATGCTGAGAGTGTTCCTGCCGACCTCTATAGTGCTCGGTCATCTGAACCAAAGTGGTCGGTCTTCACATGTTGTGGTCGGGTCGGTTACATGATCTCAACCAGACAGAGAATTTACCCTTTTGTCCTTGTCGTGCTGTCTTAAATGTTGTAGCGCCTGAAAACACCATCAACATCTGTCCCCTAGTTCTCGGTTCCAACGATTATGTGAGTTGGTACCGGGAACTATATGAAGAGGGTGTGCTGATTGTCTTCGCTGGTAGTCGTCCCAGAATGCAAAAAAGAATTTTCTTGCCGTTTCAATCATCTTTCCTCGAGACGCACAACCGTCATGTCTTCTTAAATGCCTTTCAAATCAACTTTAGGGTTTCTTCTAATGTTCAACACTTGTCAAACATCCGCTGGGTTCCCGCCAAAACCGACGGCGATGAGCGTCCCAGCCATGACTATAAGAAAGCGAGGCTTTCACTGTTCCATTTTTTTCGGCAATTTCTCCTTCTCTTCAGAGAATTTCTCTGCGATTCGTTCAACTCCGTGTTCTCGAAGCTCAATCGTGGTCTTCTTCTTTTTCGTCGCTGAGCACCTAAGGAACGGGCATCACCGCACCGTATAACCTCCTGCTTTTGAGAAGAACAAGTAAGTCTTCTGAGCGACCTCTCCTCTTTTGTATGCTGTGATTCTGTTTGTTTATTTTGCTTAGGGAGAGACTTGTGGTTTTGCTGGGTCTTGCTTTTAGGGCATTTTTTAGAGACTCCCTATCTAGTTTAGCACGGACACCGTGGGTAGCTCCTCATAGACTGATTCTCCTCCCTTCTCTGTTTTTCTGGGTGTCAGGGATGTCCGACAATAGTTCTTCCTCCGAAAGGCCTGCCAAGATTTCAACTCCCCCTGCTGAAGAGCTCTCCTCGGGCTCAGGGGCACCTAGTGTAGAAGACCTTGACACTACCCCTACTGCTTCTGAGATCGAAAATGACTCCTATCATCAGAGAGTTCCTCGGAAGGACCCAGAGCCTGGTGAACTTGGGTCGTCGGCTCTGGATATGAACCGTCCTTCTAAGATAACCGAGGATGATCTCGCCCTTCTCCGTCAGCGGTATTATATTCCGATAAACATCGCCCTTGACGTTCCCGACCCTATGGATCGTGCCAGCCAACCTGATGAGGGCTCGGTGGCACTTCTTCCTGCCTTCTTTGAGTGTGGGCTACGGCGCGATGCCGATGCAACGGTATTTTGCTTGGATGCTTGCTGAGATGGAGATTGCCCCTTGCCAATTAAGTTTAAATAGTTGGAGGATTCTGGCCGGCATATATGTGGTTTGGCATCGGGCAGGTTTGGGTGTACCTTGCTTGGAAGAAGTGAAGAGGTTATATCGTTTGAAATCCAACCCGAAAACTCACTACGGTTGGTATTACCTCTCTGCTTATGACAGCTCGTCTAACCTTGTCCAGAAACTCCCCGATTCCAACAAGAATTTTAAGGACCTTTGGTTCTGGGCTACTGGGGACTGGGGTCGGGTTCTGAGATCGTTTGAGGAGGACGTCTCGGTTCCGGACATCAGGCTGGGCTGGAGGTTAGGAGTCTAATGCCCCTTCACTCTTTCTTTGTTCCCGTTTTTAGTTTCTTTAGGTTTCTAACTTCTCTGGTTCCTCCCAGCTTGTTGGCGAGATGCTCCCAAGGTTTCTCGTCAGGTTCGGAGGGGGTATATTGGGCTCGGGGGTATGCTGCTCACTGGAGGAAGTTGGTTAATGATGCGGCCTTTGTTGATTCGGGCCTTACTCGGGCCGTCCCTCCGGAGGTCTCGGGTCGGATTGGTGGAGGTCTTCTGGCTGCCTGCTTGTTTATGTGTCTGATATCTTTGTTATGTTCTCGGATCCTGATTTCTCTTTCTTCCTTTTTTTGTAGGCATGTCGAAGAGGCCAAAGTTTCTTGAGAAGTTGGCCGGTACCATGAAGAAAACCGGTCAAGCTGAGGTTGGAACTTCTCGGGCGCAGCCTGATCTTGTTGAGAAGGTGTCTCCATGACAAGTTCAAACGGGTGCTCGGGGGAAATCCTCCCCTTCTGGCGTGCAATCATCAGGATCTGTTCGCCTTGTCAGTCCACCGAAACCTCTTAGGAAGAGGAGGCGTCAGCTTGGGGCCGAGGAGACTGAGTGGTTCAGAGAGGAAGAAGATGAGGGAGTTGCTCCGGTTAAGAGGAATGACGTCCGTATGGGGAGGAGTCTTCTGAAGGCTCCTCCAAAAAACGGAAGGGCCCTGTGGTCCTCGGGGTGGATGACTTGGGAGAGAAAGCATCCGGGAGGCTACCTCACACTTAGTGCCGGCTTTCAATGAATTGGCCGAGGTGATTCCCCCGGGGGAGGTTTCGAGGTATGAGGATGTATCTCCCGAAGGTGTCGTGACTGAGATGAGTTCTCAGATGGCGAAGGTATTTTCACTTCCCTTCTCGGTTTTGGGTCTTGGTTCTTTTTATTTATTATGTATTGACTCCTTTCTCCTTTTTTGTGTGCAGGCAAACTACCTCATGGCCAAGAATAAGGGTCTTCTTCTGACTTTGTTGTCCGAGGGTGGTCAGGCCCAGAGGCTTCAAAATCGTCTCTCCGAAGTGGAGGCAAAACTGGCTGACCGGGAGGAGGTGATTAAGAATCATGAGGCGACCGCTGTTGAGAATTTCAAAGCGAACAAGGCTCTCAAAGCTGCTGCTGTGCTGGAAAGAAAGCTTGCTGATAATGCCAGGGAGGACCTGAAGGTTGCCCAATCTGAGATTGGCGTTCTGAAGGGGAAGGTAGCAAGTGCTGAGGCCAAGTTGAAGAACAAAGACGAGGAGGTTGCACGGGCCCGAGATAGTCTTGAGAGGAAGAAGACCGAGCTTGAGGAGAGAGAGGTTGATCTCGAGGAGAGAGAGATCGAGCTTGAGAAGAGGGAGAGCGAGCTTGAGGCCGAGAAGGAGGCTATTCGCCTTGAGGGAGTTGGTGATTGTGCTGATTTAATTCCGATGGTGCTGCCAAGTCTGAACATGACCCTATTCGTGCGGCCATCAGTTATTGCAAGGGGGATATCTCCGAGGAGGAGTTTCGGAAGTGGCTCCCTTCCCTACCTGATGAGGCGATGGATCCCGCCCCTATTTCGGTTGTTCCGGCTTCCGAGGCTTCTTACGAAGAACGTCCTGAGGCTCCGGCCGCTGGCGAGGACTGCCCTGAGATCCCTCCTCCCGTCCCTGAAGTAGAGATCTATCCTGCTGTCGAGGTTGAAGCCACAGTCCCTGATGCCGAGCCGCTTCTCCCGCCACCCGAACCAGTTGAGGAAGAAATTTCTGCCCCTGTGCGGGCTGAATGAAAAGGGTAACCCTTCCGGGGCCTATGTACACTTATCTTTTTTTGTAATAACATCACAATCTTTTTTTTTTGTAATAATATCACAATATCGCAATTTGTCTTGACTCATGTACATTAGGCATATATATGTATACATATCTTTTCTTTTTTATGCCTTTTTGCTCGCCTGAATCTTCCGGGACCTTTCGGGGTTTAACATGAGGCGGAGGGGGTATAACCGGGCCCCGTGTTGACAAAGGAATTTTGGACCTGGGGGAATGTTATGTCCCCAGTCCAATGGTTTGACTCGCGTCCCGACCCGAGTTGAGTGAGGTACTTGGCTCTGGGGGAATGTTTACCTCCCCAAACCAAAGGAGCTTGACTCGGTGGGACGTAACCCGACCCCGAGCTGAGTGAGGTACTTGGTTCTGGGGGAACGTTACGTCCCCAGTCCAAAGACAGACTCGGTGGGACATCGCCCGACCTCGAGCTGTAAGAATCACTTGGTCCTGGGGGAATGTTACGTCCCCAGTCCAAAGGGTAGACTCGGTGGGACATCGCCCGACCCCGAGCTGTAAGAATCACTTGGTCTTGGGGGAATGTTACGTCCCCAGTCCAAAGACAGACTCGGTGGGACATCGCCCGACCCCGAGCTAGAAGAATCACTTGGTCCTGGGGGAATGTTACGTCCCCAGTCCAAAGAGCAGACTCGGTGGGACATCGCCCGACCCCGAGCTGTAAGAATCACTTGGTCCTGGGGGAATGTTACGTCCCCAGTCCAAAGAGCAGACTCGGTGGTGGGACATCGCCCGACCCCGAGCTGTATGAATCACTTGGTCCTGGGGGAATGTTACGTCCCCAGTCCAAAGACAGACTCGGTGGGACATCGCCCGACCCCGAGCTGGAAGAATCACTTGGTCCTGGGGGAATGTTTGAATGTTACGTCCCCAGTCCAAATAGCAGACTCGGTGGGACATCGCCCGACCCCGAGCTGTAAGAATCACTTGGTCCCGGGAATGTTACGTCCCCAGTCCAAAGAGCAGACTCGGTGGGACATCGCCCGACCCCGAGCTGTAAGAATCACTTGGTCCTGGGGGAATGTTACGTCCCTAGTCCAAAGAGCAGACTCGGTGGGACATCGCCCGACCCCGAGTCTGTTTATCTCAGTGGCCTCGGCGGAACGAAATCCAGCCCCGAGCCGAAGTTTTTTGGATAGTCCCGGTGGTGGTTGTTTTCGCTTTCAAAGGATTTTGCCAGAAAATGAATTTTTATTCATGCTTGGGGGCGTGCTGCCCTCTTTACAACAGTTGTTCCGATTCGTTGTTTTGCCCGGTTTCTGCAAAAAAGAAAATAGAAGAAAGGAAACTTGATTTTTACGGGAAGTACTTTCTTAACATTTCGGCGTTCCATGGTTTCTTCAACCTCGTGCCGTCCAGATGTTCTAGGATGTAGGCCCCTGGTCTTACTACCTCGGTGATTTTGTAGGGTCCTTCCCACTTGGCACCTAACGACCCTTCTTCTGGTCGTCGGGTGTTCAGAGTCACTTTTCTTAGCACTAGATCGCCTGTTAGAAAGGAGCGGGTCCGAACTCTCCTATTGTAGAAGCGGGCCATTCTTTGTTGGTAGATTAGTGCTCTTACTGCTGACTGTTCTCTTCTTCTTCTTCGATCAGGTCGAGGTGGTTTTGATAAGTCCTTCGTTCCGCTCGTTCTCGAAGTGGCGGACCCTGTGGGTTGATATTCCGATCTCTGCTGGGATGACGGCCTCACATCCGTATGATAGGGAGAAGGGTGTCTCTCCTGTTGAATCCTTGAAGGTCGTCCGGTGTGCCCACAGTACTTCCGGTAGCTCCTCGACCCATAGGCTTTTGCTTGATCCGAGTCGAGCTTTCAGGTTTGACTTGATGGTTTTATTGGTGGCTTCAACCTGCTCGTTTGACTTGGGATGGGCTGGCGAGGCGAATTTCAAAGTTATCTGGAGGTCTTCACAAAGTTTCCTGAATCCCCTGCTGTCGAATTGCTTTCCGTTGTCGGTGATGATTGCTTGGGGGATTCCGAACCGACAGATTATATTTCTTTTCAGGAACTTTGTGGCCTTCTTTTCCGAGATGGTGGACAAGGGCTCTGCCTCTACCCATTTGGTAAAGTAGTCTATGGCCACGATTGCATATTTTGCCTGGCCTCGCCCTTTCGGCATTGGCCCTATGATGTCTAGCCCCCACTGTGCGAAGGGCCAGGGGCTGGATATGGTGGTCAGCTGTTCTGCCGGCTGATGGTAGAGGTTGGCATTTTTCTGGCAACCTTCGCATTTCCGTGCTATCCTCACGCCATCCTGGTGCATGGTTGGCCAGTAAAACCCTTGCCTCAAGGCTTTGAAGGCGATTGATCTTCCCCCGGCGTGGCTTCCGCAGATGCCTGCGTGAATCTCCCTGAGCACGTAGTCTGCTTCTTCTGGTGCTAAGCATCTTAGGAGGGGTACGGTGTGTATCCTCTCCGGTAGAGTACTCCTTCAACCAGGGAAAACTTGGTCTGCTCTTGAACTTCAGCTTCCTGGCCTCCTTTTTATCTTTAGGGGTTCTCCTGTTTCCAGATATCTCCTGATCGGCTGCATCCATGAATCTTTGCCTTTTCTTCTAGTACATCTACCTCTGTCTCCCCTATGCTTCTTTCTCGGAGGTATATAAGAGGGATTACCCTGGGGTTTTCTGTCCTCATTGAAGAGGCGAGTCGGGCTAGGGAATCTGCTTCGCAGTTGTCTTCTCGTCCGACCTGTTCGAAGAGTACGTTTCCCACTTTCTCCACCCATTCTTCACTTCGGCCAGGTAAGCTACCATGGCTGGTTCTCTGGCTTGAAAGTCCCCTTTCAGCTGTTGTATTGCTAGCTGAGAATCACTCCTGATCACTACGTTGTGGACCCCTACTACCGTACATAGCCTTAGTCCGGCCAGTATTACCTCGTACTCTGCTTCATTGTTTGTAGTTTTGAAGGCGAATTTGAGGGCGAGCAGTATTTCTTCTCCATTTTCACTTTTTAGTGCTACCCCTGCTCCGTAGCCGTGCGAACTTGCGGATCCGTCTACAGACATTCCCACATGTCTCTCTTCCACGGCCAAGACCTGTGGTTCCGTGAGTTCTGCTATGAAGTCCGCTAAGGCCTGCCCTTTTATTGCTGTTCTTGGGAGGTAGGAGATGTCGTGCTCGCTTATTTCTACAGACCACTTCATCAGTCTCCCTGAGGCCTCTGGTTTCTGCAAGATTTGTCTCAGGGGATAATCCGTGTATACTTTGATAGGATGGGCCTGAAAGTAGGGTCGTAACTTCCGTGTTGCAGTGATTGGGATAGGGCAATGAGTTCGTGTATGGGGTATCGAGTTTCTGCGTCAGCAGGGCTTTACTGACGTAGTAAACCGGTTTCTGGACATGGTCGGTCTCTTGTACCAGTTCGAGCTTACTGCGTGCTTTGAGACGGCCAGGTATAGATACAGTGTCTCCCCTGGGAGGGGTTTGGCTAGGAGAGGGGGCTGTGCCAGGTATCGTTTTAGGTGCTGGAAGGCTTCTTCGCACTCAGGTGTCCAGTCGACCCCTTTTTGAGCTTTTTTGATGACTTTGAAGAAAGGATGGCACTTGTCGGTTGCTCGCGAGATGAACCGGTTGAGTGCGGCGATCCTTCCTGTAAGGCCTTGTACTTCCTTAACTGTCCGGGGCGATTTCAGGTCTAGCACGGCTTGTATCTTTTGCGGGTTCGCTTCAATGCCTCGTGAACTCACCATGTAGCCCAGAAATTTTCCTGAGGCTACCCCGAATGTACACTTCTCTGGATTGAGCTTTAAACTGTGTTTCCTCAGGAGTTCGAAAGTTTTCTTCAGGTCGGTCACATGGTCTCTTGGTTCTCCGGACATTGTATCATGTCGTCGACATATACCAGCATGGTTGTGCCGATGAGCGGTTTGAAGATTTTGTTCACCAGTCTCTGGAAAGTCGCCCCTGCATTCTTCAATCCGAAAGACATTACTTTATAACAGTACAGCCCTTGGTCAGTGATAAAGGTGGTCTTCTCCTCGTCCGCAGGGTGCATCTTGACTTGATTGTATCCCGAGAAGGCGTCCATAAAGCTTAGCAGCCTTGTCAGGCTGTTGTTGTGTCTACCAGTTGGTCTATATTTGGGAGGGGAAAGCTGTCTTTTGGACATGCTTTGTTGAGGTCGGGAAATCTACGCACATTCTCCACTTTCCGTTAGATTTTTTCACCAATACTACGTTGGACACCCATTCTGGGTATTTTACTTCCCGGATGAAACCGGCTTTCAGCAATTTTTCCACCTCGGTTGCTATGCTCTGCACCGCTCCTGGTTGAATATTCTCCTCTTCTGTTTTACTGGTTTGTGTAATGGTTCACTGCTAAGCGATGGCTTACGAATTTTGGGTCGATTCCGGGCATGTCATCGGTGTCCCATGCAAAAACGTCGGGGTACTCTGTAGACATTCCAACAAGTCTTTTCTTAGGGCCTCGTCTAGACTTCCCCTTATTTTTATGCTTTTCTTTGGCCCGAATAGCTTTACTTCTTCTAATTCTTCGGCTGCTCCGAGCCGTGCAGCTTTATCGGGCCGAGGAGCAGGGTATTTCCTCATGTTCTTGTCGTCATCGTCTCTCTGTCTCTTCTTGGTGCCTCTTTCCACGCAGAGGGTCTCTCGCGAGAAAGTGGCAAAACAGCTGCGGGCTATCTTCTGGCTTCCGCATATGATCCCGATCCCTTCCCGTGTGGGGAACTTCAATTTCAAGTAATAACAGGAGATTTCGGCCTTGGTTTTCATCATGAAGGGGCGGCCGACAATGACTTGATAACTGCTCATGCAGTCTACTACAGTGAAGTTTATCATGATTGTTCGGGTTTTGGGGGCGGCTCCGATCGTCATTGCTAGTTGAATTCTTCCCAGCGGGACGACGTTGAACCCCCGAAACGTACAGGGGGGTGCTGTCCTCGGTTAGAGCTGTGTATTCTACCCCCAGGCTCTCCAAAGTTTCTTTGGAAATTATGTCTACTGCGCTCCCGGGGTCCACCAAGATTCTGTCCACTTCTGTGCCGCCGATTGTTGCTTTGATTATTAGTGCGTCGTCATTGGGGAAACTTACCCCTGAGCGTCTTCATCGGTGAAATAATGGGTGTCGACCGATTTCCTCGTGGGTTTGGGATTTTTCTGATTTCAGCACCTCTGTCCCCCGTGCTCGGCTTGTAATTCTTTCTCGACCGGTTAGAGTCCCCGGCCAGCGTTGCCCCTCCTGCGATGACGTTCACCTCTCGATTCTTTGCCCTTTGTCTGGCGGCCATGATCTGTGGTTGATGTAATTGTTCAGGTACCCGTTCCGGGCCAGGTCCTCCATTTGTTCCGCAGGTCCTTGCATTCATCGGTTGTGTGCCCTTTTAGATGTGGTGCAGGCAGTAGGATCTTTTGTTTTTTCTGTCTGGGGGAAACCTACTGAGGTCGGGCTCTATTAAGAGGCCTTTCTCCCGTATCTCCATGATGATTTCTCCTGGCGGCTTGCTTAGGGGAATATACGCTTCCTCTCGGACCACATGGTTTACTTGAGTTGTGGGCCCTTTTCCTTGATCCTTTTGTGCCATTGGCTTGAACTCTTTGGGTCTTGGATTGAACTTCCAGAATTCTCTTTCCGGTCGCCGGTGGTCTTCCCTCATTGTCACCCTTTCTCTGGCGGTTGTCCCCCTCCGGGATACTTTTTCCTCGCTTTCTAGTAGGACGTACTTCCTGGCTATCTTCCAGTGCGGCAGCGTAGTCTGGTGTCTCATGGATCCTCAGGTGGGTCCATAGTTTCCCGACTCTTAGGGCCCCTTTCAGACTTTCCAGGGCTTCTTGGGATTCGTACCCTCCGACTTCGAGTACAGTGTTGTGATACCTTTCAATGAAGCTTTTCAGTGTTTCGTCGTCTCCTTGTTTCATGAGCCTTAGTTCTCCTATTGTTTTTTTAGGGGTGCAGGCTCCTTTGAAGTGCCGGATAAATAACGACTTCTTAAGTTGGGAGAAGCTCTGAATGCTCCCCGGGGCCAGACTTCTATACCATAGGATGATGGGGGCCCACCTAGAGTTAAGGGAAATACTTTGCATATGGCGTCGCCCGTTACTCCCTGTACTTCCATCAGGAGGACAAAGTTTTCGATGTGGGATTTTGGGTCGGAGTGGCCTTTGTATGGTGCCTAGGGATGGCAGTGGGTAGGGTATGGTGCGGGTTTTCCATTACCAAACCCGCACCCGCATATGTAAATAAATTACCAAACCTGCACCATACCTGTTGCGGGTTTTAATTTTCATTACCAAACCGCACCGCAAATAAAAATAAATTACCAAACCCGCATTGGTACCCCACGGATTTTTTGCGGGTTTTTAAATATTGAATTATTTTGTGTTCTTAATAATATAATTTTTTTTAATTAAATAATTTATTTTTAATTGCTAGCTGTAGTTTTCACATTTGTTTTTCATTTGACATATACAACATGCAATGTATGTATATACAGTACATAGATAACATAATGTATGAAATACTCAGTCCATATGTTTTTTTCATATAAACATAATTAAAACGAGTTATTCCCTTTATAATTATAATGATCTAAATTAGCCAACTCAATCGACAATAAGCTAAAAAGTAATCACCAACCTTTGGTCATATTTTTTATGCTAAGTGTAATGAAAGTGATACTTACAAGGCTCAAGTGGTGTAAGTGTAATGAAGAAGCAGGAAAGCTACTGAAGTTGCAGCAAACACTAGCTTATTTTGCTCCTCTCCCGTTCTGATTATGTGAACTTAATCCAAATTTTTGCATTATAATTTTATTAACAAGTGTGATTAGAAAAAAAAAATAATAGTCATGCAAAAAATCTTCAGTTGGGCAGGTTGCGGGCTGCGGCTGAGTGAGAGTGTGGAACTGTGGATTAGTGTTTTAGGTTTAGGTTTGTTAGTTGTTTTATATGAAGGTTTTTTTATATTGTCCTAAATATTATTAATAAAAATAATATTACGGGTATGTGGATACCCGCAGCGGATACCGCATTTTTTTCTTAATACCAAACCCGCACCGCACCCGCAGCGGGTTTTGCTTTAAATTACCAAACCCGCACCGCACCCACTAATATATTTACCAAATCCTACCCATTGCGGGGGGGTTTTTGCGGGTTTGCGAGTTTGTGGGTAAAATTGCCATCCCTAATGGTGCCATGGTCGGCATGTTGAATCGCTTCGGGAACTGTGCTGACCTTATCTCTTCCGTAAGGGAGACCCCTCTTCCTCGCCTCGGGTGTCTCCCGCGCCGGTCTTGAGGCCTTCTTCCCATCTGGTCATCTCTTTTCTTAACCAAGACTTTATTTCACGGGTGTCCCCCCGTGTCGCCTTCTGTGTCCTTCTGTTCGCCTGTCGTTCCGGGCGTGGCGTTCTTTAAGCCCGGGGGTCTCCTGTACGTCTTCGTTGTACTTTCTATCTTCCCTCTCGGAGCTGTAAAATCTGTCGGAGGAGGGGTCGGGTGATTGTTCCTCCTCTTCTTCTTCCAATGTGTCTTCTGATCGTGGCTCTCTTCCTACCACTTCAGATCTTATCCCATAGGGGCCTCTCTTTCTGGGTCCCTATTTTCGCTTATATCTACTACTATTTTCCCTATTTCCCTTTCTTTCCTCCTCTGTCGGTCTCGGTTTCAGTTTTCTCGTTGTTTGCTCCTTCCATTCTTTCTAGTCGATCCATCATAGACCTCATGCTATCTTCCATTTTTTTCATCCAGTCCATTGCCGGACCTCCTGGTTGGTGATTTCTGTCCTCCGCCATTTGTCTTATCACGTGAACTGCTTTTTGTGAAGTTCCTCACAGACGGCGCCAACTGTTGACGGTGGATTTTGGTCTCAGGGTAATACAGGAATATCACCTCCGAGGGAATCCTCCTCCAACTGTGAATTTGTTTGGTTATGCGGAAACCAAAAACAAACTTAGCGGAAGACAAGAAAATACGCCAATCAGACAAGGTGGTTTAACGTGGTTCGGTGGATTTTGGGATCCGACCTACGTCCACGGACAAGAACAGGGTGGTACTTTTTTATTACTCAAATACACTCATCGGGTCTCTTCTTTGCTTTTACAAATCGGAGCTTGATGATTCTAATCCTCACTCTTGTGATGATTTTCAGATGATGCCTTTTACACATGCTTTACCCTCCTATTATAATAATACAGAAATCAGACTCCTATTTGCATAAGAAATCCTATTTGGACTCAATCTTCTCTTCTTGTAGGGTTTCCTGATCCGGTACTGCCTTCTTCTTCCGTATTCCCTTTTGGATTCTAACTCCTTCTCCTTGCGAGAGTAGGATATATTTCTTATCTTATCCACAAGAATGGGGTGCTGTTGTCTTGAACACGACCCGTTGTCTGGTCGGTCTTCATGAGGTCGGCCATGATAATCTTTTATGCTGAGAGTGTTCCTGCCGACCTCTATAGTGCTCGGTCATCTGAACCAAAGTGGTCGGTTTCACATGTTGTGGTCGGGTCGGTTACATGATCTCAACCAGACAGAAAATTTACCCTTTTTCCTTGTCGTGCTGTCTTAAATGTTGTAGCTCCTGAAAACACCATCAACAATATGTGCACAATCAATTGAATAATCTATTACACAAACACATGTATTTAGACAAATATGAAGTTATGAAGGGTTAAAAAAGAGATAAATTATTTTAAATACAAATGATTGTGTAATTGGTTGGGTAAATAAAATTGTTTTGATAAAATATAAAATTGAGGGATCTGGATGTTATTATTCATTTTAATTTTAATTTTATTTTTGAGATTTTGGGTTTTTGATAAAATTATGGATTATTTTCGGATACCTCCCCTGATGTATGTGGCTTTATCAGTTGAAGAAAAAATATCTTTGTATTTTCACTTACCACCCTCGGTTTTAAGGGTGGCGACGGGCCGGGCCCGGGCTTTGATAAGCCCGGCAAAAAAAAAAACCCGGGCCCGGATTTTTTTCTGGCCCAAATTTTTTAAAAAAAAATTAAAAATATATAAATATAAAATATATTTACACTAGACAATTCACAAATAAATCACAAATTTCATCATAAATTAACAATATAAATAGTACAACTAAATAAAAATGCTACAAAACATATAAAAAAATATATATATATTTTTTGGGTTTTGGCCCAGGCCGGCTGGGCCCGAGCCAAAAATGGAAAGTCCGGCTCGGGCCTGAGCCCGAACCAGACTTTCATTATAGATCCGGCCCGGATTTTTTTTTACCTCGAACGAGCCGGGCCGGGCCGGACCCAGCTTTACTGCCACCTTACTCGGTTTAGTATTTGGTTAATTAGCTTGTGGACGTTTAAAGGCAATTGTAAAAAGATAACTAAAATTATAAAAATATTCAAACAAAATAAAAAAGCGTGTACTGAAACACTATTACCATAAAGTTTCAAGTATCTTCTCTTTCATCTAATTAACCCAACAAAAAATGGATTTCATTCTTCAACCAAAACCATACAAAATCTTCTGCAAATGTTGTTACTCTCTCGAAATCAACCTCAAATTCGATGATCACGCATCTTTAAAGTAGAGTGATAAACGACAAAAGCACTGCTAGTGAGAAAATAGTGACCTTGAGTGAGTTTTCCTGGCGACCGGCAACCAAAGCAGCATGGGAGCACTCTAAAGAAGGTCGTAGGTTGAGAGGAAGAAGAATGAATGAGACTTAAAATATTTTTCATGTTTTTGCTTTTGATGTTGTAGCAGTTTCATGTATTTACTTCATTTATCTGCAAAGATGAACTGAGCTTGAAATTCACTCATTAGTCATGGGTTGATTAAATAATGGATGAAATAAGTCTGTGCCAAAATGGGATTTCATTCATGTGCCTGGAAGAACATTGGGTGAGAATAATTGGATGGTTTATTGCTCTAGTCCAATTCTTATCAGTGAAATTGTTCATTATGACACGTCTTGAATATTTAGTATATGCATTTGGTACCATGCATGTGTTTCTCCAAATTGGAAATCTATCCATCATCAAGACTTTACTTTGGCCCCAAATTTGCTAAAACTGCAGCGCTGCTCGAACTTGATATCACTGCCAATATTATGAGGGAAATATTAATGAGTGCGATAGGGACATTAAAGAAAATATAATTAATATTTTGATAATTTTTTTACATTCTCCATAAACCATAAAAAATGATGCCAAAATTTCTTAAAATGAATTTTTAATGAATGTTCTACATATTACTAATCTAACCCACATTGCCGATGGAAGGAATTTGTCCTCCCCTTGAGGCTTGAATGGAGCCTCCTATACCATGGCCCTGGGTTGCTCCACCCAAATACACTAGATTTGAGCCACCCACAATTATCCTCAAGTCTCCCCACAGTTTCATATTCTGCTTTAGTTGGTCTTGCTATCTATCATCTGGAACTTTAAATGAGCATTATCATTACTCAAAATTGTAGTTAGATTTTGATTTAGGCATCAGCGATATTTTGGTCTCTCACAGTCAAAAAACAGTCGCTGGATGAAAATATTAACACTAGGGGTGGTATCTGAAAATATACGTATACTTTCTCTCATACTGATAGTATGCCATACCTCAAGGGAGGTATTTGAAAATAACCCTAAAATTATTGACAAGCGCACTGAGATAATCGTTCGTCTGATTTAAAATTATTATACCGCTTTTTTAACTACCAGTCACATCATGCCGCGTCATTTCTCTCGGTCGATTTAGGGCCAAACAATGTTAATTCAGATTCCAATTCTTGTTCTAGTTGCTGAGGTGGCAGCTATCAATTGGTGGATTGTGAGTAAGTGAAGTCGCTTATAAACGACAAAATAAATTATCCTCATCTAGGAGTTAAATTTTATGGAAATTCAACCCAAATTCATCTTACATGAAAAATTTGAAAGGGACAATCCGGTGTTAGAAGCTTTTGAATAATAAAGCACCATACTGACGTGGCATTAATTAATTGCCGTATTCTCTGAACTTATCCATTTTGAGTTAATTTATCATAACATCATTCCGGAAATGCCCTCGGAAGACTCTAGAAAGACAAATTCATCCCCAATTGACGAAGAATTTTGCCACGTGGGTTGTGTTCGTTGGTTTTGTTAAGCTGAAAACAAAGGTTAGAGGTTCTGGGGAACGAGATAGTATATCATATTTCGGGTGTATATGTCATTTCTTTCACAGCAGTTGGTCACACACAGTTGTGGAACCCAACTGTTATGAGAAATATAATATATACCCTCGAAATATAATATAATTTTTCCTCGGGAACAGGTTGGGAAGGTGGAAAGATACGAGGGGTGACCGGTCAGGTAAGTAAGATGACCGGAGGTGCCAGTTACCGGGCGCGGGCGCGAGATGGATTAAACTGGATTCAAAAGAGGACTGGCATCCGCCAATAAAAGCTAGTGTACTAGAGCGGACGTGAGGCAGGAGTCAATTTTGGTTAATTGTTGAGAGATATCACAAGGGAGAAAAAGCATGGAACACCCAACACAAAAAATAGATAATTACAAAATAATTAAAATGAAATTAGAAGAATACATTACAAACTCTTTCTATAAATTATTTTTGTATAAATAGAATAATATTATTTTTGAATAAGAAGGGAAAAGGATCCTACATATTTTTATTGCAAACAATTTTGTTAACCATTAATGATGTGTTTACGTAATAATAATTAGAATGAAATGCAATCGGAATGAGCTATAATGAGAATGGTGGATCAGAATAAGAATAAGTTATATACTTATCTGTAAGAGTCGTAATCGAAATCAAATATTATTCTCATTGATGTGTTTACTTCGTATAATAATCTGAATAAATTGTTAATAATTTACAAAAAATTCCTTAGTTAAATTAATTTATTTTCATTATTATTTCTTTATTTATTATTGATTCATTATTAAGTTACAAAAATTCATTTAGTTAATATTATATATTAATTTATTAATAATTATCTATTTATTCTTTATTATTAATTTATTTAAATTATTAATTACGTATCATTAATTATTATTTTAATCATTAATAATTAAAATAATAATTATTTATTATCTATTATTTTAATTCTAATTCTAATTAATATTTATTTATTTATTTTTATTATTAATTACATACTAATTTATTATTATTATTAATTTATAAAATATTAATTATGATAATTTTGTAATTTCCTTTAACATTTAAGAGTGAGAATCACATTCTCATGAGGTGATGAGAATAAAATTCTCATTCTTCATTCCATAAATTGTGGGCACGACCTAATGTCATTCTCAATCCCATTTTATTTTTAAGAAGTAAACATCCATTATAGTAATGATTCACATTCCTCAATTCTCATTCATAACAAGTAAACACATCATAAAAGTATAAAATATGGGTAAATGTAGTATAGATATATTATTGATTTTTAAATATCTTATGTCACGTGTAGTCCTCTATAATTTTTATTATAATTTAGTGTAATGTCAACCAATTCCATTCCAACTAATGTGAGCAGAGTTCGAACTCTAAATATCTTATTTCCACTAAACAAACTTGACTAACTGAAGTAGTTATCACCCATAGTCATTTACATTATAAGAGCAACTTCAAAAGACTTATCTAATTTCACTATCTAAATACTTATTTGATTATCTATTTAGCAAATTGAAGAAAGAAAAATAAGTTATATTTCAAAAGACTCTTCAAACAAAAATAAGATTGTATTATTTTAATCAAATTGAAAATGGCTCACTTTTGTTATATGATTTTAATATAAAAATAATTATAAGTAATGATGATGATGTGATAAAAAAAAAATATATAATATTAGCATAAGAGAGATAATATAAATAGATTATATTATTTTAATTAAATTGAATATGACTCACTTTAATTATATTATTTTAATATATAAATAGTTATTAGTAACTTCAACCACCATTACTAAAATAAAATGAAGAAATGTGAAATATTATATAACAATATTTGAAGAGAGAGTTTAAATTCCATTAAAATACATTGATATTCAAAAGCCCATTAAGGATTCCATTAAATGTTAGAGTTTGATGGATTTTAAATAGTAAAAAATTCCATTGAAATCTCTTATTTATACTAGATTTCCTACCTTGTTAATAATATAGAAAAATATCATATTGAAATTCTTGATAAATTTATATCCTCTCTTACGAAACAAGGTATGCTTCTCTCATTTTTGTTTTGTTTGTTTTCTTTTTGATTGTGTTTCATGGTCTTTATTTTCATCACATTGATTAATAAAACTCAATGTTTGTTTTAAGATTTCTATTTTTAGTGATCTTTATACTGTCAGAAAGCTTAGGCAAAGATCTATAATTTTTATGTTGAACATTTTTCCAAATTCAGAACAGAACTACATCAAAAACGCATTAGATTTTGGCATGTGTTCGATTAAAAATTATATTTTATTTATAAAAATCAGCCCCCACTATAAAAACACTCTACTATTCATTACTCTCACCTCTCAATTACGTTTTGGATCTCTATTCAACAACAACAAATTTTTTCTCTTTTCTTATGCAAATCTAAGGGAGCAAATGTTTTCTTAAAGTCTTTTTCATGCAAGTAAGTTTCCTACTCATCATTCTTGATTTTTTGTTTAGAAATCCATGATAATTTAAGCTCTTTCTGTTGAAATTTTGAGTTTGACAATGTGAAAAGTCTAAAGAGTCTTGATGAAGAAGGCTTGAAATGTTGTTGTTTGTGCCTAAATAAGTATTTTATGTCATGGAAAACTACATGATTTGGTTAACTATAGAAGTTGAAAATATGTATGTCATAGTTGAAAATTATGGATTTTTATTGGCATGGTTGTTATGGTCGAATGAATAAATTTAGGATGATGATTTGGTATGATTCATGCACCTAATGAGTTTGAGTGGTGAGATTTGAAGTGTTCTTGTATTAGAGAGAGTGAATGAGCATGATTGATGATGATGTATGTGATTATATGCAAGATCATGTAAGGATAATTGTTATGAATGTTAATATAGAGAATTATTATAATCAATATAATTTAAACATGGAGAAGTGATGGTGTTATGCATGATGTATTATGTTGTTGGAGGAAAAGTGGGCAATGGATGATGTTGCTATTGACGATGATACATTTGAGTGCTATATTGTTGATAATGATTATAATAGATGAATAATGCATGGCTAGTTAGATTATATATGTAGACGCTGGTTTTCGCCTGAGGTCCACAATCGAAAATTTGTAGAGAGGGGCATTAACGATCCTGCAAAACAAATGTAAAATGAACGTGGAGAGTCTACCGACCGGTGTGGTGGGTGTCGTTGGCACTCCAACGCTCAAGTCAGTAATGGTAAGGAGCGATAAATATGATAGAATGAGGAATAAGGTGTGAGGCTATCTTGATTCCCGTAGGCTGCCCTGAGGGCGGTAGGCCGAAGTATAGATGGTTAGAGGTTCTGGGGGTTCCGATGAGAATGATTAAGCTTAGAGTTGTAATGCTTAAGTTGGAATGAGGATGCTTATGAACCATATTCCCTCTTATAGGTCTCAAAAGGCGATCTTCCAACCAAAAAATGGGTCTCATTAATGAGGGCGGGGTCCACTAACATGCTTAACTTTTATCTTCCCGTGTTGTGGCAGCTGATTATTCAGAGAACAATTAACATTTTGAAAAGAAACCTTTTTCACTGAGATATCTAGAAAGTGAAGTTTGACCGAAATTGGGCTTTGGGAAGTCAATTGGACTTCAACCAATATCGATCTAGATACTGTTTAGAGGTATCGGGCTACATTCAATATTGGGTCTAAGATAAATGGACGAAAATGTCCTTGGCCCAAATTTGGCTCATACAGTTTGTCCCTTACTTTCTAAGTCAAGAAGTCATTGATTTGTAGAGTATTGTTCGAGAATATTGCCTGGGATATAGAGTGTATGAGTACCTGGCTGTGGACGTCGTATGGATCTGTCAATAGGCTCAATGTTAATGGATCTAAACAAATATCGACGACCTTCAGTTGATCAATCTTGAGCGTGGATGTCGCTTGAATCTGTTAACAGTGATAGCACTGTAGACATTGCATTTTTGCATGTGAAACCCGATAATGAGTCTCAGTTGGAGGCACTACCTTTTTAGTTAAGGATATTGCGGGAAACGGTCGTCGGAAAGGAATCAGTATTTCGTTAGATCCTTATTCACTTGTTTAGCGTCAAGCTCACTTGTTGGACCTCCGTTTAGAGCACCCTTGGCCCAAAAAAACCCGCAAACCTTTTAACCTTGGCCCACAACACCTAACCCACCAAGACAAGGCCCACACCACCACCACCTAGGCCCACACGCCCATCACCCTAAAATACACACAAATTAAATCAAATATTAATTAAATTAAATATTAACTAAATAAAATATTAATTAATTGATATACCAAATTAAATAAAACATAAAATATAATTATACCAAATTAAAATATTGTAACTTCCTAATCCAAAATATTATATACTAAATTAAAGAAATATTATGCCTAATTAAAATCAATCATAACCAATTAAAAATATTGACTTCCTAATCTAACAAATTAAATGCCTAATGAACACCAATCAAATATTCAACCTTCCTTATTCACAAAAATTTGTCCCCCAATCAATCAAATCATTTCCTTGTTTGACACCAAATCCAATCTTTTCCTTGTGAGACAAGGGGAAACCCTAGCCCTTGTCTATATAAGCAACCCAAAACCAAATCCAACACCCTCTCCAATCTCTCACAATTCATGCCCATACATACCCAAGAAACCCTATCTCTCACTTACGACAATAATGCACAAAAAATAATAAATCCAACCGACACAGCCCTTGCCTTCTATTCACGACAAACAAACAACAAAAAATAAAGCCCCACGCTGACCAGCCCTGTTCACGCCCCTAACCTTGCCTCACTCTCGGCCATCCCACAAAGACACACGGACACTGCCAGCCATACCCACTCACTCACTCTAGATAACCACGTGAACCATCAAGCCTACTCACGGCAAAACAATAAAACCTAAAACAACAACCCTTCACTGCCTCTCCCACATCGCCTAGCCACCAAACCGATCACGTATAAGCCACTTACCCTTCAAACCTCACTCACAAACGTTGTTACCTCTATCAAAAGCCATGTACCAGTTCACACTCAGCCCACAATTTCCCTTGCTCAATACGTCCCTGACCACCCCTTTAACTCATCAACAAACGCCCAACAACCCTGCACACTTCCCCCACCGTAACAGACTTCCTTATACACAAACCCTGCACGCATCCTCCACTCACTAACCTTCACGTACACTAGACAATAAATCTTCACGTACACTTGTTGGGGTTGGTGCTCAGAGCGCCAATTCCCGGTTGTATTTCTGTTAAATACTTCTGTAAAATATTATTATTATGAATAATATATGCAGTTTCTATAATATAATCTATCTTTCTATATGGTAAAGACGTAATGACCCTAGAATGATTAGTCATGATACAGTTGCAAAAGCGTCGCAACGGACATTGAGTTGTATCATGACGTTGTCATTCTCAGACTGTTCCTGGTCAAGGTTTACACTACTTGGTCAGTATAGTAAACCCGTTGAGACCGGTACATGTCGTATAATGGAATATATGATTCCAATGGTTTCTCAATGAACCATAAGTCTTGGAGACTAGTATAGACGTGTAGGTGTTTATAGCGGATAAACACTGAACGACTCACCGAAGATTCTTAATGGATGGTACACCAGCGTCAATAAGAATCTTCTTGGGTTGAGTAGCACTTGTGATTCTTAGACTTGAGATGCCATTGTGGGCACATGAGACATCTTCTACAGTTAGACGGCAGTCACGTCACTGATCTATTAAGATCAGACCTCCGCCTGTTCGTTGGGTGTAGATAGATCCTCAGGGTGTCCTATGTGTATCAAGACAGGATCCGTCAGTTCTGTGTATCAGAGCATAGGTAGTCCATATGATTAGCAAGCAGATAAAACCATGGCCCGTGATAAAGTTTAGAAGCTAGTTCTAAACATTCTTTTAGAGATTGCTAATGGAATAGTCGACTGGATAATCCCGATAGATATTTGACGTTTACATCTATATCTCTGGGATTTATCCGGATACCTGTGACGGAGGAATTATACATTTGCCATGACCTTGACCTGTATGGTTCAGCGAGATTATCCGTGATCGTCATAATCTACGGGTGGATAGATTATGGACACGAAATTAGATTTCGTGACGGATATACCTGAATCTAGAGAGTCTCAATAATGAAACATACTCGTAGAGCACTAGAGCAACATTAATAAATAATATTGATTATTTATAAAGTCGTTTAAAGGTTAAACGCAAGATACGTGCTAAAAGGACTAGATAGTCATTTGCCTAATTATTGTGTATTTACATTTAATACTTGATTAATTTAAATACACATTAATTAATAGTCAAAATGAGTTATTTGACTTTTATCCTAAATGAATATATGTTTTTAATATTTAATGTAAATATTATACATATATTTAATATATTTGTATTTGATTAATTAATTAATTATTTAATTGTTAAATGATTAAATTAATTAAAATATAAATATCTTATGTTAGGATATTTGAAGTAAATGACATTAGTTGCAATTGTTGACTTAAATAAATATCCATAAAGTGTTTTAGATATTTGTCAAGTTGATTAAATGATTTTGAAATGAATTTGAAATGAAAAATTTGGTATATACATGGACATTGAATTCGGCCAAGGCTATTCTTTGCACAAGTATATATTGTTTTCATTTGCTTTTCATTTGGTTAACCTAATACATTTCACAAAACATAAATTTCACAAAAGGAAGCCAAAGGAGCCTAAAGAAAAAGAAAGACAAACATCAAAAGCTTGGATTTTTAGTAAGTTTTTGAACTTGCTATTAGTAAGAATTTGTTCCTTAGGTTCTAGGCTTTAATATATGATATTCTTAGGATGTTTCTTTCTTTTTTCCTTGTGGTTTTTGTTGATGGAAGTTTTGGTGAAGTGTGAAGCATGTGTAATGAAGGAAGTGTTGTGACTATTGTAGTTATAAACATTCTTTTAAGGTTTTGGAACCATGTTGCTAATCTAGAGTTTTTGACCAATCTTAAATGACCTAGATTTGATCTTGAGTTGTTTCATTGTGTTGAGACTTGGATTGGATGGAAGAATGATGATTGAAGTAATTGATTTAATGTATTTGGTCTAATTTGTCCAATTTGTGGAAATTGAAAAATTAGGGTTCTTAACTAATTCCAAATTTGGGGCTTTTCATATATGTTCAGAATGGGTGTGTATATGATGCACATAAAGTTTCATGTTGATTGGATTTCATTTGGATGAGTTTTGGAGCATGAAATGACCAAATGGTCAAAATGGGCACCAAATGGTGCTCACGGCTTTGGATGATATTTTGGGGATTTTGGTGCTTTTGGTGTTTTAATGTTTTCAACATCATAAGTTCATCTTAGAAATGATTTAGAATCATTCAAAATTGATTTGATCAATTTCGGACTAAAATGGACAAAATTACAAAGCAAGGGTATTTCGGTAAATTCACCTAAAAATGTTTTATTGAATTTATTTTCATAATTTGATTATTGGAATGTTAAATAAATATGTTTATTTAATTAATTCGAGAAAAAGTATTGAAATCTGAAAATCAGATTTTCACCGCTTCCGCTGCGTTACCGGATTCACCTCCTAAAAAACCCCTACAAAATGGTATCAGAGCGAGTCTGATTCTAGGCCACTTAAAATGATTAGCCTTCATTGAATCAATGTTTAATCATGTTTTCTTGACTTTATGCATGCTTATTAGGATCTAAATTGGTTAGATTTAGGGTGTATGACACTTAGCGGAAAATCCCTAATTAATAAGGTTTGAATGTAATTATGTATTTGATGCATGTTATATGGTCCGTCTTGTCAATACGGTTTATGAATACTTCTTTGTGACTACATCCGAGACCGTGCCTCTGCTGTGAGGATGTAGCCGATAAAGATTTATTTATACCGGATGTATTATCAGATACTAGGTAAATTCAAGTAAAAGCGGAATTCTGAACGTGCCCTAGCTGTCAGGATTACGTAAGTAACTTGAGTTTATCATTGACGAGTTTAACCTTGGTACGTCTCCTTGTGGGCCTGCCTTCGCAGCGACAACGAGAAACGGCCAGGACCAGATACTTAGGAGTCATTAGTGAATGATTGACAAATGAGTTGTCTACCTGATGAATATACGTAGGCGAGACTGTGCCTCTGCTGTGAGCCGAAATATATTGACGGGATCCACTTTTCACTATTAGTATTTAATTTAATTATTAAATATTTGTATTCTGTTTTGGGATTACAGTATTGCATGATTTAGTGGGAGGGGCATATTAGATTAAAAATCCATGATCTAGTTTATGCTTTTGATATTATATGAAACTGCTTTAATTTCTGCTAACCGTTTTTCGTGATCTATATGATAGATTGGCGATGGCGGCACAATCCACAAATCAGTTTGCGCGTATGCTTGATGCGAACAAACTGAAAGGCGCTGAGAACTTTGCAGACTGGGAATTGGATTTGAGGATTGTCCTCGATTCCGAAAAGCTGGGTTATGTTCTTGAGGGTCCATTGCCCCTTGCAGTGGGTGAGGATGCTTCGGAGGAGGAACGCCAAGTTTTTGAAACTTGGAAGGATGATGATATAAGGGTTAAATCATACATCCTTAGTTCACTGTCTCCGAAACTCAAGCAACAGTACTATGGTATGTTAGATTCCTATAGTATGATGACGCGATTGAGACAATCGTTTGAGAACCAAGAACAAGTGATTGTTCACAAAGTCGCCATGGAACTGTTCCATGCGCGTCTGGATGAGGGGCAGAGTGTCAGCCCACATGTTCTTCAGATGATCGATTTGATCGATCAATTGAGGCAACATAATATCATCTTGAATGACATTCTCGGTAGGAGTGTCATTCTTGGTTCACTGCCAGCTTCATTTCGCCAGTTCGTGATGTACTTCAACATGCACGAGACTGTCTATACCTACCAGAAGCTACATAGGATGTTGCTCACGGCAGAAGAGGACCTTAAGAAGGGAGTACCGACTCGCCCTCCTAGAACTACTTCTCTTTCGGCTTCTTCCCAAGGATGGTCCAAGGGAAGAACAAGAAAGGTAAGAAGAAGAAGAAGGCTTTTGGTCCTCAACAACAGGCGAAGATTGCAAAGCCCAAAAGGGCTTCTGAAGACAATGCCACCACTGCGGCAAAGTTGGGCACTGGAAAATGAACTGTCCTGATTACATTGCTCAAGTGAGGAGAGACAGAGCTTCTACATCAGGTACTTTTATTTTTCCAGTTATTGATTTATCTTTGGCTTGTGAAGCCGTTACATCCAGCTGGCTGGATTTTAGATTCTGCTTGTCCCATTCACATTTGCAATTCGTTGCAGGTGCTGAAGGAAAGTAGGAAACTGAAGCCTGGAGAGATGCAGTTGCGGTTCGGGAGTGGAGACTCTTTGGATGCAGTTGCAGTGGGAGTATGCGAGATCTCATTGTCGAATGGGACACTTTTGTTATATGACTGTCATTTTGTACCGGGATGTGTCGCTAATATTATATCACTTTTTGTATTAGATACAGAAGGCTTTTGTATTAATATTAAGAATAGTTCTTTGTATTTATATGATAAAAATAATATTCAGATCCTTTGTTGTCCAAACCAGCATGGTCATTATACATTGCAAACTTCAAAATATATTAAATACTGGAGTTAATAACGTAGTTACCTGTAATTAATAATACTGAACTTTGGCATATGAGACTTGGTCACATTGGCGTTAAACGCCTTACCCAATTGGTTAGGAATGGTTTGATATCAGATCTTACCATTGAATCCTATCCAACTTGTGAATCCTGTATTCAGGGTAAGATGACCAAAGCCCCATTTTCTGGTGTTGGATACCGCACCACTAACTTACTGGAACTCGTACATTCTGATGTATGTGGTCCACTAAGTCAAACTGCTCACAGTGGTTATTCGTACTTCGTTACCTTTACCGATGATTTATCACGGTACGGTTATGTGTATTTGATGCGACATAAATCGGAAACCTTTGAAAAGTTCAAAGAGTTCCGAAATGAAGTAGAAAAACAAACTGGTAATATATTAAATGCCTTCGATCAGATCGAGGCGGTGAATATATGAGTGGTGAGTTCATGGATTATATGAAGGAGAATGGGATTCTCACTCAATATACTCCTCCAGGTACACCACAGCACAATGGTGTATCTGAAAGGAGAAATCGGACTTTATTGGATATGGTCCGATCGATGTTGAGTTTCATAGATTTGCCCTATTACTTATGGGGTTACTCTCTCTTAACAGCCGCACATCTTTTGAATAAGATTCCTTCAAAGGCTGTTCCTACGACACCGTATCAGATATGGTTCGGTAGGAGACCAAATCTTAATTATATTAAGGTTTGGGGTTGTCCTGCCTATGTCAGGGTGACTCAGCAAGATAAGCTTTCGCCTCGAGGGCAAAATTTTAGGTTTGTTGGATATCCTTCGAATACGAGGGGAAATCTGTTCTATGATACCGAGCATCGAAATGTGTTCGTAGCTCGCTTCGCAAAATTTCTAGAAGTAGAATTTTTGTCAGAAGGTGGTAATCATAGACAGGTTGAGCTTGATGAAGTCCAACCTGAAAACAACGAGCCAACGGAGGAACCTGAAGTTCAAGTAGATGAAGGACCTTCGACACACACACTACGTAGGTCGGAAAGGGTATCTAGACCTCATGAACGCTTGTATTTGATACAAGAAAAGAGTCTGGATGTTCTCTTAGTTGAAGAGATAGATCCTTTCACCTATAGAGAATCAATGTTGGACATCGACTCCGTGAAATGGCAAAGTGCCATGAAATCCGAGATAGACTCAATGCATGAAAATCAAGTTTGGGACTTGATTCCGCTTCCCGAAGGAATTGTTCCTATCGGTTGTAAATGGGTTTATAAGAGGAAGCGCTGGCCTGACGGTAAGGTTGAAACTTACAAGGCCCGACTGGTAGCAAAAGGTTACACGCAGTGACCTGGCGTCGACTACGATGAAACTTTTTCGCCGGTAGCAATGCTTAAGTCTATCCGGATTTTGATTTCTATAGCTGCGTATCATGACTACGAGATTTGGCAAATGGATGTCAAAACGGCTTTTCTAAATGGATTTTTTGATGAAGAAATCTATATGGAACAGCGGAAGTTTTCACGTCCAGCGAAACCTCGGGTATGGTATGTAAGCTTAAGAAGTCCATTTATGGACTTAAACAAGCTTCTCGAAGTTGGAATCTTCGATTCGATGAGATTATTAGATCGTCTGGTTTTCTCAAGAATTCGGAAGAATCCTGTGTGTATCAGAAGGCCAGTGGGAGCATGGTCGTATTTTTAGTCCTATATGTTGATGACATCCTAATCATTGGGAATGATTTAGGTATGTTGCAAAGCGTCAAAGCGTACCTCTGTAAGAATTTCTCCATGAAGGACCTGGGAGAAGCTTCCTATGTTTTAGGGATAAACTTATAGAGATAGACAAAGGAGGCTGATTGGGTTATCCGAATCAACGTACGTAGATAAGATCTTGGAACGGTATAGCTTTGGTAACTGTAAGACACAAACATACCGTTCAGACATGGGATTCATCTTTCTAAGAAGATGTGTCCACAAACAGAAGATGAGAAGGTTAGAATGTCTAACCAACCTTATGCTTCGTGTTTGGGTAGCATAATGTATGCCATGTTATGTACGAGGCCTGATATCAGTTTCGCTGTTAGCGTAACCAGTCGATATCAGTCCAATCCAGGTAATGACCATTGGATGGCCATTAAACATATCCTAAAGTATCTTAAAGGTACTAAGGATAAGTTGATTATATGGAGGAAACGAACTGCAGGTTAATGGGTATACAGACTCCGATTTCCAATCGGATCCCGATGATAGAAAGTCTACATCTGGATTTGTCTTTACCCTTAACGGAGGTGCAGTTTGTTGGAAGAGTTCCAAACAGGGATCGACAGCTGATTCCACCACTGAGGCGGAATATATTGCAGCTTCTGAAGCTGCAAAAGAGGCTGTGTGGATAAAGAACTTTATCACAGAATTGGAGAGTTGTCCCAAGTATCGAGAATGCGATTCCGTTATACTGTGATAATACTGGAGCCATTGCGCAAGCAAAGGAACCGAGGGCGCATCAGAAGTCGAAGCATGTGGAACGCAAGTACCACATCATTCGAGAGATCGTGTCGCGATGGGAGGATTATTGTGTGCAAGGTACCGAGTGAAGATAATGTAGCAGACCCGCTGACGAAGGCCATACCTCCGAAGCTGTTTGATAAACACGTGGAGTCGATAGGTATTAGATACAATCGATATTGGCACTAGAGCAAGTGGGAGATTTTGTTGGGGTTGGTGCTCAGAGCGCCAATTCCCGGTTGTATTTCTGTTAAATATTCTGTAAAACATTATTATTATGAATAATATATGCAGTTTCTATAATATAATCTATCTTTCTATATGGTAAAGACGTAATGACCCTAGAATGATTAGTCATGATACAGTTGCAAAAGCGTCGCAACAGACATTGAGTTGTATCATGACGTTGTCATTCTCAGACTGTTCCTGGTCAAGGTTTACACTACTTGGTCAGTATAGTAAACCCGTTGAGACCGGTACATGTCGTATACTGGAATATATGATTCCAATGGTTTCTCAATGAACCATAAGTCTTGGAGACTAGTATAGACGTGTAGGTGTTTATAGCGGATAAACACTGAACGACTCACCGAAGATTCTTAATGGATGGTACACCAGCGTCAATAAGAATCTTCTTGGGTTGAGTAGCACTTGTGATTCTTAGACTTGAGATGCCATTGTGGGCACATGAGACATCTTCTACACTTAGACGACAGTCACGTCACCGATCTATTAAGATCAGACCTCCGCCTGTTCGTTGGGTGTAGATAGATCCTCAGGGTGTCCTATGTGTATCAAGATAGGATCCGTCAGTTCTGTGTATCAGAGCATAGGTAGTCCATATGATTAGCAATCAGATAAAACCATGGGCCCGTGGTAAAGTTTAGAAGCTAGTTCTAAACATTCTTTTAGAGATTGCTAATGGAATAGTCGACTGGATAATCCCGATAGAGATTTGACGTTTACATATATATCTCTGGGATTTATCCGGATATCTGTGACGGAGGAATTATACATTTGCCATGACCTCGACCTGTATGGTTCAGCGAGATTATCCGTGATCGTCATAATCTACAGGTGGATAGATTATGGACACGAAATTAGATTTCGTGACAGATATACCTGAATCTAGAGAGTCTCAATAATGAAACATACTCGTAGAGCACTAGAGCAACATTAATAAATAATATTGATTATTTATAAAGTCGTTTAAAGGTTAAACGCAAGATACGTGCTAAAAGGACTAGATAGTCATTTGCCTAATTATTGTGTATTTACATTTAATACTTGATTAATTTAAATACACATTAATTAATAGTCAAAATGAGTTATTTGACTTTTATCCTAAATGAATATATGTTTTTAATATTTAATGTAAATATTATACATATATTTAATATATTTATATTTGATTAATTAATTAATTATTTAATTGTTAAATGATTAAATTAATTAAAATATAAATATCTTATGTTAGGATATTTGAAGTAAATGACATTAGTTGCAATTGTTGAATTATATAAATATCCATAAAGTGTTTTAGATATTTGTCAAGTTGATTAAATGATTTTGAAATGAATTTGAAATGAAAAATTTGGTATATACATGGACATTGAATTCGGCCAAGTACATTTCACAAAACATAAATTTCACAAAAGGAAGCCAAAGGAGCCTAAAGAAAAAGAAAGACAAACATCAAAAGCTTGGATTTTTAGTAAGTTTCTTGAACTTGCTATTAGTAAGGAATTTGTTCCTTAGGTTCTAGGCTTTAATATATGATATTCTTAGGATGTTTCTTTCTTTGTTCCTTGTGGTTTTTGTTGAGGGAAGTTTTGGTGAAGTGTGAAGCATGTGTAATGAAGGAAGTGTTGTGACTATTGTAGTTATAAACATTCTTTTAAGGTTTTGGAAACCATGTTGCTAATCTAGAGTTGTTGACCCACTCTTAAATGATCTAGATTTGATCTTGAGTTGTTTCATTGTGTTGAGACTTGGATTGGATGGAAGAATGATGATTGAAGTAATTGATTTAATGTATTTGGTCTAATTTGTCCAATTTGTGGAAATTGAAAAATTAGGGTTCTTAACTAATTCCAAATTTGAGGCTTTTCATATATGTTCAGCATTTGGGTGTGTATATGATGCACATAAAGTTTCATGTTGATTGGATTTCATTTGGATGAGTTTTGGAGCATGAAATGACCAAATGGTCAAAATGGGCACCAAATGGTGCTCACGGCTTTGGATAATATTTTGGGGATTTTGGTGCTTTTGGTGTTTTGATGTTTTGAACATCATAAGTTCATCTTAGAAATGATTTAGAATCATTCAAAATTGATTTGATCAATTTCGGACTAAAATGGACAAAATTACAAAGCAAGGGTATTTCGGTAAATTCACCTAAAAATGTTTTATTGAATTTATTTTCATAATTTGATTATTGGAATGTTAAATAAATATGTTTATTTAATTAATCCGAGAAAAAGTTTTGAAATCTGAAAATCGGATTTTTACCGCTTCCGCTGCGTTACCGGATTCACCCCCTAAAAACCCCTACAACACTAGCCAATAAACTCATGTCATACACAGCCCCATCCAGCCACCATATTCACCTCACACACAGCCCCAAACTGCCTGGAACTGCACCTAAAAACTGCCCAAAACAGTCCCCGAATTAGCCTTAAAACAGTCAACAAATTGCCTAAAACAGTGACCAAGATACGGCAACAATACGACAGCAAAACAGCAGCAAAATGGAGTCAAAACAGTAGCTTGATCAGCGAAATAGCGAGGTAAAATGCAAACCAGTGAACCAGAAAAGTTGCGGATCATTCACCCTTCCGATCTCCATGAAACGCAAGTCTGAAAGTCGACAAAAAAGGTTAGACCTGAGGATATTCTTTCACATCCGTTTTAGTTGTATTTTTATTATTTATTGAGTTTCATTTGCATAATTATTTTTTGTGAAGCATGTTGTGGCCCTTGAATAGATAGAAAATGCATGAATTGTAAAATGATGTATGTTGTGGCCCTTGAATAAAATGAAAAATGTGTCGTCTCTCGTGGTATATAGGATGGAAACCCGGACATAAATTTCATAGCCGATTCCGAATGGACGGTAGTATGATCTGTACTCGGGATACAACTCCACGTACCACTTGAGTAAACGGCGCATATTTTGTTTTATGTTGTTTTGATTTGTGTGTCATTCGTTACTTGACTTCCGCATGTTATTTGATTATGTAATGATGTGATCGAGCGCATGGGCTTAGTAAGTTGGATTAAAGGTCCCCTATTCTGAGGGGTTAAAATCCTTTACCACGATGCTTTGCCGCGTCGATCGATGTATATTCGGTTGAATGTAAGATGTGTTCAATCGGGTATACGAAGTCCGATATTATTGCCTTTATTTTTATATGCATGATGTGATCGAGCGCATGGGCTTAGTAAGTTGGATAAAAGGTCCCCTATTTTGAGGGGTTAAAACCCTTTACCACGATGCTTTGACGCGCTGATTGATGTATATTCGGTTGAATGTAAGATGTGTTCAATCGGGTATACGAAGTCCGATATTATTATCTTTATTGTTTATATGCATGACGTGATCGAGCGCATGAGTTTAGTAAGTTGGATTAAAGGTCCCCCTACCTTTACCACGATGCTTTTCCGCGCCGGTTGATGTATATTCGGTTGAATGTAAGATGTGTTCAATCGGGTATACGAAGTCCGATATCATTGTCTTTACTTTTTATATATGTATTATGTTGATTGCGCATGAGCTTAGTAAGTGGGATTAAATGTCCTCTATTTTGAGAGGTTAAAATCATTTACCACGATGCTTTGCCGCGCTTTTGGCCCGTTATTATTTGTTAGGTGTCATCTATTCATCCGTTCATGTATGTGTCATGTTGTTTACTGCATTTTAGAGGTCGTTGCTGTAACCCCGTGCGAACGCGTTTCAAAACGCCACACGAACGCATGTTTTCTGTCTGGTACCGTTCGAACGCGTTATCAAACGCTATACGAACGCGAACCTTCTGTTTACCATTCGAACGCGTATACGAACGCCGCACGAACACCCACGGTAAACAGGTCCTTCTGCATCACATCACGACATGTCTATCTTAGCATATAGTTATCTCTTTTTACCTTATGCATTTGTATTACCTCTTTAGTTATCTATTTCTATTATGCGCTTAAGTGTCTTTCCCTAATATGCATGCTTGTGTGAATGCTATGTGTTTGCGCTTCTGTGCCTACCTATGTGAGATTGTATGTCTTCCGTATGTCAATATATCTTCATGCATGAATTCGGACATAGATTATATACAAATAGGTTGTATGCAAATATGAAAAATGTGTTATATGTAAACTTAGATATGAGCTTTGTACCTATGCATGCAAACTTATGAGTAAATTATCCTTGGAAATATGTTGCTTAGGCTTGGTAAGATTATTGCACAAATCATTTTATTATAAGTGGCATAAGTAAGGGACCATTCCGAACCCAACAGTTTGAGGTCTTCCCTTGCGAGGGGTGAGTGTGGCCTTAAATCTTTGTCCCGGTTCACACCGGGTGGCGACTCCATTATTCTCCGGTTTAGTCCCCCGCGGGCTACTCCGTACTCCCAACCGGGCCGCGAGCCTGGGACAGCATGCGTCGCCCAGTTTGTGTTCCCACAGTCTGGCGACTCCACTTGGGATAGAGAATCGGCCCCGGAATAATGTCTTGTAATATTATGATTTGTGCTTTAATTGACTGTGTCTACCGTGGGTTAAAAAGGGTTTAATCAAAGGCATTTTGAGGCTAGGTAATGGTTTGGTGTCTTCCTTCACTCACTACCTTTCTAGAAGGAAAAGCTGTGAAGGCACCTAAATAGCCATCTACTCGTAGCCTATTGTGATGGACTAATTTGGAGGACTCGTTGTTTATTCCTGACACCAAGCGATAAGAGCCTAAGAGGCTTGGGTATTTAAGTGAGCCTCGCTCCACCCTCCCTCTGGGGAATCTACAATGGGAAGTCCATTTGGCAGTCAGTCACACACTATAGCTCGTTGGCACGTACCTTAGTGTATAAAAAAGGGTGCGCTCACTTGGTCGCTCGAACCCTTGAGTGGGGAGACCTAGTTGTGGGTAATCCTTCGCCAGCGAGAGTCTTTGTCTACACTCCCGCAAACCCACACGTAGACCGAAATTGTATGGCCTATAGCAACTATTTCCTTGTGCTTGTGGACCATCCTCATTTGGATGCAGTTGGGCTTCTTGTCAGAAATGCGAACTTGTTGGGCCATTTAAACTGGGACGAGTTCGTATCCTATGACGATTGGGCCAAAAGCTTCTGAAATGTTGATGGGCCACTCTGTAGAAATTATTTATGTATGCTTGTGTTTGGGAACATTGTCGTTTGGATCCATTCGGACCTTTTGTCATGAGGTATGGGCTTGTTGGGCCATTTAAACTGGGACAAGAACATATCTTATGATGATTGGGCCAAAAGTTTCTAAAACGCCAATGGGCCATTATATGTTTGTGTTTAGGAACATTATCATTTGGATACGGTTGGACTTCTTGCCATGAGATGTGAACTTGTTGGGCCATTTAAACTGGGACGAGTTCACTCCTATGACAGTTAGCCCAAAAGCTTCTAAAATGATGATGGGCCGATTTATGCGAAAATTTTAATAAGTTGATATATTCCTTGTATCACATGCATCTCATTCATTTCATGCATACACGCATCATGTTAATCCTTGTGTCTAAAAGCCATCATAGATTCCCATTGGGTTGGGAAAGAGTGAAGACTCACCAAAAGACTGGTAACCGATATGAGTACGTCTGATAACGAGGTATCCCAGATAGATCAGTTGGAAAATGGTTTCGCCAAGATTACCGAACAATTGCAAGCCTTGACTACCGCCATGGAAAATATGGCTGTACCCCGTGCTGGGGGGAGTTCTGAAAATATGAGGCGTGAGGAGCCTCCGAATGGGTTGGGGGATGATACCCCCGCTTTTGATGACGACATGGCAGAGTATGCAACAGGCAGAGTGATTGCGTCTCAGGCAGAATTTCAGAAGCTTCGAGATAAGGTTGAAACAGTTACCCGTAAAATGAGGGGTAAACATGAAGAGTTATTAGATTATGAGGCAATGACCTTCGGAGAACAGCTGCCAGCTCAGTTTAAAATGCCCGACATGGCCAAGTTTAATGGGAATGGAGACCCGAGAGTCCATCTGCAGCAATATGTCTCAATCATAAGTTCAGTAGGCCTATCACAACGCCAAGTCCAAAAGATGTTTGGGATGTCACTCGAGGGGGCACCTGTGGTTTGGTATCATAGCCTTGAGAAGAAGGTTAAGGAAGATTGGAGGGAACTAGCTGATGCTTTTCTGAAGCAGTATGTTACAGACTTAGAAATTGACTTGTCACTCCGAGATTTGTAGAACACTAAGCAGAAGCCGGAGGAGAGCTTCAAGGAGTATATAGACCGCTGGAGAGGTCAACTGTTAAAGATGCAAACTCGACCCTCGGAGAAGGACCAGATCAATATGATTATCAAGGGTACTAAGCCATCAATTTATGGTAAGCTAAGGAGAATGAATTCGATGATTGCAAATTTTCGACAGTTGAGTGAGACTGTTATGGATATTGAGGAGGAATAGGCTGAGAGCAGAAATTTTTATAGCCAAAATAAGAGAGCTTTTGGGGGGCCCTCCAAAACCAAGCCCACCACTACCGAAGTCGCTGCCATCAGAAACAGGCAATTCTCCAACCTTGGTAGACCTTTGTCGAAGGTGTTTGAAAAGTTGCAGGGACAAGGACTCTTGAAACCCTTAGAAGGCAAACCACTTCCACACCCCTCACCGCCACACATAAATGTAAACCTTTATTGTCACTTCCACCAGCTACATGGCCATGACACCGACAACTGCACCCGCCTCAGGCATGAAATCCAAGACCTCATAGATTCTCATAAAATACCCGATCCAAGAAAATAACAACCTAACACACATAAACCCTCTACCAAACTACCACTCTGTTCCACCACCCACCTACATGATCAACTCCGGCCTACCCGAAACCTTTGTCCTCCAAACTCTCAACTACCAGGCTTCTTACATTGAGATAGAAGATGGCAGTAGTGAAGAACCATAGACTGGAAAAAAAAAGACAATGCCGCAAACAATGAAGATATTTTTCTTGGTTTATTTGATTGCAATCCTGCATTTTTAATAAAGACATTGATTTAGTCTACCTGTTCGAACCATTTTCTTAAATGATAATAAAGATGTTCATTTCGCTGAATCTCTTCTGCAACATGAGTATATTTGAGAAAAACATTCAACCTTGGTACTATGGAATCCAGTGATGAACACGGGGAACCCTCGAAATAAGCAAACAGAAAAGATAAGATAGACATTCAGAAATTGGGAAATAGAGGTAGTGAAAATATCAGACTTGGAAGAGAATTAGTTCACCGAGCCGATCAACGTAGACAGATTGAAGCAGTAGCTTGCCTGAGGAAAAGAAGACTGAGCAGTCGCCAAGAGAATTAGCAGAAGACCTAACCCAATGGGATGGGAAACTCATTCACGCATGCATGCATACACGTAACATATTTTTCATTCCTTTTTGTGTTTTGTGTTTGTTTTTTTGTATTCCCAGGTTTTGAAGAAGAAAAGAGAAAGCTGCAAATGAAAGCCAATCAGAAGCATCAATATAACATCAGCAGTTTACGGACGAGTCCCAGGGTTGAGGCCCATATCAGTATCAATCTGGGGCGAGGCCCACATCGGTAACAATGTTGGGGCGAGGCCCACATCAGTTTCAGTTTGGGGCGAGGCCCACATCAGTAATAGTGTTGGGGCGAGGCCCACATCAGTTTGAGGGCAATGCCCACATCAGCATCAATCTGGGGGCGAAGCCCACATCAGTACGAGTTTGGGGGTGAAGCCCACATCAGTACCAGTTTGGGGTGAGGCCCACATCATTATCAACATCAGTTTTGCCGGGTATGACACTCTGGGGGCGAGGCCCATAGCTTTATCAGAATCAGTCTGGCCGAGTATGGCACTTTAGAATGGCAATCCGAGAATGGAACAAGGATCGAGAATGAACAAGCCGAGAATGGCAATCCAAGAAAGAACAAAGCCAAGAATGGCAATCCAAGAATGGAGCAAGGTTCGAGAATGAACAAGCCAAGAATGGCAATCCAAGAATGGAGTAAGGTTCGAGAATAAACTTGCCGGGAATGCAATCCGAGAATGGAACAAGGTTCGAGAATGAACAAGCCGAGAATGGAAATCCAAGAATGGAACAAGGTTCGAGAATGAACAAGCTGAGAATGGAAATCCGAGAATGGAACAAGGTTCGAGAATGAACAAGCCGAGAATGGCAATCCAAGAATGAAGTAAGGTTCGAGAATGAACAAGCCAAGAATGGTAATCCGAGAATGGAACAAAGTTCGAGAATGAACAATCCGATAATGGTAATCCGAGAATAGAGCAAGGTTCGGGAATGAACAAACCAAGAATGACACTCCGAGAATGGAGCATGGTTCGGAATGAACAAACCAAGAATGACACTCCGAGAATGGAGCACGGTTCGGGAATGGACCGCCTCACAGTAACGATTCAAGAATGGACCATCTCTCATCAACCCGGTTCGAGAATGGACCACCTCACAATAAAATCAACTCAACTCAGCTCGAGGCAGCAGACGAGCCAGGTAAGTGAAAATGCATTACATAACTTTGATAGGATTGTTCAAAGTCACACACTGCACAAGTCCCATCAAAGTGGGGCCGACTGTAGGCATTGCATTTTTGCATGTGAAACCCGATGATGAGTCTCAGTTGGAGGCATTACCTTTTTAGTTAAGGATATTACGGGAAACGGTCGTCGGAAGGGAATCGGTATTTTGTTAGATCCTTATTCACTTGTTTAGCGTCAAGCACACTTGTTGGACCTCCGTTTAGAGCACCTTTGGCCCAAAAAAATCCGCAAACCTTTTAACCTTGGCCCACAACACCTAACCCACCAAGACAAAGCCCACACCACCACCACCTAGGCCCACATGCCCATCACCCTAAAATACACACAAATTAAATCAAATATTAATTAAATTAAATATTAACTAAATAAAATATTAATTAATTGATATACTAAATTAAATAAAACATAAAATATAATTATACCAAATTAAAATATTGTAACTTCCTAATCCAAAATATTATATACTAAATTAAAGAAATATTATGCCTAATTAAAATCAATCATAACCAATTAAAAATATTGACTTCCTAATCTAACAAATTAAATGCCTAATGAACACCAATCAAATATTCAACCTTCCTTATTCATCAAAATTTGTCCCCCCAATCAATCAAATTCTTTCCTTGTTTGACACCAAATCCAATCTTTTCCTTGTGAGACAAGGGGAAACCCTAGCCTTGTCTATATAAGCAACCCAAAACCAAATCCAACACCCTCTCCAATCTCTCACAATTCATGCCCATACATACCCAAGAAACCCTATCTCTCACTTACGGCAATAATGCAAAAAAAATAATAAATCCAACCGACACAGCCCTTGCCTTCCATTCACGACAAACAAACAACAAAAAATAAAGCCCCACGCTGACCAGCCCTGTTCACGCCCCTAACCTTGCCTCACTCTCGGCCATCCCACAAAGACACACGGACACTGCCAGCCACACCCACTCACTCACTCTAGACAACCACGTGAACTATCAAGCCCACTCACGACAAAACAATAAAACCTAAAACAACAACCTTTCACTACCTCTCCCACATCGCCTAGCCACCAAACTGATCACGTATAAGCCACTTACCCTTCAAACCTCACTCACAAACGTTGCTACCTCTATCAAAAGCCACGTACCAGCTCACACTCAGCCCACAATTGCCCTTGCTCAACACGTCCCTAACCACCCCTTTAACTCATCAACAAACTCCCAACAACCCTGCACACTTCCCCCACCGCAACAGACTTCCTTATACACAAACCCTCCACGCATCCCCCACTCACTAACCTTCACGTACACTAGCAAAAAAATCTTCACGTACACTAGCCAATAAACTCACGTCATACACAGCCCCATCCATCCACCATATTCACCTCACACACAGCCCCAAACTACCTGGAACTGTACCTAAAAAACTGCCCAAAATAGTCCCCGAATTAGCCTTAAAACAGTCCGCAAATTGCCTAAAACCGTGACCAAGATACGGAAACAATACGGCAGCAAAACGGCAGCAAAACAACAGCAAAACGGAGTCAAAATAGTAGCTTGAGCAGCGAAACAGTGAGGTAAAATGCAAACCAATCAACCATAAAAGTTGCGGATCATTCACCCTTCCGATCTCCGTGAATCGCAAGTCCGAAAGTCGACAAAAAAGGTTAGACCTGAGGGTATTCTTTCACATCCGTTTTAGTTGTATTTTTATTATTTATTGAGTTTCATTTGCATGATTATTTTTGAGTGAAGCATGTTGTGGCCCTTAAATAGATAGAAAATGCATGAATTGTAAAATGATGTATGTTGTGGCCCTTGAATAAAATGAAAAATATATCGCCTCTCGTGGTATATAGGATGGAAACCCGGACACAAATTTCATAGCCGATTCTGAATGGACGGTAGTATGATCTGTACTCGGGATACAACTCTACGTACCACTTGAGTAAACGGTGCATATTTTGTTTTATGTTGTTTTGATTTGTGTGTCATTCGTTACTTGACTTCCGCATGTTATTTGATTATGTAATGATGTGATCGAGCGCATGAGCTTAGTAAGTTGGATTAAAGGTCCCCTATTCTGAGGGGTTAAAATCCTTTACCACGATGCTTTGCCGCGCCGATCGATGTATATTCGGTTGAATGTAAGATGTGTTCAATCGGGTATACGAAGTCCGATATTATTGCCTTTATTTTTATATGCATGATGTGATCGAGCGCATGGGCTTAGTAAGTTGGATTAAAGGTCCCCTATTTTGAAGGGTTAAAACCTTTTACCACGATGCTTTGCCGCGCCGATTGATGTATATTCGGTTGAATGTAAGATGTGTTCAATCGGGTATACGAAGTCCGATATTATTATCTTTATTGTTTATATGCATGACGTGATCGAGCGCATGGGTTTAGTAAATTGGATTAAAGGTCCCCTATTTTGAGGGGTTAAAACCCTTTACCACGATGCTTTGCCGCGCCGGTTGATGTATATTCGGTTGAATGTAAGATGTGTTCAATCGGGTATACGAAGTCCGATATCATTGTCTTTACTTTTTATATATGTATTATGTTGATTGCGCATGGGCTTAGTAAGTGGGATTAAAGGTCCTCTATTTTGAGAGGTTAAAATCATTTACCACGATGCTTTGCCGCGCTTTTGGCCCGTTATTATTTGTTAGGTGTCATCTATTCATCCGTTCATGTATGTGTCATGTTGTTTACTGCATTTTAGAGGTCGTTGCTGTAACCCCGTGCGAACGCGTTTCAAAACGCCACACGAACGCATGTTTTCTGTCTGGTACCGTTCGAACGCATTATCAAACGCTATACGAACGCGAACCTTCTGTTTACCGTTCGAACGCGGATACGAACGCCGCATGAACGCCCACGGTAAACAGGTCCTCTTGCATCACATCACGACATGTCTATCTTAGCATATAGTTATCTCTTTTTACCTTATGCATTTGTATTACCTCTTTAGTTATCTATTTCTATTATGCGCTTAAGTGTCTTTCCCTAATATGCATGCTTGTGTGAATGCTATGTGTTTGCGCTTCTGTTCCTACCTATGTGAGATTGTATGTCTTCCGTATGTCAATATATCTTCATGCATGAATTCGGACATAGATTATATACAAATAGGTTGTATGCAAACATGAAAAATGTGTTATATGTAAACTTAGATATGAGCTTTGTACCTATGCATGCAAACTTATGAGTAAATTATCATTGGAAATATGTTGCTTAGGCTTGGTAAGATTATTGCACAAATCATTTTATTACAAGTGGCATAAGTAAGGGACCATTCCGAACCCAACAGTTTGAGGTCTTCCCTTGTGAGGGGTGAGTACGGCCTGAAATCTTTGTCCCGGTTCACACCGGGTGACGACTCTATTATTCTCCGGTTTAGTCCCTCGCGGGCTACTCTGTACTCCCAACCGGGCCGCTAGCCCGGGACAGCATGCGTCGCCCAGTTTTTATTCCCACAAGCGCATTAAATAATTTGAGTTGATATCAAGAGTGAACCTCAGTCGATCATAAATCATTAGGGAGTCTACATGTCGATTGTATCAGGGTTGGTGCTCGGAGTGCCAATCTAGATCGTATTTGTGTCCAATTCATGAATACAAATAATTTTTTTTTCCATAATATTACTTACTTAATGGTAGCACCTCTTGTTTTTATATACGTATTCAATCTAATTACTATTAGATTGAAACTAAATTTGATTTAGTGATATGTATATATTAGACAAAGACCTCAGGATTTATAACGTAGTGCACAGTTACAATGTAGTTTGTAATTGACATTGGGAAGCGTCACTATAAGTTGTATATTCTCAAATAAAATTCATGGTCAAGATTTACTGACACGAGTCGGTTAGTAAAATCCACTGAGACCAGTACAAGTCGTATATCATGACTTGGTCCGATGGTTTATCCCAATGAACCATGAATCTCTGGAGACTCGTATAGACCTGTATGTGTTTATTTGATAAACACTGAATGACTCACCGAAGATTTCCTAATAGATTGTACACCAACGTCAATATAAATCTTCTCGAGTCGAGTAGCATAGTGGTTCTTCGACTTGAGATACCACTGTAGATAAATGAAATATCCTCCACACTTTGATGGCAGTCATGTCACTGATCTATTCAGATCAGACCTCCGCCTGCTCGTTGGGTGTGGACTGATGCTCATGATATCATGTGAGTATCAGATAGAATCTGTCAGTCCTGTGTACATGACATATATATCTTGTACGTTTTTGCAATCTAGTAAATCCATGGCCGTGGTATACTTCGGAAGCGAGTTCCGTGTGTTATTTAGAGATCGTAAATTTGAAAGTCAACTATATTATACCTTAGGGATTTGACGTTCTTATCTATATCCCCGATATAATATTGGTAGCCTGTGACAGAGGGATTATACGTATGTAATGAGCTCGACTTGCATAGTTTAGTGAGATTATCTTTGGTTGTCATAATTTACGAGTGGGTGAATTATGGACATGAAATCTGATTTCGTGACGGATAAACCTAAACTTAGAAAGTCTCACAATATGAAGTGTACTCGTTGAGCACTAGGGCAACACGTTATGAATCATACAAATTATTCATAATACTTCATCGAATTAAATGAGCTAATTCGAATAATTTAAATGGTTAAACGAAAATACATGCATTAGGGGCATTTCAGTCAATTAATAATTAATGTGTATTTGTATTTGATATAAAATTTGATTTGATACATATTAATTATTTGTCAAATGAGACTTTGACACATGTCATTAATATATGTATTTGTTATTTAATGTAAATAAAAATACATATATAATAATAATCGTATTAATTAATTATTTAGATGTTTAAATGTTAAATATCTAGATAATTAAATTATATCAATATTACATAATTGTTATGCAATATGTTTGATTATTATTGGTTACATGTGGCATGATTCTTTTAAGCTTAAAGTTTAAAAATTGGATTTGTTAACTTAAAGCTTATTATTATTTAATTTGATTAAAATGATCAAATGACTCAAATACCCCTCAAAGTCGGTTTTGGCTTGTTTTTTAAAGTGAAAATTTTTGTTTTCTCTTTCATAAGAGAGCCATGGCCGAACCTCTCAAATATGGAAGCTCCCAAAATTTATTTGAAGAAACAAGGAAGAAAGTGAAGAAATCAAGAAAAAAGTTTAAGGAAATTAGGAGATTTGGAGGTAATCTTCATAACTCTTAAACTTAGAAAGTTTTTTTCTTGTTCTTGAGCATCTAGAAAAGTTCTAGAGTTTCTTCCTTTCTTATATTTTGGGGCTTTTTGATTTGGAGAATGGATTTGGAGGCTAAATGCACGTGTGAAGTTAGATTGAATGATACTAATGTAATATTAGTTCAATTTTGTTATTTGATGACTTGTTTCCATTATAGAGTGTTATGACCTCTCTTGTAACTCCTAGAATTTTTTCTGAGTTCTTCATTTGTGGTGACTTTGGTTGGTGTAAGTATTAATATGATTAATGTTGAGAAAATTGGATTAAAGCATGAAAAATGATATTTTTAGTTACCAAATCAGATCTGGAATTTCTGTAATTTTGGTGATGAAAAGTATGTTATATGAATGTATTGGATGTGTTTTTGGCATTGGAAAAATTGCCGAAAATTATTTCGGAGTTGAAATATGTGAAAATGGTGAAAAACGACGTTACCGGGTGTCCGCTATCCAAACAGTGAATTGGTCACTGTTCGGGCAGCCCATGAACTACCCAAGTACTATTGGGGCTGACTTGTGTAACCCCCGTGTGTATTGATTGGTCGGTTCGGAAAAAAATGTATTTTATGCCACTTTGAGGAAAAACATTTTTCGTAAAAATTTCATGGAGTTTCTTAAGTATTTATGTTGTTATTTGATATCAAATAAATATGTTAGGTGAAATTGAATGAATTAATTATATTGGATATTGAATATTATTTGGTAACTTAAAAAGTTTTTAAAGTTACGATTTCGCCAGAACCGCGCTTCGCCCGCGCCTTTAAGAAAACCCCAACAAAATGGTTCAATAAGGCCAATACAATCTCCGCCTACGGTCCTGAAGAGGACCATGGGGAGTCTTCATGTTGTCTAACTAGATAAGGTCCAGGTCTTGAGCTGAGCTCGACAGGAGCCAATAGGGAATGTTTCCTGTCGACTGGACTAGATAAGGCCGACATCTTCCAGCCGACTAGTTCTGAAAGGAGCCAGGGGGAGTCTTCTTGTCGTCTGGACCAAATGAAGGTCCAGGTCTTTGTGCGTGCTCGACATGAGCCAATGGGGAAATTTCCTATTATTTGGACCAAAGAATGCCAGGGACAAATCTATCTCCAACCAACTGGTCCTGAAGAGGACCATGAGGAGTCTTCATGTCGTCTGGACCAGATGAAGGTCGGGTTTGAGCTGTCTCGATATGAGCCAATGGGGAAATTTCCCTTCGACTGGACCGAATGAAGGTAGTAAATCTCTAGCCGCTTATCTCCTGATGAGTGGTATTTATATCACTATTTCCCACTCATTTAACTTAATATTTTGTATAGTTTCTTGAGTTTTTGAACGTTTTGATGTGTTTTATTGTTTGTTATTTGCAGATAAATAAAGTTTGGACAGCACTGGAGGCAATTTGGGGCAAAACCGGACAAAAATGCGTCAACAGGGATATTTTTCCGTCTTTGCGCGTCGCGACGCTGGAACACTGCGCGCCGCGACGCCCAGCGTGAGCCGAATTGCTAACATGCGCCTGGTCAACGGTCAACAATTTGAGAAGTTTTGACTTTGCTAAAATGCGCCGTGCCACGTGTCACCATCACAGCCGATCTGCTAAAATGCGCCGTGCCACGTGTCATCATCATATGCTGCCGACACTCAGACTTGACACGTGTCGCCTCGTCATCAGCCATGTCATCGGTCAATGAGTCAACTTTGCCACGTGTCATGCCACATCATCGTCCACGTCAGCAGGTCAACCGAGTCAACATGCCACGTCAGCCTCAGCCAATCACAACTTGACACGTGTCGCCACGTGTCGCAATCCTATTGTGCCGACAGGTGAACAGTCAGCCCCACGCCACGCGCATGCCACGTCATCGCCACGTCGTCGCCGCATCAGCATGACGTCATCAATGACGTCATCACAATAATTGAGAATTAGCCGCCTTGACACGTGTCGCGTGAACAGTCAGCCGCCTTGCTACGTGTCGTCTCCTCAGCGTGCCACGTCGACAAATCCAGCGTCGCGACGCTGAGCTCCTTGGCGTCGCGACGCCAGAACAGTGACAAAAAAATTTCTATAATACTGCGCGAATTTCAGAATTTTACCACACCTTCTCTCTCTTGATTTCTCTCTCTAGAGAGAGTTTCTCTCTCTAGAATTTTTATTTTTATTTTTTTAGTTTTTTTTTTATTTTTAGTTTTGTAAATAATTTAATTACTTTTTGTAATAATTAATTTAATTTTTACTTTTTACAGTTTTTACTATTCACCATGTTGAAATAATTTCCTCAGCTAGGGTGAAAGGTAATTCTTCTACTATTGCTATTTAGATTAATCTCCCTTAAAAATAATATATTAACTATTTAAAATATTGACTTAATAAGGAATACCGCTATATTGGTCGGTTGGTAATTTAATTTTAATCTGTTTTAAACCTGACTAATCAAGGATACCGCCAGACTGGTCGGTTGGTAAATTTATTTTTGGTTCCGCCTTAATGGCTGGTTGGACTTAATTTGACTTAATCAGGATACCGCCAGACTGGTCGGTTGGTAATTTAACACAAGTTTATATATTATTTTATGGGAGATATCTAAATTAGTAGTAGTAAAAGTAATTCCTTTTACCTTAGCATTTTATTTTATTTTACTTTTCAGTATTTTTTATTTTATGTATTTTATTTTTATAGTCCTAGTTATGTGTTAGTTAATTAGGGGTTGTGATGACTTTTAATATCACCGGTTTATAAGGGATTATTTTATAGTTGGGTAATTTAAAGGTTTATTTATTAAGTCTTAAGCTTAATGCTTCTTGTTGTCTGATCACCAATAAGATTGATATGGTAAATCTAAAATGAACTAGACATAGGGATTTTAGGTTTCAGCCTTAGACTTAATAGCCCACGATCTTCCTTGAGGATAGATAACCCTTTAATAGATTTCCTTACAGGATAGGAATATACCTGTCGGGCGGGGGTAGCCATAATTGGAACTTAAACTTAATGAATCCAGATAATTTGGTTGACATAGACATATGGTTCAATTGGGTTAAACTGGGTATTTGTGTCTGACCATCGACAGAGGCTTACACATAATTTAGTGTTCCAGGTTAATAAATCAATATATTACCAACTTTAAGATAACCACTTCATCTTTAAAATGATATTAAAAGAAATCACAACCTTAGATCTTTGTATCTTTTGTTATTTTCCTTAGTATTTTCTTTTGTCTTTTTATTTATTTATTTATTTTGTAAAACCACTTTCAACCAATCAAACAATCATTCTCTTCTCCCTATAATTAGATATTTGTAAATAAATAGATTCAACAATTAATAACAACAGTAGGAATTAAGTCCTCGTGGGATCGATATTTTTATACTACTTGAACGATACGTGCGCTTGCGTTATACGTGTGTGTTTACACGCCGGTCAAGTTTTTGGCGCCGTTGCCGGGGACTTATATTTCTTGAGTTGTTAATTTTGAAGCTATCTAATTTACTTGTATCTAATTTTCTTTATTTTTATCTGTAATTTTTATTTCTTTCTTTTGATTTCAGGTGACTTAAAAATGGAACATTACTGGGAGATTGAAAGATTACGTGCTTTACAAGAAGATACACCCCACATCTGGGAGCAACAGTCCGGTTTTCTGAGGCCTGTTGTCGAGCCCAATGATTATCACTGGATGCCAGAACCAAGCAATACTACATTTGCTCAACAGAACTCAATGTGGAGATGTGACATATGTAATGGTGACCACCCAAGCGATTATTGCGAATACAACTACCATCCAGGGTGGCAGAACTATCAAGATCCTTCATGGTACGAAGAACCATCACATTTCACAGAACCACATTTTCCATCTTATCCACCATCTTCCTTCGATCCTTATCAACAACCAGAACCATCAGAGGAAGATCAATTGATTCACATGTTCAAAGAACAGACAGCTCAATTTGATGCACAATTCAGAGTAACACAGAATCCATACAGAGAATGACAGATCAAATCAGACAATTAACAGAAAACCAGAACTATATACCTCAAGAACCATTCCAGATGACACTGATGAAGCCTTCGAGTACCAATCATTTCACAATGACACTTCAACAGAGGAGGAGGCTGAGCAGTATCAACAACCAGATGTATCAGTTCAGGAACTTGAACCGGCAAAGTCTCGATTTGATTTCTATTATTCAGATTCTGACGAGGATGAAGCTGAAATATTTGTACCAACTGCATCAAAAATTGAGGATGGAATTCTGTATCCTCAAAACGAAGATCTTGGAGATTCCATTTCACAAATGTTTGAAGAAGATCAACTTGAGCCAATCAATTCACCCGAATCAGAGGATGAAGACCTAATGTCTGACTCATCTTTTCATCCTCAGGTGGAGCAAGAAACAGAGCAAATAGAGGAGCAACTGTCAGACCTTAATAAAGATCCAGAGCATTCAGGAAAAACATCGCTGTGTTGGGGAGTACAAATCAAAGATATCACCCAGAAGCTTGACAGAATGGAATTTCCATTTCAAGTCAAGCACCATACGAGACCTCCTGATTTTCTTTCTTTTTTTGCAGGAACCACTGGAGCAACAAAAGTCAAAAAGGGCACGAGCACTGAAAGACAAAATTCTTTTTGCCACTTTACCGTTGGAAGAGACCCTTCAAAAGCAACGCTCACGGGATTGTCTTTAATCGGACATCCAAAACGACATTGAAACCTCCTTAACAATGGATTTCAGTCACGTCTGGCTGAAGACGAAAAATTTAGCGCTAGCAGGGAGGCAACCCATGCAATTTGTTGTAATTTATTTTCATATTTTGTGTGAACTTTTTAATTTTTTGTGTTAGTTTTGCAGGAAAAATTAAAAACGGAATTTTTCAGAACAAAGAAAGGCAGTGCAAGCGGGATTTTCAAAATAAAATTTGACAAAATCACGAAGATACAAAGTTGATCCAGGAGACGGCCGAGTAAAAGACACTTCTTGAGAGGCGTCCCTATGGATTTATCCGTCGCAAGACATGGTTTTGCCAAAAAAAAAAAAAAAAAAAAAAAAAATTTCAGCGTCGCGACGCTGACTCAAAAACAGAACATAAGCAGGGCGCTGGCACATCTCCTTTCACTCTTCATCTCTTCATCCTCAACCACCACCACTTCCACCCGTGAGAGACCCCGCCAAATCCACGACCGACACCACAACAACCCACCGAGAACAAACCAAAACCGAGCCGTGTCAAACCACCATCAATAAAAGACTACCGCCGAGATCACCCACTGCAGAGCCAACCATCGCCGAGATCCACACTTTGAGCAACCACCGCGACCATTCCCTTCTCACCGTGACCGAATCTTAGCCAAACCAGATCCACCACCGTGAGCATCGCAGAGATCAACACCATCTTCTCCTTGCCGAAACCTTCATCGCCGGTTCCTGAGAGCACCACCATCTGGCCGAAACTACCCACCACGAATCCATTACCGGAGCTGTCCCACTCCAAGACATCACAGAATCGCACCAACATCGCCGGAATCAACCACAGCCGACCAAACTGAGACCAACCAGCCCATTGCCGCCGACCCCTCCTTCAACGTCACACAATCACGAATCCACCAAGCCCACTGCCGTGTCTCTCTGTCAACCAAAGCCAGCCGACCAGAAACCCAATCCAAACCACAGAACCGAGAGAACCCACCACTGCCAAAATCAGAATTTGAAATTAACGGTAATAATTTGATAAAAATTTGATTTGGTAAATGGTAATTTGATTTGGTAATTAGGATTGAATTGTTTGTGTTTGATTTGGGAATTTTGAATTACGAAGGTTGGATTGTGGATTATTGATTCGTAGTATTGGGGGCGAAGAAATTGAGTTTGATATTTGGAGTTTGTTTGTGGCATTTGATAGATTTAGGTTGTGTTGGATAATCAAAAATTCAGGGGAGACTCTGTCGAATTTTTCTGAAAAATACCAAAGTTGGGATTTGATTGGTGATAATTTTTTAGGGTGAATTTTGGGGAAATTTTGAGTTTTTAGAGGTGATTCTGCCAAAATTTTAATGAAAAATGGTTAAATAACAATCGTGGTAAGAATCGTAATTTGGAAATAAATCTTAATCGGTAATTTTTCTTATCGGTAATTTTTCCTGTAAAATTTCAGCTGATCAGGTATTACCTTCTAACTCTCCTTTTACTTTTTAAGACATTGGGGACAATGTCTCATTTAGGTTTGGGGGTGAGGTATAGTTAATAGTACTTGTTTGTATGTTGTTTTTATTTTTAGTTCAAAATTTTTCGAAAAATACAAAAAAATTGAAACATTTTCAAAAATTACAAAAATATTTTGCATTTTTGTGTTTTTATTTTGACTAAAAAGGTGGAATTGGTAAGAGATAGCCGAGTAAGGAATTTCCGCTCCTGAGACGTATCTCAAACCTATTTCGAAATAGTTAATTTTTGTTTATTTCCTTTTTAATTATTTAATTTGTGAATTCTCCTTAACACTGACTAAATGGATCTTCATATGTTCAGTTGACAGGTATTATGAACTTACATGGAACATACAGTCGTGAGCTAAAATTGAAAAGTTTGTAATATTCGTGCTATAGTTTAATTGGAGGAAGCATCTCTAAATAGTGATGGAGTAAAAAAAAAAAAAAAAAAAAAAAAAAAAAACGTCAGAGATCCGAGTTATTAAGTCTGTAAGGGTGTTTTTAATACCTAGTGCCCTAAAACCAACTGGTTTGGGAGTCATTGGCCCAAAGCTCGCTACATGGATCAAAGATGCTGGAAAAATATATATATCTGAAGTCTGAGTAATTAAGTTCGTAGGGGTGTCTTAACACCTGGTGCCCTAAAGCCAACTGGTTTGGGAGTCACCAACCCAAAGCTCGCTACATAGACGGAAGGTATTGTATATAAATAAAAATAGAGAAAAATCAAAGAAAAAATCAGAAAAATCAGAAAATTATTCCATTACTACAAAAAGGTGTGAAATCTGATAGAACTTTAGGACAAAAATATTACTCTCTTATCAACTGCACTTATGACTGTTGTGGGCAAAAATGAGTTGATTAATATTTTGTTAGCTGTGTATATGGAGAATGGTAAAAATAATCGGAGAATTTACTTATTCGGTAATTTAGAAAGAAACAAAACAACTAACATAGTAACTTTGGATAGAATTTTCACCTGATTATCACTACTTTCTTTATTCTCTTTTCGCTTGTCTTTTTGCTTTTGTGTGCATTAGTTTTAATACCTTTTACTTTTGTAAAATGTTTGTGGGTATCATTGCTGTAAACCCTCACGAGACTACACTCGTCCACTAGGGACACTTAGGGGTTTAAAGGCTTGTTGCATATGCTAATGCAACCGTGATCCCTACGAAAATGGCTTAGTTAAATTTTGCTATGTTATTTTATTTTGTATTTTGCTCGAGGACTAGCAAAATGTGGTTTGGGGGTGTGATGAGTGGTATTTATATCACTATTTCCCACTCATTTAACTTAATATTTTGTATAGTTTCTTGAGTTTTGTGAACGTTTTGATGTGTTTTATTGTTATTTTGCAGATAAATAAAGTTTGGACAGCACTGGAGGCAATTTGGGGCAAAACCGGACAAAAATGCGTCAACAGGGATATTTCCGTCTTTTGCGGGTCGCGACGCTGGAACACTGCGCGCCGCGACGCCCAGCGTGCGCCGAATCTGCTAACATGCGCCTGGTCAACGGTCAACAATTTGAGAAGTTTTGACTTTGCTAAAATGCGCCGTGCCACGTGTCACCATCACAGCCGATCTGCTAAAATGCGCCGTGCCACGTGTCATCATCATATGCTGCCGACACTCAGACTTGACACGTGTCGCCTCGTCATCAGCCATGTCATCGGTCAACGAGTCAACTTTGCCACGTGTCATGCCACATCATCGTCCACGTCAGCAGGTCAACCGAGTCAACATGCCACGTCAGCCTCAGCCAATCACAACTTGACACGTGTCGCCACGTGTCGCAATCCTATTGTGCCGACAGGTGAACAGTCAGCCGCCACACCACGTCATGCCACGTCATCACCACGTCGTCGCCCGCTTCAGCATGACGTCATCAATGACGTCATCACAATAATTGAGAATTAGCCGCCTTGACACGTGTCGTGTCGTGAACATCAGCCGCCTTGATACGTGTCGTCTCCTCAGTCGTGCCACGTGCCAAACAAATCCAGCGTCGCGACGCTGAGCTCATTGGCGTCGCGACTCCAGAACAGTGACAAAAAATTTCTATAAATACTGCGCGAATTTCAGAATTTTACACACACATTTCTCTCTCTTGATTTCTCTCTCTAGAGAGATTTCTCTCTCTAGAATTTTTATTTTTATTTTTTTTAGTTTTTTTTTATTTTTAGCTTTTGTAAATAATTTAATTACTTTTTGTAATAATAGTAATTTAATTTTTACTTTTTACAGTTTTTACTATTCACCATGTTGAAATAATTTCCTCAGCTAGGGTGAAAGGTAATTCTTCTATTATTGCTATTTAGATTAATTTCCCTTAAAAATAATATATTAACTATTTAAAATATTGACTTAATAAGGAATACCGCTATATTGGTCGGTTGGTAATTTAATTTTAATCTGTTTTAAACCTGACTAATCAAGGATACCGCCAGACTGGTCGGTTGGTAAATTTACTTTTGGTTCCGCTTTAATGGCTGGTTGGACTTAATTTGACTAATCAAGGATACCGCCAGACTGGTCGGTTGGTAAATTTAACACAAGTTTATATATTATTTTATGGGAGATATCTAAATTAGTAGTAGTAAAAGTAATTCCTTTTACCTTAGCATTTTATTTTATTTTACTTTTCAGTATTTTTATTTTATGTATTTTATTTTTTATAGTCCTAGTTATGTGTTAGTTAATTAGGGGTTGTGATGACTTTTAATATCACCGGTTTATAAGGGATTATTTTATAGTTGGGTAATTTAAAGGTTTATTTATTAAGTCTTAAGCTTAATGCTTCTTGTTGTCTGATCACCAATAAGATTGATATGGTAAATCTAAAATGAACTAGACATAGGGATTTTAGGTTTCAGCCTTAGACTCAATAACCCACGATCTTCCTTGAGGATAGATACCCTTTAATAGATTCCTTACAGGATAGGAATATACCTGTCGGGCGGGGGTAGCCATAATTGGAACTAAAACTTAATGAATCCAGATAATTTGGTTGACATAGACATATGGTTCAATTGGGTTAAACTGGGTATTTGTGTCTGACCATCGACAGAGGCTTACACATAATTTAGTGTTCCAGGTTAATAAATCAATATATTACCAACTTTAAGATAACCACTTCATCTTTAAAATGATATTAAAAGAAATCACAACCCTAGATCTTTGTATCTTTTGTTATTTTCTTAGTATTTTCTTTTGTCTTTTTATTTATTTATTTATTTTGTAAAACCACTTTCAACCAATCAAACAATCATTCTCTTCTCCCTATAATTAGATATTTGTAAATAAATAGATTCAACAATTAATAACAACAGTAGGAATTAAGTCCTCGTGGGATCGATATTTTTATACTACTTGAACGATACGTGCGCTTGCGTTATACGTGTGTGTTTACGCCGGTCACATCCTCAAATACAGAGATATCTTCACTCAATCTGTTCAGAGGCTCTTCACGCCTTACATTCTCAGAGTTTCCCCCCGCACGGGGCACAACCATATTTTCCATGGCAGTCGTCAAGGCTTGCAACTGTTCGGTAATCTTGGCGAAACCATTTTCCAACTGATCTATCCGGGATACCTCATTATCGGATGTACTCATATCTGTTACCGGTCTTTTAGTGAGTCTTTCCTCTTCCCTAACCCAACGAGAATCTATAATGGATTTTAGACACAAGGATTAACATGATGCGTGTATGCATGAAATAAATGAGATGCATGCGATACAAGAAATATATCAACTCATTAAAATTTTCACATAAATCGGCCCATCATCATTTTAGAAGCTTTTGGGCTAACTGTCATAGGAGTGAACTCGTCCCAGTTTAAATGGCCCAACAAGTTCACATCTCTTGGCAAGAAGTCCAACCGTATCCAAATGATAATGTTCCTAAACACAAACATATATTGGCCCATTGGCGTTTTAGAAGCTTTTGGCCCAATCATCATAAGATACGTTCTTGTCCCAGTTTAAATGGCCCAACAAGCCCATACCTCATGACAAAAGGTCCGAATGGATCCAAACGGCAATGTTCCCAAACACAAGCATATAATGGCCCATTGGCGTTTTAGAAGCTTTTGGCCCAATCATCATAAGATATGTTCTTGTCCCAGTTTAAATGGCCCAACAAGCCTATACCTCATGACAAAAGGTCCGAATGGATCCAAACGACCATGTTCCCAAGCGCAAGTAAATAATTCTTACTAGTTCTACGACTAAGGTTCACATGTGGGTTTACGGGGGTGTGGACAAAGGCTCTCGCTGATGAAGGATTACCCACAACTAGGTCTCCCCACTCAGGGGTCCGAGCGACCAAGTGAGCACACCTTTTTTATACACTAGGGTACGTGCCAACGAGCTATGGTGTGTGACTAACTGTCAAATGGATTTCCCATTGTAGATTCCCCAGAGGGAGGGTGGAGCGAGACTCTCTTAAGTACCTGTAGACAACAGGAGCTGGACGACGCTATCCTAGGCTCGCGGCCTAGCTGAGAAGTATGAAATAACATGAAGTCGCCACCCGGTGTGAACCGGGACAAAGATTTAAGGCCGCACTCACTCCTCGCAGGAGAAGACCTCAAACCGTTGGGTTCGGAATGGTCTCTTACTTTATGTCACTTGTAATGTTTGTGATTTGTGCAATTTAACCAAGTCTACTCAACATATATGTTGGTCAAAGTAGTCTAAATTCTAGGTTTGCATGCTTCAACAGTAAACTTTTCATAACGGCAAACATCCGACATCACACATTAAACATGCTACATACATAGTAATCTAAACATGCCTTAATTTAAATTCATAATACAAAAGGTAAATAACTAAAGTCATGCCCAAAATAAAAATAACATTCTAATAGCCTAATCATGCTCACATACAAGTTGAGTGGAATGAAACATATGAATCTTTCAAGTGGTACGGGGCATTGTATCCCAAGTGCAAACCATATTACCGTCCATTCGGATTCGGCTACGGAATTTATGTCCGGGTTTCCATCCAATATACCACAAAAGAACACATATTTCATTCACCCGAAATCACATCATACACTAATTCACAATACTCATGCGAAATAAAATAATAAAATGACTAAAAAATAAAGATAATAAATAAAAGGGTGACCTCAGGTCTTACCTTTTAAGTCGCTTTCCGGGAGTGCGTTCCACGGTGCCGGAAGAAATGTCGTTTCGACTGTTTTCACTGGTTTGCTGTTTCTACTGTTTTCACGGGTCCGCTATTTTCTCTGTTTTGTCTGTTTTCACTCGTGATTTCGGGACTATTTTTGGGATGATTTTCTCATTCGGTTTTCACGTGATGTTCCTCAGGTCTAACCTTTTTATTCACTCCCTCTAACTCTCGGCAAAGACATAAACCCTTCAAACCCACTCAGCATTCACGCACTAACCACTCCCTAACTGCCCTCACATCTCTCGGCACTCCCATCTCTCAACACAACAAAAAAAAGCCCTAACAGAAGCTAACTTCCATCACTCCTCTCTACAATCGCTTGTTGGAACCAAATAAATAAACCCTATTGGCCTCTCGGTTCCACTCACACCATTGACCTGCACCCTCCACTACCTCACGTAGCAGCCCCACTCAAGCCCTCCTTCATCACCTTCAACGCACACTGCTCACAGATTGCACACACGTAGCCACGCACTGCAACCACACTCAGGCCAAGCACAACGCACTTCACGTAAACATACATTGCCCCCTACACACAATAACCACATATTCACAATATTATCCTCACGTAACAACTCCCCCATGGACACGTAACAAGCCTGTTCTCACAACAACAAAGACTATCTCACACTGCCGCTCCTTTATCCATCAACCCTTCACGCAAACTGCCCATTTCCTGTCTCAACTTCACGCATGCATGGGGTAGTTCGTTCGCTGTTTAGGGGGGGTGCTTGTGTGCAGTGCGTTGAGCTGCAGTGCGTGAGGGTTTCTTGGCTTTTGAAGGCTTGCTGAATGGGCATCGATACTTAAGGGCTGATGAAAAGGATTTTTGGCATTGACAGAGGCTGGTTAGGTGGCTTTTGAATGGTCTGTTCAGGGGGTTCACGGCTGAAGGTTTGGTGGCGTTGTTGAGGGCTGGACGTGAGTGTTTCTTCGGTGGAGGGGCCTTTGTGCGTGTTAGCGTGAGAGAGCTGAATTCAAGATGCTTTGTGCGTGAGTTTAGGGGCTGGATTGAGGCTATTATCGAGATGATCCCAGGGGCTGAAGTAAGGCAGTAGGTTGTGTGGTTAGCTGTGGACGTGAGCTGGGCTCTGTGTATGGGTTCTGTGAAGGCGTGAAGATAGGGAGGTACTTGAAGATGCTGATGATTTGAGTGATGATGATCCAAGTGGATGGTTCTGTGTTGATGTGTGAAGGTTTACTGGTTCCAGGGGCTGCTGCGTTTGATTCAGGTTGAGAGATGAGAGACGTCCCAGGTTTGCGGGCTCGCGTGTAAGGTTTATTGTAGTAAAGTGGAGGCCATGTGATGGAGAGGGGCTGCTGGCTATCGTTTTGTGAGACTGCAGTGGCTGATCTGTCGAAGGGTAGTGGCTTTAGCGTGAGGGAGTTTAACTGGGGGCAAGGACTGGTTCCATCATGAGGGAGAGGGCCGTGTGTGTATGAAGGGGCTGCGTGAATGATTATCTTTTTGTGTTCCTCCTCCTCCCGCGTGAAGGCAAGTTGGTGAGGCTTTATGCGTGGTCCTGGGTTATGGCATCCGTTGCAGGCTGTTATGGGCGTTTGCAGTGTATGGGGCATCATGGTTGTAGGAATGGGTTTGTTGTTCATTATTTGGTGAAAGACGTGAGATGCATGGGCTGTGGGGTATGGCATGGTGTGGCTTTGGTGCTTATTTTGGATTTTTATTTCTTGGTGATTGGTGTTTTATTGAGAGTGCATGGGTGGTTTTGTTGGTTAGTGTTTGGGAAGGAATGTAAGGGATGTGGGGATTTGGCTTGGACTTTTTGTTTTGTGAAATTATTTGGTGGAAGATGGAAAAATGGGTGGCTTTCACGTGGGAGTGTATGGGGAGTGGAAAAGGTAGCATTTTGTTTGTGAACCGGGCCGAGGATAAATTAAAACTGAGACCGAACGAGCGAACCCGAAACTCGAACAAACGAACCAAATCCAATAAAAATGTCAATTCTTGACCCTTCCCTTCCGACGACCGCTTTCCGCAACTTCCGCAACTAAAAAGTAGTGCCTCCATTCGAGGCTCATCATTGGGCTGATATGCAAAAATGCAATGCCTACAGTACCCAAGCCTCTTAGGCTCTTATCGCTTGGTGTCAGGAATGAACAACGAGTCCTTCAAATTAGTCCGTCACAGTAGGCCACGAGTAGATAATTATCTAGGTGCCTTCACAGCTTTTCCTTCTAGAAAGGTAGTGAGTGAAGGAAGACACCAAACCATTACCTAGCCTTAAAAGTGCCTTTGATTAAACCTCTTTCAACCCACTATAGGAACGGTTAACTTAAAGCACAAATCATAATATTACAAGACATTATTTCGGGGCCGATTCTCTATCCCCAGTGGAGTCGCCAGACTGTGGGACACAGGAACTGGGCGACACATGCTGTTCCGGGCTCGCGGCCTGGTTGGGAGTACGGAGTAGCCCGCGGGGGAGTAAATCGGAGAATAATGGAGTCGCCACTGGGTGTGAACCGGGAAAATGATTTAAGGCCGCACTCACCCCTCGCAAGGGAAGACCTCAAACCATTGGGTTCGGAATGGTCCCTTACTTATGTCACTTGTAATAAAATGATTTGTGCAATAATTTAATCGAATCTAGCAACATACATTCCCAAGGATATTCTATCTCTAAGCTCACATGTAACACATTTTCATATTTGCATACAACCTATTTGCATCTAATCTATGTCCAAATTTACATACAACCTATTTGCACACAATCTATGTCCCAATTTGCATGCATAAAGGTAAGTTAAAATGTGGCAAGCATACAACTTCATGAACATGTTGAATAGGTGAATGCAGAAGCATAAGTAGATAACTTCCGTGTAAACATGCATCATGGAAACGAACATGTGATCTTGTAAACACAATAAATGACTAACTGCGAGAACATGAACAATCAAAAAGGTAAATGACGAAATGAGTAATCATGCATGAGATGTGATGGAAGAGGGCCTGTTTACCGCGGGCGTTCGTGCGACGTTCTGAAACATGTTCGAACAGGATTACAGCAGTGACCTCCAAAATGCAGTAAACAACATGACACATACGTGAACGGGTGAATAGATGACACCTAATCAATAATAACGGGCTAAAAGGCGCGGAAAAGTATCGTGGTAAAGGTAGACCGTAGACTTTTTATCCCTCCAAATGGAGGACCTTTAATCCGACTTACTAAGCCCATGCGCAATGCAACATGATGCATGATTATGCAAGAAGATGACATACAAAGAAAAGCGAATAACGAAATGAAAGGCGCGGCGAAGTATCGTGGTAAAGGTTCTTTAACCCCTCGAAATAGAGGACCTTTAATCCAACTTACTAAGCCCATGCGCATCACATCATAATGCATATAAAAATAAAGAAAACCATATCGAACTTCGTATACCCGATTGAACACATTTTACATCTAACCGAGTATACATCATCCGGCGCGGCAAAACATCCCGGTAAAGATTCTTTAACCCCTCGAAATGGAGGACCTTTAATCCAACTTACTAAGCCCATGCGCTAATAACATAATGCATATAAAAATAAAGATAACAATATCGGACTTCGGATACCCGATTGAACACATCTCACATTCAACCGAATATACATCGTTCGGCGCGGCAAAGCATCGTGGTAAAGGATTTTAACCCCTCGAAATAGAGGACCTTTAATCGCACTTACTAAGCCCATGCGCTAATAACACAATGCATATAAGAGATAAAAGAAACAACAATATCAGACTTCGTATACCCGATTGAACCCCTCGGAATAGAGGACCTTTAATCACACTTACTAAGCCCATGCGCTTGACCTCATCATTACTCAAATAACATGCAAAAAATAAATAACGATAATAAACAAATCAAGATAACATGAAATAAAGTATGTGCCGTATACTCAAGTGGTACGTGGAGTTGTATCCCGAGTACAGATCATACTACCGTCCATTCGGAATCGGCTATGAAATTTGTGTCCGGATTTCCATCTTATATACCACAAGAGGCGACACATTCATTCATTCAAGGGCCACAACACATATCATTCCACAATACATGGATTTTCCATTTATTCAAGGGCCACAACACACATATCAATTAACGACTCTCATGCGAATAAAACTTAATAAATAATTGAAATGCGAATAAAAAATAGATGTGAAAAGTGCCATCAGGTCTAACATTTTATGTCGACTTTCGGAAGCGCGTTACAAGTTCGTCGGAAGGGCTATCACTCCGCAACTTTTCTGGTTCACTGGTCTACGTCTTTCTTCGCTGTTTCGCTGCTCAAGCTACTGTTTTGACTCCTTTTTGCTGCTGTTTTACTGTTGTATTTTGGTCACTATTTTGGTGTATTAGGCTACTGTTTTGGGTGTTTTTAAAGGCTTAGGACTGGGCAGTTTGTTGTGAGATTATGGGGACTGTTTTCGTACTGTTTCTGGACTATTTTGGTTACTGGTTTTGGCATTCGGTGAGGGGCTGGTTTATCTTGATTTTTTCAGCAGTGGCTAGCTGTGACGAGTGGAGTATTACGGTGAAATGAGGGTGCAGGTCATGGGGTATTGCGTGAAGGTCAGGGGGCGTGGCTGATCGTGCGTGTTGAGGCAGGGGGCTTGATGGCTTACGTGACTGATGAGTTAGGTGAGGGACGTGTAATGTGGCGTGAATGGAGTGAGTGCAGGTTCGGCTAGTGATCTGTTCGTGGCTGATTGAGTGGGTGAAGCGTGTTGGCTATGGTTGCTAGATGCTAACGTGTTGGGTGTGGGCAATGAGTGACTCCTTGTGTTTGTTAATGTCGTGGACGTGTGGTTGTGTGTCTTTGATGGTTTATTATTTTGTTGTTTACGTGAAAGGCTGGTGATAATGAGAGAGATAGAGGCGTGCAGTGAGTCTTTTAGGGTTTTTGTCTTGTTTTTCTTTTTGGCCGTGAGAGAGTTAGGAGCAAAGGTTGAAGTTTGTGTTATTTTTATAGTGACAAGCTAGGGTTTGCATGGATTTGAATAGGAAGGAGACCAATTAGTGTCACACAAGGAAAATCAATTATTTGGTTGGAGACATGTCTTGGCTAGATTAGGAAGTTAGTATATTTAATTTGTATTATTTAGGTATGATATTTGTTAAGTTAGGAATACAATATTTTTAATTAGGAATATAATTTGTTGATTGATTTCAATTAGGCATGATTTTATTTAATGTTTTATTTAATTTGGTATATGATTTAATTAATTTGGTTGTATTTTAAGGGCCTTGGGCGTGTGGGCCAAGGTGGTGGGCGTGTGGGTTGGCTTTGGTGGTGGGCTTGGTGTGTTAAGTGTTGTGTTGGCTTGGTGAGTGGGTTTGGGCCAAGGTTAAATGGTTTGCGGTGTTTTTAGGCTAAAGGTGCTTTAAAACGGAGGTCCAACGAGTGAGCCTGAAGCTAAACAAGCGAATAAAAATCTAACGAAATACCGATTCCCTTCCGACGACCGTTTCCCGCGACTTCCTCGAATTAAAAGGTAGTGTCTCCAAATGAGACTTATCATAGGGACTCACATGCAAAAATGCAGTGCCTACAGTTACAAAACAAAAATAAAAAGAAGGGAACAATAGTACCGTGAGTTTCTTAATAGTCGCTGAGGTTCCTGCTCGTTTGGGTGCCATCTTTTCAATATTTAGATTTTTCAAAAACTTTTGACAGCACCTCCCCTAAAAACTTAAAATTTCCCAAATTTCAACCTAAATCTATCACTTTAAATATCAACTCCTTTCAACACCTTACACTGCGCCCCCAAGTCTACGTAATTCAATCAATTTCTCAGTCCACAAATCAAAATTCACCAAATCTACAATTTATCTTCACTGCCAAATTCTTACCAAATTCACAAACCTCAAATCTCCAGTTCACTGTCAAAATAGTCTCAAACCACAACAAATTCAACTAAATTCACCACAATTAAATCAGAGTCTTTTCGGTTCTTCTTCCATTTTTTTTCAAAAATTATAAATAAAATAAAAAATCAAAGAGAAAGTAAACCAAACCGTGATGATGAGAAGAAAGTCTGAAAGGTTCGTTGTGTTGAAGAACAAATCTCTCTCACTAATCAAATCCAAACCGCGTTGATGAGTCCAAAATCCAAGTGATTCACAGGAAAATGGTCGAGTGGTGCGTTGAGGATGTGGGTTTTTGTGGGATTTTCTTTCTAAAAAAATCGGATCTGAATGAAGTTATGGAGGAATAGGTTTCGATTTGGATGAGTTTTGGTAGGTTTTAGTGGTCTTGGTTAAAGGATTTGATGATTGAAAGATCGGTTTTCAGAGGATATTGAGAGAAAATGCCGAAAATTGAAAGAGAGAAGTGAAGGGGATGACCGGCGGCTGCTGCTTTTAGGGCTGTTATCACACGAGCGTCGCGACGCGCCAAATTATTCTTGCGTCGCGACACTCAGCTTCTAGGGTTAGGGTTTGTGTTTCAGGGCTCTGTGTCGTGACATGCAAGATCCTCATGTCGCGACGCTGGTTTTTTTTTTTGGCAAAATCAAGTCTTTCGACGAATAAATCCACTGGGACGCGTCTCAAGAGTTGACTCCTTACTCAGCCGTCTTTACTGGATTGACTTTTTATCCTCGCGTTTTTTTCAAATTTATTCCGTGAAAATCCTGCTTGCACTGGCTCGCCTTGCCTTAAAATATTCCATCATTATTTTTCCTGCAAAAATAACACATAAAATTAAAAACTCTACAACATGTATACAAAATATGAAAACATAAATTATGACAAATTGCATGGGTTGCCTCCCTGCTTGCACTAAATTTTTCATCTTCAACCAGACGTGACTGAAATCCATTTGTCAAGGAGGTTTCAGCGTAGTTTTGGATGTCCGATTAAAGATAATCCCGTGAGCTTTACTTTTGAAAGGTCTCTTCCAACGGTAAAATAGCAAATTTTTTTTATCTCATTCAGTGCTTGTGCCACCTTTTTGATCTTTGTTGCTCCACTGGTTCCTGAAAAGAAAGAAAATCATGAGGTATCGTATGGTGCTTGACTTTGAATGGAAGTTCCATTCTGTCAAGCTTCTGGGTGATGTTTTTAATTTGTACTCCCCAAAACAGTGATGTCTCCATTTGCTCTGCTTCTTGCTCCACATTTTCTTCACATATGTATTTTAAAATTTCCTCGTTCAGCTCTTCATCTGTCATATGTGAAATGCATGCTCCATTAGTGTCAACCTGAGGATGTAAAAATATATCTGATTTTAGGTCTTCATCCTCTGTGGTTGATATGAATGGTTTGGGTAGCTCTTCTTCAAACATCAGTGCAAAGCAAGCTCCAAGATCTTCATTTTGAGGATGGAAAGTTCCATCCTCTCTTGCTGGTACAATTGGTACAATAGCTATGCTTCTTGATCTTCGTCAAAGTCAGAAGAATAATAAAAAATTGAGACTTTGTTGGTTCGGGCTCCTGAACTGATACCTCTAATTCTTGATACTGCTCAACCTCGTCCTCTGTTCTGATGTCATGATGAAACTCTGGATACTCTAAGGCTTCCTCAATATTATTTGAATTTACTCCGTGAGATATGTGATTCAGGTTATCTGTTAATTGTCTAACTTGATCTTTCATCCTCTGTATAGATGCCGTTTGACTCTGAATTTGTGCATCAAATTGAGCTTCCCGTTCCTCGAGCCAATCTTTGAGCATGTGAATCAACTGATCTTCCTCTGATGGTTCTGGTTCTTGATGAAGATTGTAGATGGATGGTGGATAAGATGGAAAATGTAATGGTTCTTCGTACCTTGAATGATTTAGATAATTCCACCACTCTGAAAGCTATATACATTGATCGCTCGAGTGGTTACCATCACATATCGCACATCTCCCCATTGCGTTCTGTTGAGCAAATCTAGTATTGCTTGTTTTTGACATCCAGTGATAATTGTTGGGCTGGACAACAGGCCTCAGAAAACCGGACTATTGCTCCCAGATTTGGGGTGTATTTTCTTCTAGTAAAGCTCGTAATCTTGTAATTTCCCAATGAAGATCCATGTCAACCACCTGAAATCAAAAGAAAGAAATAAAAATTACTGATAAAAATAAAGAAAATTAGATACAAGTAAATGAGATAGCTTCAAAATTAATAACTCAAGAAATATAAGTCCCCGACAACGGCGCCAAAAACTTGATCGGCATTTTCACACGCGTATAACGCAATCGCACGTATCGTTCAAGTAGTATAAAAAATATCGATCCCACGAGGACTTAATTCCTACTATTGTTATTAGTTATTGATACTATTTATTTACATGTATCTAATTGAGGGAGAAGAGAATGATCGCTTGATTGGTTGGTTGATTGTGGATTTGCTAAATAAATAAAAACACAAAAGAAAATTCTAAGGAAAATAACAAAAGACACAAAATACCTAGGGTTGTGACTCCACACAATATTATTCTAAAGATGAATTGATTCTCTTATATATGTATAATAAATTAATTTGCTAACCTGGAACACGAAGTTATGCAAAAGCCTCTGTCGATGGTCAGATGCAAATACCCAAATAACCCAATTAATCATATTCCTATGTTAACCAAGTTACTTGAATTCATTAAGTTCAAGTTCCAATTATGGCTACCCACGCCCGACAGGTATATGTCTATCATGTAAGGAAATCTATTAAAGGGTTATCTATCCTCAAGGAAGATCGTGAGCTATTAAATCTAAGGCTGAAACCTAAAATCCTTTTTCCAAGTTCATTTTAAGTTTACCATATCAATCTTATTGGTGATCAGGCAACAAGAAGCATTAAGCTTAAGACTCAATAAACAAACTAAAGAATTACCTATAATATAATTAAATCAATTATTAAGTATGTGAATATTGTGTTTCATTACTTCCCTAGAATAAAAATAAAATGCTGGGGGTTAGCAGATCCACTTTTAGAAATCTTAAATTATTATAATATGGAAATTGCCAGTATTACCCAAGTAAGTTGAACCAGTCATAAATGCGGTGTTATTATTTATCTATAAACCAGCAATATAAGCGGTAATCATCTGTCACCTAAAGACTGCCCTATAAACGGTGTCACATTATGTTACATAATTAAAACCAACCATTAAGGCGGTATCAACTTTTAATCCATATTAAATTACAATTTCCATATTATAATTAAAGTGAGATTAATCTACCTTTACTATTTCTAATTTAGAAATCTCCCTTATTATAATATATAAATCTGTGTGATAATTACCAACGAGCCATATAGGCGGTATCCTGACTAAGTCAAATTTATAATTAATTACCAACCGGCCAATATGGCGGTACCAATTTAGTCAGGTTAAAACCAATTTATAAATAATTACCAACCGGCCAATATAGCGGTATCCTCATTAAACCAGGTTTTAACTAGTTTATATATTATAATTAAAGGAGATTAATCTAAATTATAAAAGTAAGAAGCTTCATCCTTCCCCAGCAGTAAATTAATTACTGAACATAAAAGAAAATAAAATTTATTATAGAAAGTTAAAGTGCATAATTAAAAGTACTAAAAGTAAAAATACTTAATTTAAATTACAAAAACTTAAACACACAAAATGCAATCCTTAAAGTCCTTACAAAATCCAAGGAAAACATGATTTGAATTCTGAAATCGAGCTGAATTTATAGGCGTCAGTGGGAGTCTCGCGTCGCGACGCGCGATCCTTTACGCGTCGCGACGCGCATAGATCATCGACACATGGCGGATTAGCTTCGCGAGATCGTGCACGTGTCATGCTTTCGTCGGTGGCTGAATTATTAGTGTCGGCTGCATGTGATGGCGACACGTGTCCCGACGTATATTAGCGTGATTCGATGAGATGTTGACACATGGCAGGCGTATTTTAGCGTTGATGATGATTGTCGACATCATGTGATGGTGACACGTGTCCAAGGCACGTTAGCATGACGCATTTTAGCAAACGGCGCACATTAGCACAGTGCATTTTAGCAAACCTCTCAGAATGTTACACGTGTCCCTGCGTATTTTAGCATGTGGCGCATATTAGCGGTCGGGTCGTGCAAAAAGACGATTTTGCCCTTTTGTCCGTTTTTCACTGTTTTGGCCCCAAATTGCTTTCAGAGAGTCCTGAAACTTTATTTATCTTCAAAATAACACAAAACACATCAAAATATTCACAAAACTCAAGAAACTATACAAAACATTAGGTCAAATGAGTGGGAAATATTGATACATTTACCACTCATCAACACACAAACTAACAATAAATTTTTGACTAAACAAGTGAAATTGTGTTCAGAGGTGCCTGTGTAAGGAGTTTTCGCTCTTGAGACTCATCTCAAAATAAATCATAACAAGTTATTTTTGTTCCTTTCTTTTAGAATCATTTAAATTTGTGAATTTTCCATAATATTGATTAAATTTGATCTTCATATGCTCATCTGACAGATATTATCAACATACACGGTAACATATAAACATGGGTTGTAAGTGAAAATTTTGTAATATTCAATTCTGTAGTTTTTTGGAGGTAGCTCATAAAGGCAGTGGAAATAGTCTTTTTTATTAAAAAATAAAATAAAATAAAATCTAACAATGTTCTTACTTAGTAACCAGACATGTTGCCTCAGCAAGCAGTGATTGTTCGCGTAAAACGGTATAGTTTGAGTTAGTTAAATTAAATTAAAATTGTGTGAATAAGTTCAATTTCGTAGCCTATTTAACTCGAGCAATTTAGTACGTAAGGGTGTTTTAACACTTAGTGCCCTAAGGCCAACTGGTCTGGGAGTCATTGGTCGAAAGCTCGTTACATGGGTTAAAGAGAAAGTTTAAGGAAATCTGACACTTTTTCTTTTCAATATCTGAGATTCGAGCAATTAAGTCCGTAAATGTGTCTTAATACCTAGTGCCCTAAAGCCAACTGGTTTGAGAGTCTTTGGCCCAAAGCTCGTTACAAGGATTGAAGATGTATTATTTTTATTAAAAAAAATACTTTTTTTTTTGTTTTTATAAATAAACTTTCATTGCCAAAAAGTGTGAACTCTAATGTAAATTAGGAAAAAAATATTACTCTCTTTTCAACAAGACCTGTGAATATTGTGGGCACAATGAATTGATTGATACCTTGTTTTATGTGTGTATGGAAGAAGGGTAAAAAGTACATGGGAATTTACTTGTTTGATCATTTAGAAAGAAAGAAAATAATTATTAATTCAGATAAGAATTTATCTTTTTAAAGTTTTTCGCTTAAATTTCTAGGGACTAGTAATAAGCTGGTTTATGGGGTGTAACACTAAAAAGTGCACATTTATTAAAAGAAAAATCAATCATTTTACATTTGTAGTTTCATTAATCCTCTTAATTTAGCATATTAATTAAATTTATGTTTTATATATTTATATTGTCATTTTTATCTTTTATATAGGTGAAATAATACTTTGGATGCATATCTAGAAAAATGGACTTGACATTCGGATTTTGGAAGCCATAAATTTAATAGGGTTGTTCTAACAGTGTACAACTTCGGAAATCCCAGCCCTGTGTAATGTTCATATTTGCCATAACCTTTTACTCCGATATCAAATTTAAATGATTCCAGTTCTTGATGAAAGAAGACTCAAAGATCAATAACTTTATTGTTAACAATATTTTATAATTCTGAAGTGTTCAAGACCGAAATTGACAAAGAAGCTAAAATGTGTTATATGTAAAAGTCATTGTCAAATCAAAAAAAAAAAAAAACAAATCTAATCCACCAAACCACCAAACATGACATGTTTGGTGCCATGTTCGGTGCGAAAATTATATTTGCTTTGCAAATTACAAGGCTTGCAATTTGGAAAGCAAATGAGGTGCGAGCACCTCTATAAATAGAGGTGTCTAACATTTCAGTTTCTTCAGCTTCTTTCACACGATTCTCTCAGTAATTTTGTGAAGGGATCCAGCTCTTGTGTGTTTTATTTTTGTAAGCTTTTTCCTTTAATTTTTTTAGTAATAAAATTATGTTTGTTTTTATTCAAATTATGAGTAGCTAATTTCTTTTTGTTGGAAAAAGGGTGAAGCTTTTAATATGAAAATTTAGATTAATCTTACTTATATTATAATATATAAATTGTAATATGATGATTAATATTTAATTTAATTCTAGATTAATTATTGACAAACTTTGTTACTGCCTATATGGCTGGTTTTATTTATTTGGCATAATTGAGTACTTAACTGGACTTGTTATAGACAAAAGTTATCACTGCATTTATGACTGATTTTATTTATTTTGGCATAATTAATTCATGAAATAAATTAATTGGGTAATAATGTCAATTTACATATTATAAAAAATGAGATTTCTAAATTTGAAATATTAAAAGGGGATCCCATAACCCCAATATTTTATTTTATTATTGTAGTTTAAATTAAAATTTCCAATCACTTCAAACGATCAAACCTTTTTATTTTTCACTCAAATTATTATTTTATCATATTAAATCTATTGCATGTGGATCGATCCTGGTCTTATTGAGTTATTTTATTACTTCACCACTCTTATATTTGAGAGTAAAGAACCACTTTTGAGTATGTCCTACACATAGTTCCTTAGGCACTTTAACACATCCAGTTCGACACTTTGACACCCATAGCTTTAAGGCACATCGATTTCTTCTTTTTGTTCTCATACCCATGTTCTCAACCAAAATCCGACAGCACTCATCCCGTCTTTTGCTACTTCGATATCTTTTTCCTCACTCAAACTAATTTTGTGGATAATTTCACCAAGGGCTCATTACTCTTGCACCTACCACGTAAGTAACTTATTTTTGTGGATTTGATAGAATGTGTAGCTTATTAATTAGATGTTAGATAATTTTTTCAATACGGCTTACATGGAGGAGATTAGAATTGAGTGACGAAATCTAGTTGTTTATCTCATCCATGCACACCTGGTGTTTGTTAATTTTCCTCAATGACATTGCTTGTGTTGTTGGAGATAACTAAGTGTTGGGTGTAGAGTGTGGAAATCATTTGAGCTAGTGAAGTTTCGGTTGGGTGCCTGAATAGATTTTTTTTTAGAAAAGTGAATTCTTATAGCCCTAAAGAAGAAGTAAAAAGCCTCCTCATCGATTACTGACAACCCCGATAGCTTTTGGAATGAGGAGACATTCTAGAATTTCAATGCATTCCTCTCGAAGAATCTAATTTGGGAAAGGGGAATTCAGGTATCCATTGTACATAACCACCCTATAGCACAAATAATTCAAGATCGAGGATGTGGAAAGTTTATAAGACACCCCACAGATGCGGTTGTCCCTGTTATGCGTCATTTTTATGCTAATTTGAAAGTGAGGTGAGGGAATGCAGGTGCTTGTGCGAGGCAAGATGGTGTTTTTTAACAAGCACACCATCAATACTTTCTATCAACTTCATGACATTGAGGATGATGAGTATAGTGAATACTTGGAGAAAGACCTTGACTATAATGAGATTATCACCACCTTGTGTGGTGAAGGCACTAGATGGAAGACAAATCAAGGAGTTGCAGTGCACTTTAACAAGACTGCCCTGGATAAATACGCCAAGGCTTGGGTTTACTTTGTTTCTGCCAAACTTATGCCCGCTAGTCACACCACTCATGTGACTAAGGATCTTGCTGCTCTTACTTATGCGATTATCACTGGCAAATCAATCAATGTTGGACGCATCATTTAAGATTCCATCCTTGATGCTGTGAGAGGTGCTACTACACTTACTCTCCCCCATCCTTCTCTTATTACTGATCTTTGTCACAATGCGGGGGTCACATGGGATAAAAGCGAAGAATTACTTGCTGCACAAGTTCCAATTAATTCGGGTATCCTTGCTCATTATAAAAGTAGGAAAAATGAGGAGCTGTAGGATTTAGGCCTTTCTTGAGGGGCCAGCTCTTCTCGAGGTGTGAGTTCGGACTGTTATCGGCCACTGCCTACTTTTACGTATCACCTTAATTTGGGAGAACGAATTTCATTACTTTAGACAGAGACTCGACGTCACAAACAAGTAGATCATGTTTTTCGACAGCGGATCGACAATTATATGGCTTACTCTGTCAACTTTAACTCTGCAATGGTTGAGATGTTTGCCAAAAATGGGCTTAATTTAGGACCTAGTGCAATATGTTTTCCTTCATCGCCCAACTTTCCGTCTTATCCCCCAAGCGCTTCTGAAGAGGATGAAGACTGATCACGGTCGTCTCAGCTAAGTGCCTTGTACCTGAATTTTCCTTATTTCGAGCATTGAAGGCACTGCTCTATTTAAGTTTGGGGGTGTGATGTGTTTGGCTGTGTGTGTGAGCTTGTGTTGTGTTATGTTTAAAAAAAATCATAGGGAATATAGCAGATGTCTAATGATGATGTTGTTTGTTTAGTGTGAAATGTTTGAACATGATAAGTGTTTGAATGCCTTTTATCTGATGTCTTGATTAAGTGATCTAGGTTAGACTTGTAAATACTTAAAAGTAGGTTTCTAGTAGTAAGAACCTAGATAATTGACAAAATGACTAGTTGAAGAAATTGTTTGAAGATAAATGACCGTTTGCTTAGATATTCTCTCTGTTTGCAATTATTTATGTTATATGATATGGCTCGAGCAAAAAAAAAAGATAAATTTTGAAAAAAAAATGAAAAGAGCAAAAAAAGAGAAAAAAAGAAAAAATATTTTGAGGAAAAAAGATATACCACCTATAATAGATAAACATGAAGCTATCCATGGGCGAGTGCTAGGATCACCATAAGGAGAAATGCTACCTTAAAGGGTAGGTGAGCCAAAAGATTAAGAAAAAGAGAAGTCATACCATATCGAGCTTAATATACAAATACAAATTATGTTTTAAGATATCTAGGTTGGTTTGACCTCATCAGATGCCAATTTTTTAGATGAAGCACCAAGTCAGATTTCTTAGGTTTCGAGCTGTGACTAGACCTTAACACACACAAACTGTGAGTCTAACTTAGATAATTTATTCAAGGCTTTGGATCTAAGTTGAATTATACACTTTGAAGGTTTCTTTGATTTTCATTACTAGATATTCTCTGACGATAATTTTTGTGTAGACTTTCCCTATGACTTCTCTGTTTGTTTTAATTATTTATTTTTACATTTCATTTTTATGTAGTTTACATGTGTGTGAATGACGTTTGTGGGTGTCGTCTTGTAAGCCCTCATGAGACTATAACTCGTCCATTAGGGCCGCCTAGGGGTTGCATACGCCAAATGCAATCTTGATCCTAACAAAAGTGGCCTAGTTAGTTACTTTTTCTAGGGGTGAGCAAAACCGGTTTCGATTCCGGTTCCGCATGGAACCGGAACCTACTTGGAAAAAATCGGTTCCTAACTAAGTAGAATCGGAACCTACCCAATTAAATAGGGTACCTTATTATTCGGATCCAATTCGGTTCCGGTCCGGTTCCGAATTACCCTATTTATATAACATTGTCATTAGTATATATAATGATATCTGTCGGAAATGCATTTGTAAGGACAAGGTGTTTCAGCAATACCACCTATTACAACAGACAACGAAAGGCTCTGAACATCAGCTTACAGAAGCTAAGAAGGTATTGACATTGACTTTAAGTAGACATAAAAATGTCAGTAGTAGCATTTCAAGTATTAAATAGATAACAATGAAAAATACTTATAAGAGAGAGACAATTAAAAAAAAAATCATATCTCACATACTTTAATTAATTTTTATTTGATAATGGAGAAAACAGCTTCACTCAAATTAACTACTTTCTTGGTAGCCTTGATAGCTATTTTATTCTGTAAGGATATTGAAATTATAGTCTTTAGGTCAATTAGTAATTAATCAGAAAACTGAATGTTATTAATTCATGGCTGCTTGCAGATGCAGGTTTTGTCAAAGCAACCACATCGGCAGTTGCTGTTCTTGGTGGCACTGAAGGTGTCAAGGGAACAGTCTTCTTTACATAGGAAGTAGAATATGGTAATTAATTTAAATTTAATCACAAATTAATTAGTTGGTTTGGTCATGGAACTTGTTGCTATTTTTTAATGTCCAAACTAATCTTTTCCTTCCGGTTCCGGTTCCAGTTATTCTAGAACCGGAACCGGACCGATTACAACCGGTTCCGGTTCCAAACCCGGATTTCCGGTCCGGTTCCAACTGATTCCGGGTAGACCCGGAACCGGTGCTCACCCCTAACTTTTTCTGTTTCCTTATTTAGTCTTTTGCTCGGGACTAGAAAAATCTTAAGTTTGGGGGTGTTTGATAAATGTGATTTATACCCACTTATTCATACATTCTTAACTTATTATTTTATTAGTTTCATGCCATTTTACATGTTTTGTAGTTTATTTTGTGTTTTTTTAATAGGAAGCATTAGTTTCTTTATGCAAACTCTTATGATGTGCAATATGTTCTTGACTCAGTTTTTATTGATTTTTATTTAGTCATGAACAAATTTTCTTATTCTAGAGGATGATGTAGTATATGCTTGAACCTATATGTTTGATCGCCAATTAATTATTATAGAGTTAATTTCAAGTTTATTTATATTTTCTTATGTTTAATATTTCTGGTTTGCTGGCCACAAATTAGATGATTTCATATTTAAAAACTATCAATCGGGAGAGAGTATTTTGAATAGGATCTAGAAAGTATAACCAAAGAATTTTATAGAGTTCGGGAGGCTAATAATTCCTTTGATGTCGTTAACAAAGAGTCACATAGCATAACGAGTTGTTAATTATTTGATTTTGTAGGGATATCGAAGTCGGTAATTAATAAAATTTTTACTCGGCACTTGGTGTTGAGTTTCTAGGTTATCCCAAGATCAATTTAAGCTATGAAAAGTGTGAATACATCAAATTGAGTTGCGGAATACTCACTTTGATCAGCTTTTGGATGCGATGAAACACAAAAAATTTCTGCTCCCTTGAAGCTATCGGCCATGCCTTCTTTTTGTGCTCTTTGTTTCGGTCAAGCTCCTCCATGGATGTCCTCCAAGCTCCAAGCTTTGTTTTGAGATTCCATGCTCATAAATGAGTTTTCCTATCACCTTTGTAAGACTCCTTTGGTGTGCTAGCACTCTTGAAAAATTGCCACAATTTTTCTATTTCCCCTTGTGTTGCTCTCGGCAAAGGAGAAGCAAAAGAGAGAAAAAATGGCCCTTGGCCGGATGGGAGAAAGGAGAAGATGATGAGTTGTGTTTGGTTTTTTGATTTCAAAAACAAATACCAAAAATCCCACTTTTCAAAAAAATGGTACAAGACTTTAAAGTCTTCCAACAACTCACATCACTCATAAGTGACAACCATCACATCACTCAAAGTTGATGTGACTTATATCACAAGAATGACTAATGATGTGACGCGTGATGTGACTTGTGGGCCCCACTTGATTCGAAATACGAGTGGGCCCGCAAACACTTCCGGGCTCGGGTTCGCTAATTCCGAATTAACGAATTTTCCGTTGCGACGTAATTAAATCAAATTTAATTAAATAATTATGCCTAGCAAAATTACTATTCACATTGCTAGCGAATTAATTCTAAATTAACTCGTCCGCCCGAATTAAAATCTAATTTTTATTCCGTGTCGAAATTCAATTTCGTTTAATATATCGAATATATTATTTTATCAATTAATTCCAAATTAATCGTTCTCTCTCTTTAAATAATATTTTATCATAGATAAAATATCTCTGTAATTAATCCCAGATTAATTTTCACTCTCTATTAATTAATCCTAGATTAATTATGCTCGAGTCATACGTCATCGGTAAATCTTCGGGAAGCGACCCATGAGATCCCCAGATATGTTGGCAGTAAATCCGGTCGTCGGACTATCCGAATACGTATGTACCTAGTACTACGTTTTTACCGATTTACAACACATGGTTGGCTTCTAGCAAAACACCGTGCCTACCCAATTCTCCAGAAATATTCTTAAAGGAATATGTAATCTATATCAGGCGTAGTATACATAGTATTGCGTATTTCGATCCAGTATCAGATGTCACATGCAAGGCCTGAGGCTGGAATTGTGTCTGCCCCGTACGAAGTATATATCGGATCTCTGGTAACTAGTCTCTATAATCGGATAAGCATGACCTAGTCATATTATCCCGATAGCTGCAGCATATAAGAGCACCAGTTCTGTATCCTACGTGACCATCATCTCCATATGACTGGAGTGATACTTCCATCTTGACATCACACCCAATACACTACGATTCTCAATATACCTAGAAGAGGCGTACACAGAACCTGTTAAAGCCCTGGACGACCAAAACCAAAGTATATTGATTGTCGCAAGTATTAGCGATGTAAGTCTCAGGTTAATACCAAATACACCTACCCTGATTCGGACTTCCATAGACACATAGTCATACTACCAATGGAATTTCGAGGGGTCTATCCAGAGCGAAGCTGTTTCCGTACCATCGGTAAACACAACCTCCTATTACACTTGCATTAGTATCAAATACCCAAATATATGAGAACTATGTCGTTATGCTCCCATAACACGCATAAGTGCAATACTAGTCTATTCCGCATTATCGATGTCCAATCTCGATAATACTCTGACTAGAGATGTTTTAATGATTAAACCTTCATGGATTGATACTGTCTCATATCTTATCAATCCAGAACTAATCATATGGACTTTTATCATTTATATATCCCGGTAATCCAATTACAAATGATAAAAGAGCAATTTCCTTTGTCACATAGTTATTTTGTACAACAACACCATGTTCACTTGCAACGGTGAACCCAGTCACTTCAAGTTCTCATTCTCCATAGCTTAAGAAAGCATCCTTAGTTCATCTAAGATACTGAAGGATGTTCTTGACATCAATCCAGTGACCATCACTTGGATTGGCCTGATTGTGACTCCATATGCTCAAAGCATATGAGACACTAGGTCGCGTACATATATTTCAATGTACGAGTTCTCGGAGAGTGTCAACAACTTTTAGATCTATCCCAGTAGATCCTTATTCCTAGAATAAAGGTTGTCTCTCCCAAGTAGTATACATAGAATTTTCATGAAAGCCAAGCTTTCACCGATTGTATTATGGGAATATCATTTCCAAGAAATGATATATCATCATTATTATATAGGACATTCACTGTCAGTGCGCTCCCACTAACCCTCTTATATACACAAGAATCATTTTCGTTTTTGAATTAAATCATATACCATTATGATTACATCAAAACGATAGTTCCAAGAACGCAATGCTTGCTTCAATCCATAAATGGATCGATTTAACTTGCAAACCTTGTTTGCTTGTTTTGGTACGACAAAATCGTCAGGATGTTGTGAACATCCTCCAAAAGGTTTCTGTTTAAGGAAAGCGATTTTGATGTTCACCTGCCATATTTCATAAATGAAACATGCAGCATCAGCAAACATTATCCAAATGGATTTAACCATGGCAACGATTAAAAGGTTTCGTCGTAATCGACACAAAGTTGATAACGATTCATTTTTCACTACAAGCCTAGCTTTGTACGTTGGTATGTTGCCATCCTTGTATGTCTTCCTTGAAGACTTATATAGTACCAATAGGCACAATGCCTTCCGGTACAACAACCAGTGTCCAAACTTGGTTGGTATACATAGAATCCATTTCGGACTTCATGACACTTTGCCATAATAGGGAGTCGATACCTTGTATCACTTCCTCATACGTAGTCAGTTTGTCTTCCTCAATAAGATTGACATCTTCATGAGGTGAGATCAGAAACCCATACCTTGTATTACGCGGTTCTTGTTTATTCGAAGATTATTGGTACAGTTTCATCTTTGATGAACTGTTTGTGTTCCATTAATGAATTGGTTTGAACAGTATTACTCCGATTTTCATCGAGTTTTACTTTCCTCTCACTTACCACTACATATAGGTATTTCTATTAGGAAAACCGCATGGCGAGCAACAATTACATTGTTCTCTAGTGAGTTGTATAAGTACTATACTTTGGTTACCGTAGGATAACCTACATTTTAGGCACTTATCCGATTTGGGGTTCTAGTTTGGTATCATCCAAACATATGCCTAGCATCCCCAAATCTTCAGGAATGAAAAAACCCGGTTTCTTTCCTGTTCATATCTAATATAAAGTATGTCAAACATATTTTTTTGGAACCTTATTCAAAATAAGTTTTGCACTGTTTAATGTATATCCTTAGAAGGAAAATGGTAGCTCAGAGCGACTCATGATTAACCTTATCATGTCCAACAAAATTCGGTTTCTCCATTTGGACACACCGCTCAATTAAGGTGTTCCGGGAGGAGTCTAGTGTGAAAGAATACTATACTCTTTCAGGTAATCGATAAACTTATTGCTTAAGTATTTTTCACCATGGTCTAACCGTGATGGTTCAATACTTTAGCCGATCTGTTTGTCTACTTCGTGTCGAAACTCTTTGAATTTATCAAAAGTTTCTGATTCGTGTTTCAAAAGAAACATATAACCAAAACGCGATGTCACATCCGTAAATGTTACGAAGTATTCATATCCATCTCTAGCCTAGCTAGACATGGGCCCACAAACGTCACTATGAACGAGGGCTAACAGATCAGTGGCACTTGCATTTTTACCAAGTAAAAGGTGTTTTAGACACTTTGCCTAATAAACTAGATTCGTAGGCATCATTTGAATAGAATCAAATCCGTCCTAGTATCCACTCTTCACAAGTATGGATATACGAGTCTTGTTTAATGTGTCACAGACAACAATGCCACAAATAAGTCTCATCTGATTAATTCAGTTTGAGCTATTTGTTTGTTATGTCATATGTATGAGATTCATTTATATTCAAAATATAAATACTGTTATTCACATCTAATGTGTTTATCTCAATATCATCTTTATAAAATAAAACACTTTAGTGTTCTAGAATATAAAGGTATATCCGCAACGGATTAAACTCTGATATAGAGATAATATTTCTAGTCAAACTAGATACATTATAACAGTTTCCTAATTTAAGTACACACCCGAAGGGTAGTTCCTAAACTTAGGTTTCTACGGTTAAAACGACTCTCGTCCCGTTTTCGATTCGCAGATCAATCTCAACTGAAGTCAGTATCCTGCTAATCAGCAGATTCCGCACATCAGTACATATCTTATGTGACACATCTAGTATCAAAATCCAATTTTGAAACTAATAACGAACATGTTTATGACAAATATACTTGAAGCCGGAGCCTTGCCCCGCTTCACTTCCTTTATGTATGCCTTGTCCATACGACAATCACGTTTCTAGTGACCCCGTTTGCCACAGTTTAGGCAGACATCTTGGGATATGTCCTTTGTCTTCCTAGAAGACTGTGATGATTTTGCCTTTGCCCATTTTAGAAGCTCTGGCTCTGGCTCTGCCTCCTAGAGCATAGCCATCAACTCTCCAAGAGTTTACTCTTGGTTCATAATGAACCTGCCCCAGCTTTCGGGTAGAGACTATAAGATCAAATCTTTGGTAGTCTCGGCCACGTAGGTAATGCCCAGCTAACCTAACTGATTGATGTCAGCAATCATCTGCGACACCTAGTGCTCGACAGATGTACCATCTGACATACACGAGCTAAAGAGCTTATTATGTAATTTGTACTTCTAAGATCTAAGAATAGATCTATGAAGATCTTTAGTTTCAATATCATGTTATAAGGATCTAATCTTTTTTTTTGACAACGAAATTAAAGTGTCATTGTATTAAGAAAAATGGATTGAGCACTAAAGTTATCATCACATGAATCTTCCAAAGATCATGTTCTACTATTTGCTCAACTCCGGGCTTAGGCCCGAGATGTTTCTCTATCAAATAAAGTAACTCCTCAGTTCCCAGGACTATCCTGAGGTATTATTATTCCCAATTTGAAAATTAAAGCCGCTTAAAGACATTTTCCCCAAGATTATGTTCTAAACGCTAATCTTTCAGTTATCTTGATTGCTTATAGTCTAACTATCCAATCAACGATTTCGGGTACTATTGAATATAATGATTACTATAGCCTAACTATATAATCAACTATAATTTGATTGGTTAAATTCAAATATATGTTGATTACTATAATCCAATTATATAATCAACTATAAATTGAAATAGTTTGAATACAGTCCAACTGTTTATTTAAAACAACGATTAAATATTAGTCCAACTAATATATATTTATTTTTGTGTAATGACGAAAAAATTGAAATGAGCGCGTATTGGCAAGTATCTAAACAAAATTGTAAATTTAATACTTGCCTCCCACTATTTTTCGGCGAGCCTCTAACCCTCTGTTGAGTACTCGGGAAACCTTGTTTCCTAGTGGGCTAGGATCCCGTTAAATTACACACAACCTTGACTTTGACCAACAAGCTGTATGATATTTAACTAGGTAGATCTCTAAGATCAATTGGATCTCATCCAATTCCTAGATCCAGTAGGTGGACATCCAAGTCCGAAACACATATCTAATATATGCCAATATATTCCATAACCTTTTTCCTCTGAATCAACTAAGCCTTGGCTTTGGCACAACAAACTTAATGATTCCAGTTAAGCGGGACCCATTGACCTTGGAAAGCTTCGTAATCGATGTCGATGGACAAGAAGTGATATTGACTTTGGTCAACAAATCACAACTTGGACAAGACATGCGATATGGAACAAAGCCTTCATGATTCAAACACATCTGCGATGGACAAAAGCCTTGACTTTGGCCAACAAACCAGTGCCAATCTTCGATCTTGAGAATGAATCATTCAATGGAAGGAAAACGCTTAATATTTATTGAGGGTTTTTCGCGTAATTGGCAACCAATTAATTATCTTTTATTAGGTCTCATCATACACCCTTAAGCATGCATTCTAAAAGCATAATAAGGCGCGATAAATAAATTAATAATGATATGCGGATGTATATTTAAAACACTTGTTCCTAGAAAAAATCTCTCCATTTCCTTTCTCCCGCTAGCACAAATCTTACTTCTACCCAATTACATAACACTTCTAAAGAAACCTCATTTACATTGAGGGGAATATGTGAGAAGAGAAATACAAAGAATCAAGAGATAATAGGCTGGACACGCAGGTCCAATTTAATAGATTCTAAATTTATTACAATAATTTCCAAAATTGCCCTCACCCATCGAATATCTATCCGATATACATTATTCATACATCACATCCATGTATTCACACAAAACATGTTATCAATCAATCTAATCCAATTAATTAATCTGAAATTAATGACCATCCAATGTTCAAACAACGATTTGATTTGTGCAAGTCAAACTCGTTTTAAGAATAAATACTCAAAGTACGAATTCTCGAATTATATCAAACTACAATATTAAATCCAATTTAATTTGCATTTAATACTAATTCTTTATTTAATTCCAAATTAAATAATTACACTTTATTAATGAGCCTTTTGCGACTTAGATTCTAAATCTAATCATTATGGGTCTCAAAGCGCAATTAACATCCAATGTCAATTTAATTAAAGTCCAATGGGTTTTCAATTAATTTATAAGGCATGGACTTTGGCAACCAAAGCCCAATAAGGAATCACCATTTGCCAAAAATCAATTTAGGCCCATTAGGCCCAATTAAAATTTTAAAAGCCCATTTAATCATATTTGGACTTTATGGAAATGGTTTTAGGCCCAATTGGATCCAACCAATTAACCTAAACCAAACTTGGCCCAACCAAGCCCATTAAGCCCAAATACAACTTTAAAAACCCAATTCCAAATTTAGCCCAACTAATTAAATTTCAATATTCCCAATATCACAATTTAATTAATTCAAGTGTATTAGCCATAATTAATTAGTCAAATTAACATTTCCAAAATACCAATTTACATAATTAATCATGCTTATCATCATCAACACATGTCCAACATTATTGAATCAAAAATCATCTAATTTCCATGCTTTATGGCTCACGGCATTTCAGGGCTTATTGTCCAATTCCGATTTCAATCCAATTGAATCTCAAATCAACATTTCCCAAGTCTTTCAACTCATCCAATGATCAACAGAATAAAAAATACCATGACATTAGGGCATCTCAACTTTCGGCCAAGCCTAACATTTGGGGAAAATTTAATCCAATTCAATTTTCATAAAATTGATCATGCATAACTCCAAGTTATAATCATTCAAGCATACTCAATCAAACAATTTCATCAAATCATGCTCAAATCAATTTTACGCAAATTTTACCCTAAATCAATTTCATGCTTAATCAAGGCTCTTGATACCATTGTTGAGTTTCTAGGTTATCCCAAGATCAATTTAAGCTATGAAAAGTGTGAATACATCAAATTGAGTAGCGGAATACTCACTTTGATCGGCTTTTGGATGCGATGAAACACAAAAAATTTCTGCTCCCTTGAAGCTCTTGGCCATGCCTTCTTTTTGTGCTCTTTGTTTCGGTCAAGCTCCTCCATGGATGTCCTCCAAGCTCCAAGCTTTGTTTTGAGATTCCATGCTCATGAATGGGTTTCCCTATCACCTTTGTAAGACTCCTTTGGTGTGCTAGCACTTTTGAAAAATTGCCACAATTTTTCTATTTCCCCTTGTGTTGCTCTCGGCAAAGGAGAAGCAAAAGAGAGAAAAAATGGCCCTTGGCCGAATGGGAGAGAGGAGAAGATGATGAGTTGTGTTTGGTTTTTTGATTTCAAAAACAAATACCAAAAATCCCACTTTTCAAAAAAATGGTACAAGACTTTAAAGTCTTCCAACAACTCACATCACTCACAAGTGACAACCATCACATCACTCAAAGTTGATGTGACTTGTATCACAAGAATGACTAATGATGTGACACGTGATGTGACTTGTGGGCCCCACTTGATTCGAAATGTGAGTGGGCCCGCAAACACTCTCGGCTTGGGTTCGCTAATTCCGAATTAACGAATTTTCCATTGCGACGTAATTAAATCAAATTTAATTAAATAATTATGCCTAGTGTGGGACACAGAAACTGGGCGACGCATGCTGTCCCGGGCTCGCGGCCCGGTCGGGAGTACGGAGTAGCCACGGGGGACTAAACCGGAGAATAATGAAGTCCCCACCCGGTGTGAACTGGGAAAATGAGATTTAAGGCCGCACTCACCCCTCGCAAGGGAAGACCTCAAACCGTTGGGTTCGGAATGGTCCCTTACTCATGTCACTTGTAATGACAGGATTTATGTAATAATTTAATCAGGCTTAAGTAGCACTTATTTCCAAGAGTATCATGCTTCTAAATTCACATGTACAAAATAAAACTTACACATATATTTCACATCTAAGATTGCATGCTTGGAAGTACATCAAATGAGCGACAAACATACAACTTCATTGGCATATTATATTCAAGAAAACACAAGCACACATACTAACCACACAAGCACACATGTGAGCACCTTCTCAAGTGGTACGTGGAATTGTATCCCAAGTACAGACTGTACTACCGTCCATTCAGAATCGGCTACGAAATTTATGTCTGGGTTTCCATCCGATATACCACAAGAAATAATACTCAAATGTTATCATGACATAGGTATATGAATTGTAATACATTAAACACATTTTATTCATACATGTGGGGATAGCAACTAGGAAAACTATGTATGAAATCTGATGAAAAGGACTCAGTTCAGTGGGTGCGCGTTCGCGTAGCGTTTGAAAACGCGTTCGAACGGTAAACAGAAGGTTCGCGTTCGTGTAGCGTTCGAGAACGCGTTCGAACGGAACCAGAGCTGATGCATGATAAGACTAAGAAAGTGCGTGTGCGTTCACGTAGCGTTCGAGAACGCGTTCGAACGGTAAACAGAAGGTTCGCGTTCGTATAGCGTTCGAGAACGCGTTCGAACGGAACCAGACCTGATGCATTATGAGACTAAGAAAGTGCGTGTGCGTTCACGTAGCGTTCGAGAACGCGTTCGAACGGTAAACAGAAGGTTCGCGTTCGTGTAGCGTTCGAGAACGCGTTCGAACGGAACCAGACCTGATGCATGCAACATAAAGAATAAAGACAACAATGTCAAGCTCAATATGTCCGATTAAACGTATCTTGCATTCAACCGAACACACATCAACCGGCGCGGCAAAGCATCGTGGTAAAGGGCTTTAACCCCTCCCCATATGGAATCTTTCACTGCACTTACTAAGCCCATGCGCTCGATTGAATCACGCATACAAAGAATTAAAAGCAATAATATCAAACTTAGTATGCCCGATTGAACGTATCTTGCATTCAACCGAACACACATCGACCGGCGCGACAAAACATCGTGGTAAATGACTTTAACCCCTCCCTGTAGGGGATCTTTCATTCCACTAACTAAGCCCATGCGCTCGATTGAATCATGCATACATAGAATTAAAAGCAATAATATCAAACTTAGTATGCTCGATTGAACGTATCTTGCATTCAACCGAACACACATCAATCGGCGCGGCGAAGCATCGTGGTAAAGGGCTTTAACCCCTCCCTATAGGGGATCTTTCATTCCACTTACTAAGCCCATGCGCTCGATTGAATCATACGTAAATAAGCAACATGCAGAATTCAAGTGACGAAAAATAAATAAATAAATCAAAGCAACATGAAACAAAAGAAGGTGCCGTTTATTCAAGCGGTACGTGGAGTTGTATCCCAAGCACATACCGCACTACCGTCCATTCGGATTCGGCTACAGAATTTACGTCTGGGTTTCCATCCTATATACCGCAAGACACGACACTCTTTCATTCATCCAATACCCACAACACGCATCATACACACACAAGATTCAACAAATAATTAAAATACAGTCAAAATAAATAGCAAAAATCAAATAAAGATGAGTGTGGAAAGTACCCTCAGGTCTAACCTTTTTGCCAACTTTCGGGCTTGCGTTTCACGGACGTCGGAAAGGGTACAGCTCCTCAACTTCTCTGGTTCACTGGTTTAGCGTCCTAGCTCACTGTTTTGCTGTTTTACTTGCCGTTCGGTCTCCGTTCTGCTGCTGTTTGGTCTCCGTTCTGCTGCTGTTCGGTCTCTGCTTTGCTACTCACTGTTCAGGTCACATGTTTTGACGTTTCAACGAACTGTTTCGAGTGTTTTTCGTGGTTTTTTAGTGTAGTTTTGTGAGGTTATTTCAAGGATTATAAGTGCAGTTTATGTTAGTGTTTTAAGGGATTTTAGGGACTGTTTTGGGAGTGGTTTGGGCTGCTGTTTGGAGGTATATTTTCGGTGATGGAGGGCTGCTGTATGTGGAGATTTTCGGTGATGGGTAGAGGTTTAGGAGGGTGTTGTTTTCAGTTATGGAGTGGAGGAGATGAGGGGAATGGTTTGTGTTATTCCTGTTGCTATTGCCGTGAGTGGCTAAGGCTCTTTGTGTTATGATTTTTCTGTGAGTTATCTGTATGAGCTAGAGGATGCATGTCTTGGTTAGGGGTTGTTTATATAGAGAATGGCTAGGGCTCTACCTTGTCTCACAAGGAAGAGATTTTGGCATTAAAGAGAGGATATGATTTGGTGTTAGACAAGGAAAGCAATGGATTTGATGGAGACAAGATTGGCTTAGATTAAGAAGGTTGAATATTTTTAATTGGTTATGATTGATTTTAATTAGGCATGACATCTTTTTAATTTGGTATGTGATTTTTAGATTTGTTTTGATTTCACCATGTGTTAAATATGTGTTTTAAGTGGGCTTGGGCGTGTGGGCCAATGCTTGGGTGAATTGGGCTTAATGTGAGGCTAGCAGCAAAACCAGAATTACCGACACCGTTCGAACGCCTCCTCGGACGCGGCACGAACGCCCGCAATCTGTTTGGAGTTCGAACGTATACACGAACGCAGCACGAACGAAAACAGTGAACCTTGTTTATTCTGAATTTCCCCTTCCGATGTCCGTTTTCCGTGACCTCCGTGACTTAAAAGGTAGTGTCTCCAAATGAGACTCATCATAGGGACTTATGTGCAAAAATGCAGTGCCTACAGTCGCCCCCACTTTGATGGTACTTGTGTAATGTGTAACAGTGACAATCCTATCAAAGTTATGCAATGCATTTTCACTTACCTGGCTCGCCAGCTGCCACTTGACTTACCATGTGTTGAGTTAAGTTGATTTGGTGGTGAGGTGCTGCGACCTCTGGTTCATTCTCGAACCGTGCTCCATTTTTAGAGCGCCATTTTCGGCATCTTTTGTGTGTGTGCTCCATTTTGGAGTGCCATTTCCGGCATTTGCTTTGTGTGCTCCATTTTGGAACGCCATTTTCGGCATCTGTTGTGAGTGCTCCATTTTGGAGTGCCATTTTCGGCGTTTGCTGTGTGTGCTCCATTTTGGAGCGCCATTTTCGGCATCTGTTGTGGTAGCGGTCCATTTCCGAACCGTGCTGTGCGAGAATGTGGCTCATTTTTGGACCGTTATTTGATGAGATGGTCTTTGCCGCTACAAACCTGCGAATACAAAACAAACATCGCATGTATGTGATATGTATGCATGTATGCATGTATATGTATCATATTCCAATGGGTTAGGCCTTCCTTGGTCAATTTCCGAACCGTGCTCCATTTTCAGAGTGCCATTTTCAGCGAGATGAGATGATAGTCCATTTTAAACCGTGCTCCATTTTCGGAGTGCCATTTTCGGCGAGATGTGATAATGGTCCATTTCCGAACCGTGCTCCATTTTCGGAGTGCCCTTTTCGGCGAGATGTGATAATGGTCCATTTTCGAACCGTGCTCCATTTTCGGAGTGCCCTTTTCGGCGAGATGAGATAATGGTCCATTTCCGAACCGGGACTAATATGAGAGTGGTCCATTTCCGAACCGTTGCAGCTGAGAGATAGTCCATTTCTGAACCGTTGCTGGTATGAGAGTGGTCCATTCCCGAGCCGATCTCCATTCCCGGAGTGCCATTCTCGGCGTGCTTATTCCCGAGCTGTCCATTCCCGGACCTAATCTCCATTCTCGAAGTGCCATTCTCGGCTGAACTGTTCTGATGTCTCCATTCCCGGAGTGTTCATTCTCAAACTCTGATTGCCATTATCGGCTTGTTCATTCTTGAGCTCCGCTCCGTTCTCTGATTCTGCTCCATTCTCGGAGTGCCATTCTCGGCTTCTTCATTCTTAAACTGCTGATATGGGCCTCGATCCTGGGATTCATTCCAAAACTCTGACGATGTGGGCCTCGACCCTGGGACTCATCCCCAAACTGAAACTGATATGGGCCTCAACCCTGGGACTCATCCCCAAACTGAAACTGATATGGGCCTCGCCCCCCAGACTGAAACTGATTCATTTCTGAAACTGGCGACATTTTACTGTTGCTGCTTCTGATTGGCTTGTCTTTGCCGCTTTCTCTTTTTCTTCTTTGAAACCTGTGAATATAAAACAAGACAAAGATTGCATGTATATGACGTGTATGCATGTATGCATGAATGTGTTTCCTATTCCATTGGGTTAGGTCTTCCGCCAATTCCTCCTCAAGCAAAGTACTGCTTCAACCTTTCCACTTTAATCGGCTCGGTGAACTCATTCCCTTCCAAGTCTGATAGTCTCACTGCCCCATTTCTCAATTTCTGAATGATCACCATATCTTTTCTGCTTGCTGCTTTCGGGAATTCCCCGTGTTCTAAACATCACTGAATTTCATAGTACCAAGGTTGAATGCTTTTCTGAAATATACTCATGTTGCCGGTTGAAAGGAAGAGATTCAGGCAAGTAAGCAAAACGAACGTCTTTATTATTATTAAGAAGAGGTTCGAACGAAGAGATAACATCAATGTCTTTATTAAAAATGCAGGATCAAATAAACTAGGAGGAATAACTTCATCATTCGCAGCATTGCCTTCTTCATTGGCCTATGGTTCTCCACCGTTGTCATCCCCTATTCCTATGAATGAAGCTGAGTGGTTGAGAGTTTGGAGGACAAGGGTTTCGGGTAGGCCAGAGTTGATCATGTAGTTGGGTAGGGGATTTCTGTGTGCGTTGGGTTGTTCTCTTTCTGGGTCAGGTATTTTGTGGGAGTCAATGAGGTTTTGGATCTCGTGCCTAAGGCGGGTGCAGCTATCAGTTTCGTGACCCCTTCTCCGATGGAAGTGACAATATAGGCTTAGGTCAAGGTTGGGTGGTACAGGGTTTGGAATTGGTTTAGCCTCTAAGGGTTCCAGAAGTCCTTGCGCCTTTAGCTTTTCGAACACCTTTGACATAGGTCTACCAAGATTGGAGAATCGCCTATTTCTGACGGTAGCGACCTCGGCCGTAGTGGGCTTGGTCTCAGAATGCCCCCCAAAAGTTCTTTTATTCTGGCCATAAAAATTTCTGTTTTCAGCCTCCTCTTCTTCAATATCCATAACAGTCTCTCTCAACTGTCGGAAATCCACAATCATGGAGGTCATCCTCCTCAGTTTTCCATAAATTGAGGGCTTAGTACCCTTGATAATCATCTTAATCTGGTCCTTCTCTGAAGGCCGAGTCTGCATTTTCAAAAGTTGACCTCTCCAGCGGTCTACATACTTTTTGAAGCTCTCCTCCGGCTTCTGCTTAGTGTTCTCCAAATCTCGGAGTGACAAATCAATCTCCAAGTCTGTAACATACTGCTTTAGAAAAGCATCAGCTAGTTCCCTCCAATCTTCCTTAACCTTCTTCTCAAGGCTATGATACCAAACCACAGGTGCCCCCTCGAGTGACATCCCAAACATCTTTTGGACTTGGCGCTGTGATAGGCCCACTGAACTCATGACTGAGACATATTGCTGCAGATGGACTCTTGGGTCTCCATTCCCATTAAACTTGGTCATGTCCGGCATTTTAAACTGAGCTGGCAGCTGTTCTCCGAAGGTCATTGCCCCATAATCTAACAACTCTTCATGTTTACCCCTCATTTTGCGGGTAACTGTTTCAACCTGATCCCGAAGCTTCTGAAATTCTGCCTGAGACCCAATCACTTTGCTTGTTGCATACTCTGCCATGTCATCATCAAAAGTGAGGATATCATCCCCAACCCATTCGAAGGCTCCTCGCGCCTTACATTCTTAGAATTTCCCCCAGCACAGGGCACAACCATATTTGTCATGGCAATAGTCAAGGCTTGCAACTGTTCAGTGACCTTGGCGAGACCGTTTTCCAACTGATCCATACGGGATACCTCAATATCTGATTCACTCATGTCTGTTCCCAGTATTTTGGTGAGTCTTCCATTTTCCCTAACCCAACGGGAATCTATGATGGCTTTCAGAACACAAGGGTTAACATGATGTATGTATGCATGGGGTGCATGAGATGTACGTAACATATATAACATACTAAATCAACTAAAATTTTCAAACAAATCGGTCCGTTATCATCTTAGAAGCTTTTGGGCTAACTGTCATAGGAGTGAACTCGTCCCAGTTTAAATGGCCCAACGAGTTCACATCTCATGGCAAGGAGCTCAACTAAATCCAAATGGTAATGTTCCGAACACAAACACAAAATGGCCCATCGACATTTAAAAGCCTTTGGCCCAATCGTCATAAGGTACGTTCTTGTCCCAGTTTAAATGGCCCAACAAGCCCATATCTCATGACAAAAGGTCCGAATGGATCCAAATGACAATGTTCCCAAACACAAGCATACAAGAAAAATAATGCAAACATAAAACAATAATTTCTACAGAATGGCCCATCAACATTTCAGAAGCTTTGGGCCTAATGGTCATAAGGTACGAACTCGCCCCAGTTTGAATGGCCCAGCAAGTTCGCATTTGTGACAATAGTCCAACTGCATCCAAATGAGGATGGTCCACAAGCACATACTCAAGGAAATAATTGTTACTTTAACCATACAACCCCGGTCTATGGGTGGGTTCGCAAGAGTGTAGACAAAGGCTCTCATCGGCGAAGGATGGCCCACAACTAGGTCTCCCCAATCAAGGGTTCGAGCAACCAAGTGAGCGCACCTTTTTTTATACACTAAGGAACGTGCCAATGAGCTATGGTGTGTGACGGACTGTCAAATGGATTTCCCGTTGTAGATTCCCCAGAGGGAAGGTGGAGCGAGGCTCACTTAAATACCCAAGCCTCTTAGGCTCTTATCGCTTGGTGTCAGGAATAAACAACGAGTCCTCCAAATTAGTCCATCACAATAGGCTACGAGCAGATGACTATCTAGGTGCCTTCACAGCTTTTCCTTCTAGAAAGGTAGTGAGTGAAGGAAGACACCAAACCATTACCTAGCCTCAAAATGCCTTTGATTAAACCCCCATTTCATCCACTATAGACACGATCAATTGGAACATAAATCCAAACATTACAAGACAATATTTCGGGGTCGATTCTCTATCCCCAGTGGAGTCGCCAGACTGTGGGACACAGGAATCTGGGCGACGCATGCTGTCCCGGGCTCGCGGCCCGGTCGGGAGACGAAGTAGCCACGGGGGACTAAACCGGAGAATAATGGAGTCGCCACCCGGTGTGAACCGGGAAAATGAGATTTAAGGCCGCACTCACCCCTCGCAAGGGAAGACTTCAAACCGTTGGGTTCGGAATGGTCCCTTACTCATGCCACTTGTAATGACATGATTTATGTAATAATTTAATCAGGCTTAAGTAGCACTTATTTCCAAGAGTATCATGCTTCTAAATTCACATGTACAAAATAAAACTTACACATATATTTCACATCTAAGATTCCATGCTTGGAAGTACATCAAATGAGCGAAAAACATACAACTTCATTGGCATATTATATTCAAGAAAACACAAGCACACATACTAACCACACAAGCACACATGTGAGCACCTTCTCAAGTGGTACGTGGAATTGTATCCCAAGTACAGACCGTACTACCGTCCATTCGGAATCGGCTACGGAATTTATGTCTGGGTTTCCATCCGATATACCACAAGAAATAATACTCAAATGTTATCATGACATAGGTATATGAATTGTAATACATTAAACACATTGTATTCATACATGTGGGGATAGCTACTAGGAAAACTATGTATGAAATCTGATGAAAAGGACTCAGTTCAGTGGGTGCGCGTTCGCGTAGCGTTTGAAAACGCGTTCGAACGGTAAACAGAAGGTTCGCATTCGTGTAGCGTTCGAGAACGCGTTCGAACGGAACCAGACCTGATGCATGATAAGACTAAGAAAGTGCGTGTGCGTTCACGTAGCGTTCGAGAACGCGTTCGAACGGTAAACAGAAGGTTCGCGTTCGTATAGCGTTCGAGAACACGTTCGAATGGAACCAGACCTGATGCATTATGAGACTAAGAAAGTGCGTGTGCGTTCACGTAGCGTTCGAGAACGCGTACGAACGGTAAACCGAAGGTTCGCGTTCGTGTAGCGTTCGAGAATGCGTTCGAACGGAACCAGACCTGATGCATGCAACACAAAGAATAAAGACAACAATGTCAAGCTCAATATGTCCGATTAAACGTATCTTGCATTCAACCGAACACACATCAACCGGCGCGGCAAAACATCGTGGTAAAGGGCTTTAACCCCTCCCCATAGAGGATCTTTCATTGCACTTACTATGCCCATGCGCTCGATTGAATCACGCATACAAAGAATTAAAAGCAATAATATCAAACTTAGTATGCCCGATTGAATGTATCTTGCATTCAACCGAACACACATTGACCGGCGCGGCAAAGCATCGTGGTAAAGGGCTTTAACCCCTCCCCGTAGGGGATGTTTCATTCCACTTACTAAGCCCATGAGCTCGATTGAATCATGCATACATAGAATTAAAAGCAATAATATCAAACTTAGTATGCCCGATTGAACGTATCTTGCATTCAACCGAACACACATTAACCGGCGCGGCGTAGCATCGTGGTAAATGGCTTTAACCCCTCCCCATAGGGGATCTTTCATTCCACTTACTAAGCCCATGCGCTCGATTGAATCATACGTAAATAAGCAACATGCAGAATTCAAGTGACGAAAAATAAATAAATAAATCAAAGCAACATGAAACAAAAGAAGGTGCCGTTTATTCAAGCGGTACGTGGAGTTGTATCCCAAGTACAGACCGCACTACCGTCCATTCGGATTCGGCTACGGAATTTACGTCTGGGTTTCCATCCTATATACCGCAAGAGACGACACTCTTTCATTCATCCAATACCCACAACACGCATCATACACACACAAGATTCAACAAATAATTAAAATACAGTCAAAATAAATAGCAAAAATCAATAAAGATGAGTGTGGAAAGTACCCTCAGGTCTAACCTTTTTGCCAACTTTCGGGCTTGCGTTTCACGGACGTCGGAAGGGTACAGCTCCTCAACTTCTCCGGTTCACTGGTTTAGCGTCCTAGCTCACTGTTTTGCTGTTTTGCTTGCCGTTCGGTCTCCATTCTGCTGCTGTTCGGTCTCCGTTCTGCTGCTGTTCGGTCTCTACTTTGCTACTCACTGTTCAGGTCACCTGTTTTGACGTTTCAACGAACTGTTTCGAGTGTTTTTCGTGGTTTTTTAGTGTAGTTTTGTGTGGTTATTTCAAGGATTATAAGTGCAGTTTATGTTACTGTTTTAAGGGATTTTAGGGACTGTTTTGGGAGTGGTTTGGGCTGCTGTTTGGAGGTATATTTTCGGTGATGGAGGGCTGCTGTATGGGGAGATTTTCGGTGATGGGTAGAGGTTTAGGAGGGTGCTGTTTTCGGTTATGGAGTGGAGGAGATGAGGGGAATTGTTTGTGTTCTTCCTGTTGCTGTTGCCGTGAGTGGCTAAGGCTCTTTGTGTTATGAATTTTCTGTGTGTTATCTGTAGGAGCTAGAGGATGCATGTCTTGGTTAGGGGTTGTTTATATAGAGAATGGCTATGGCTCTACTTTGTCTCACAAGGAAGGGATTTTGGCATTAAAGAGAGGATATGATTTGGTGTTAGACAAGGAAAGCAATGGATTTGATGGAGACAAGATTGGCTTAGATTAGGAAGGTTGAATATTTTTAATTGGTTTTGATTGATTTTAATTAGGCATGACATCTTTTTAATTTGGTATGTGATTTTTAGATTTGTTTTGATTTCACTATTTGTTAAATATGTGTTTTAAGTGGGCTTGGGCGTGTGGGCCAATGCTTGGGCGAATTGGGCTTAATGTGAGGCTAGCAGCAAAACCAGAATTACCGACACCGTTCGAACGCCTCCTCGGACGCGGCACGAACGCCCGCAATCTGTTTGGAGTTCGAACGTATACACGAACGCAGCACGAACGAAAACAGTGAACCTTGTTTATTCTGAATTTCCCCTTCCGATGTCCGTTTTCCGTGACCTCCGTGACTTAAAAGGTAGTGTCTCCAAATGAGACTCATCATAGGGACTTATGTGCAAAAATGCAGTGCCTACACCTAGCAAAATTACTATTCATGTTGCTAGCGAATTAATTCTAAATTAACTCGTTTGCCCGAATTAAAATCTAATTTTAATTCTGCGTCGAAATCCAATTTCGTTTAATATATCGAATATATTATTTTATCGATTAATTCCAAATTAATCGTTCTCGCTCTTTAAATAATAATTTATCCTAGATAAAATATCTCCGTAATTAATCCTAGATTAATTTTCTCTCTACTAATTAATCCTAGATTAATTATGCTCGAGTCATACGTCATCGGTGATTCTTCGGGAAGCGACCCATGAGATCCCCGGATATGTTGGCAGTAAATCCGGTCGTCGGACTATCCGAATACGTATGTACCTAGTACTACGTTTTTATCGATTTACAAGACATGATTGACTTATAGCAAAACACCGTGCCTACCCAATTCTCCAGAAATATTCTTAAAGGAATATGTAATCTATATCAGGTGTAGTATACATAGTATTGCGTATTTCGATCCAGTATCAGATGTCACATGCAAGGCCTGAGGCTGGAATTGTGTCTGCCCCGTACGAAGCATCTATCGGATCTCTGGTAACTATTCTCTATAATCGGATAAGCATGACCTAGTCATATTATCCCGATAGCTGCAGCATATAAATGCACCAGTTCCGTATCCTACGTGACCATCATCTCCATATGATTGGAGTGATACTTCCATCTTGACATCACACCCAATACACTACGATTCTCAATATACCCAGAAGAGGCGTACACAGAACCTGTTAAAGCCCTGGACGACCAAAACCAAAGTATATTGATTGTCGCAAGTATTAACGATGTAAGTCTCAGGTTAATACCAATACATCTACCCTGATTCGGACTTCCATACACATAGTCATACTACCAATGGAATTCCGAGGGGTTTATCCAGAGCGAAGCTGTTTTCGTACTATCGGTAAACACAACCTCCTATTACACTTGCATTAGTATCCAATACCCAAATATATGAGAACTATGTCGTTATGCTCCCATAACACGCACAAGTGCAATACTAGTTTATTCCGCATTATCGATGTCCAATCTCGATAATACTCCGACTAGGGATGTTTTAATGATTAAACCTTCATGGATTGATACTGTCTCATATCTTTTCAATCCGGAACTAATCATATGGACATTTATCATTTATATATCCCGGTAATCCAATTACAAATGATAAAAGAGCAATTTCCTTTGTCACATAGTTAATTTGTACAACAACACCATGTTCTGTACAAATAGTGATGCTATGGGTCATAATTGTCCAACACTCGGAGTAGAATAATTTAAGATTATTGGCTTATAAACTAAGAAATTGAGTAATAATTGATTGAAATAACAAATACATATGGGATAGCTAGGTGAAATCAGACTCTATAATTTATCTCATTCTGGTTTTTCTTAATTAAACATTTTGACTTCTCGTTTCTTTAGTTTATAATTTTAAATTAGTTTATTTTAAATTGATTTCTAAATAAAATTAAGTTTATTAATTATAGTACTTAGTGTGAATTTGATTTCAATTTATATGAGTTTGACACTCTTTATTCATCATTTACTAAAACTTAACACTGTATACTTACGATACGATAATCTCTCAACAATGATTAGCCGCTCAATAGTTTTCTAGATATAAACCATAACCTGTTATTGGAGGTGGGGGCATATGAGTCCTCATAAACTTTGGAGAGTTTGAAAGGCGCGTTAAGGGTTGGGAGATTGTGGTTCCATCATAGATTCCAGAAGGTGCCTGATTACGCTATGACCTTGGAACATGCTAGAATATTTGTGCTGCTGGAAGAGGAGGAGAAGATAGGTCAAAGAGGTAGTGCTCTTGAGAAGAACGAAGTCAAAAGAGACGACTTTCGAGACTGTAGGAATTCAAGCCAATCGCTCAGAGGATTGATGTCAAAAAGAAGTCCCCCAGTCAAGGTTGCTCAAGTGACGGGGCATGGCATGCACTGCTCTCAACATGCATTTATTTCAAGTGGCCCGAGATATTTAGGATAAGGGGCTCCTGACAGACCCTAACCCTATAAGGTTCCCATTTCATAGAAGAGACAACTTGGCCTATTACACCCACCACAATATCAGAGACCATGTGAGTAAAGGGTGCAGGGATTTGCAAGAACAGGTCGATGACCTAATTAGAAATGGCTATTGATGAGCGGAAAATATATCAATATTTACCGCCCCTTTTACTTAATATTTTGTTTAGTTTCTCGGGTTTGATGAACGTTTTGATGTGTTTTAGTTTATTTTGCAGATAAAATAATATTGGGACTCAATGAAATCATTTAGGACGAAATGTGGGTCAAATAAGGGCAAAAAAGTGGACTTGACATATTAATTTTGGAGATTGGAAACTTGAAAGGGCGTTCTGACGAAGTGTAGTTTCGGAAATTCCAGTTTTGTGCAACTGTCGTATTTTGGGCATAACTTATTACTCCGATTTCGGATTGAGCTGATTCAAGTTCCAGATTAAAGAAGACTCAAAGATCTACAACTTTGAAGAATAAAATAATTTTGAATTCTGAAGATTCATGACCGAATCTGATGAAATATCTAGAAATGTGTTATGCGTAATTATTAAAGTCATTTTCAAAGCAAATAAATAAATAAATAAATAAAAAATAAAAATAGTCAAACTCCCACCAAACATGATAGAAATTAATAATGGATTTGGTTGAGAAATTAGTGGAGCAATTAATAATGAATTTGGTGGATGATTTGATTGAGATAAAATTTTGCCTATAAATACCAAGCCATTTCATTTGTAAATTCATACTTTCTTCTTTGAAATTCCTTAAGAATAACTAAGAAGATTGTATCTTGTTTGTTTATTTACAGTTTTTAGTAATTAATTTCTGCTTTCGCACTTTCTTTTCTTTACTTTTCAGTTTTTACTTTCCTTAATTTACTTTTACGCACAGTACTTTCCTTTCTTTACTTTTTCAGTTTTTACTTTTCAAGCAATGAGGAGGTAACTCCCCCTTGCTGGGGTAAAAGGTAAAGATTTTATTATTGCTATTTAGATTAATCTCCCCTAATTATAATATAATAACTATTTAAAATCTGACTTAACGAGGATACCGCCATATTGGCCGTTTGGTAATTAATTTTAAATTGGTTTTAACCTGACTAAGCATGGATACCGCCTGATTGGTCGGTTGGTAATTAATTATTAATTTGACTTAATCAGGATACCGCCTATATGGCTGGTTAATAATTATCACGCAAATTTAATATATTATATTAAGGGAGATATCTAAAATAGTTGTAATAAAAGTGGATCATTTTACCTCAACATTTTCTTTATTGTGATTTTACTTTATTTACTTTCAGCATTTACTTTCCAGTAATTTAATTTCCAGCATTTACTTTCCAGCATTTACTTTATGTCTTTTCTTTTATTTAAGTTTTTACTACCCGTAAATATGTGTCGTAACTAAGCCAGTTATATGGGGTTGTGATGAAATCTAATATCACCGGTTTATAAGGGGTTAAATTACAGTTTGGGTAATATAAAGGTTTATTTATTGAGCTTTAATCCTAATGCTTTTTATTAACTGGCCATTAATAAAATTGAACTGGTAAACTTAAAATGAACTTGGAAAAGAGATTTTTGGTTAAAGACCTTAGACTCAATAGCCCACGATCTTCCTTGAGGATAAATAACCCTTTAATAGATTTCCTTACATGATAGGAATATACCTGTGGGGCGGGGGTAGCCATAATTGGAACTTAATCTTAATGAATTCAGATAACTTGGTTAACATAAGAATATGATTAATTGAGTTATACTGGGTATTTGTATTTGACCATCGGAAGAGGCTTTTACATAATTTCGTGTTCCAGGTTAATAAACCAATATATTACACAAACGTAAAATAACCACTTCATCTTTTAAAAAGATATTGGAAGGATTCACAACCCTGGATAGTTTTATAAATTTGAATTTTCTTCAATCTACTTTCAACCAATTTATTTACTTGTTTTAATTTTAAAGTCACCACCCAATCAAACAATCAATCCATTAGATACTAGTAAATATTTAACTTCATAAATTGATAACAAAAGGTTTTAAGTCGTTGGATCGATACTTTTTATACTACTTGAACAATATGTGCGCTTGCGTTATACGCGTGTGATTACGCCGGTCAGCTATCTCAATGACTGTATAGATCATGAGGTCATGAGAGTAAGACAGTATTGAGAGCAACGACATGTGTTTACTATTGCAGGAGGAAGAACACTGACGAGAGACTGAAATAGGGCCATGAGGAATTATTGTTGAATAAGTGGCCCCGAGGTGCTGAGTACAGATAGAGCCCCGAAGATACATAAATCTCGACCAGTGCCAATAATATTCACCGATGAAGACACTCAGGGAGTAAGTTACGCTCGTAGCGATGCGCTTATTATTACTGCCAATATAGGTGGGTCAGAAGTAGACAAGATATTTGTGGATCTTAGGCGTGTGGTGGATATTATATCAAATGAGGCTTTGAACGGGCTGGTATGGAGTTTACCACCTAGATAAATGATGCTACCCCACTGTATGAGTTTGGGGGATCGACTCCTGTTCCACTTGATCGGGTGCAGCTTACAATGACTATTGGAACTAGCCCTCATACCCTGATCATAATGATGGATTTCGCAGTGGTAGATTGTATTAGCAGTTACCAGGTGATTTTGGGAAGACCTTTTTATGATGAATTTAAGGGCGTCCATGTTGAGCTACTACTTGAAGCTGAAATTCTTGACTAGGGTTGGGGTCGAGTTTTTTATGGAAGCCAGAGATTGGCGAGGATCTACTTTGCAATAAATTTGAAGGAACTGTTGTGCATCACTGACATTGTAGGGCAGAAAAGAAATGAGGGGTATGAGGAGTTAACAGAGATAAAGACTACCAACCCCCAACCCGAGGATAACATCTAACATGGAGAGACTAGAAAGAAGCTAGAATATATGGCGTTCGTTGGCTCTGATAAATTAATGAAGGTCGAGGTTGGGTTGGAAGAATTTCTAAAAAGAATAGCTCATTGAATTCCTTAATGAACATGTTGATGTTTTTGCATAGAATCATAAGGATATGCTTGGGATTTATCATCAGGTCATATGTCATCACCTGTCCATTGATTAGGCTCACAAGGCGATGAAGTAGAAAATGAGGACCTTTTGTTGGGAAGCGGCCGCGAGTGCGCAGCGGAAAAAAAATTATTAAAATTATGATGCCGCTTTCCTTTTGCCCAAGACCCATTTGTTTTGATTATTCTACAATGCAAAGAACATAAACCTAAACATGCTAACTATTATAAGAACTCTAATTAAAATAAAGAAAGAAAAAGACTTACTTGAACCGTAGACTCCTACAGTCATCCCTCCAATCTATAAGTTTTTCTCGAATTTAGCAAGCTCTTCCACGTTCCAAAGAGCCACCCAAGTGTGTGGCCTCCAAAGATGCACACACCAAAGCCAAAACTCAACGGCAAGACTACGCCTTGAGTGCACAGGTATTTTTCCCTTGGTGCTGGCCTAGGCAAATACCTTAAAACTTTTAACTCGAGGTTCCTCTAGTCAATTAGACTTAAGGATCCTCAAAATCAGTGGCTTACTCTTAAAACTTTAGAGTTGCTCACTTATATAAACCCAAGATTTGAAGGGTTTGGTGCAAAAATTTGTGAAAAAATCTTTAGGTTTATATAGTGCTCCAAAGACAACAAAATTAATTATGAATCCGATGTGGGATAAAAGCCAATTTAATCTTAGCCATTGGATTTTAATTTAGTGGTTTAATGAGATTATAAAACCCTAATAAGAGTTTGGGCCGAATTGGAATTCAAAACAAATAAAAAAATTAAATAAATTTTTTTTACTATTCACACAGTACTATTCACTTGAATAGTAATTTTTTTAAATCTATTTATTCCAATTCCCAAAGTGCCCCTATCGTCATTCACCAATCCCTAAGCCACTATAGAACCTCATAAATGATCTGTTCAATAATTAAACACATTGAACCATTTATGAACAATTCCTACAGCAATCATATATGTTGTTAAATATGTACTGTGCACTGTTAACAATTGATTTCGACTTTGTTGTGTGTGACCTTTTGGGTTCCCCTCAAGTTGGACATGAAATGAATCGTGATAATTTAATCGAACATAAATTATCCTCCGATCAGATGGTCGTTCGATTTCAATGACCAAGGATGACATCTAGCAACATGCCAAGGCCCCAAAATGAGAAGGAAATATATATATATACCCATTCTATATGCGATTTACATATGATATGGTCTCTCGCCTCACTGTATCCCCACCTATTGACCTAGGGTACAGAAAGTGTCTACCCATATGGTCAAATGTATGATGTTGATAGTGTCATGAATCGTGCTTACCCAAGAATCTCACATGATTCTTCCGCTGTGGCCATAGTCTTAAGCGCTGATCACACATAGAAACCCGCGAACTGGAATACTACTCTTATAAGAAAATATTATCCGAGAGAGTGGCGATTCTCTGTTGTATCTTTACAAACTTCAGGTGTTTCAACAAATGACCCAATCATACCATTATGACCGGATCTTTTCAACCGGGGAAGGAGAATGTCAAAGTTATTTGATCCACACATAAGATTGTAAAGACCTCAAGTCTAAGGACTAGTCATATAATCGATACATGAAAGTTCTCACAGACACATGAGATAAACACTCCATATTAAAACTTTCGGCGGTCAGTTCGATGGAGACGAGCAACTCATGCATCCATGTGATACACCAAGCGGACGGATCTCCGCTAGTAGCCTATGAGATCGGCTACCCCACTTAAAGGCAGATCATATCATCATGTTAGTCTCTCCGCTTTGTGAACGCCCAGATTATTCACAAAACTATGATTAAGAACATTTAAGAGTAATGATTCTCATAAGGCGTGGAAGCCATCGTCTTATTACTCCAAGGGCTTTATTACAGTGTTGATGATTCATATAAGTTATGTAAGACACGTATAATAAAGATTGTCATTTTATTAATTAATGAAAATATTATAAATACATGTACATATAGCCCCATCCACAAGTTGGGTATAGGGCATATCCCTAACAATCTCCCACTTGCACTATAGCCAACTAGTATGAATCTGGACACCATACTCTCGGGTGTGCCTATCATGCTTTTGTTGAGTCAGCTCTTTAGTGAGAGAATCTGCATGATTATCTTCTGTGGGTATTTTCTCTATAATAACTTCTTTTCTCTCAACAATCTCCCTGATGAGATGAAATCGCCTGAGTACATGCTTGGATTTCTGGTGGGACCTTGGTTCATTTGATTCAGCAATGGCGCCCGTGTTGTCACAGTACATCGTGACACCATTCTTTATCGCGGGAAGCCCTTCCAGCTCCGTGATGAACTTCTCTATCCAGACTGCTTCTTTAGCTGCCTTAGATGCTGTAATATACTCGGCTTCAGTGGTAGAGTTCGCTGTAGTTGACTGCTTTGAACTTTTCCAACTTACAGCACCGCCATTTAAAGTAAACAGATATCCTATTTGCGATCTGCTGTCATCCCTATCGGTCTGAAAGCTCGCATCACAGTAACCAATGACTTTCATCTCAGAACAATCTCCGTATGTCAAGAACACATCCTTAGTTCTTCTCAGATACTTGAGGATTGTTTTGACAGTTTCCCAGTGTTGCTCACCAGGATTTTCCTGATACCTGATCGTTATGCTAAGAGCATAAGAGACATCAGGCCTTGTACATAGCATGGCGTACATGATCAATCCTATTGTTGAAGCATAAAGGATCCTACTCATACGCTCTCTATCTGAAGGAATATGTGGACATTGCTCCTTAGATAATTTGATTCCATGAAAAGTAGGTAAATTTCCTCTTTTGGAATTTTCCATTTTGAATCTTTTCAAAACTTTATCTATGTACGTAGATTGAGAAAGTCCTAACAACCTCTTAGATCTATTACGGTAGATCTTAATGCCAAGGATGTAGGCTGCTTCTCCCAAATCTTTCATGGAGAAATTCTGAGATAACCATTGCTTGGTGGCTTGCATCAAGGGAATATCATTCCCGATGATTAATGTCATCGACATATAATACAAGAAATACAACAGCACTCCCATTACTTTTCCTATAAACACAAGGCTCGTCTACATTTTAGATGAAATCAAATTCTTTGATTGTCTAATCAAATCGTATATTCCAACTTCTGGAGGCTTGCTTGAGTCCATAAATGGATCGTTTAAGCTTGCATACTTTATTATGATCATCCTTAGATGCAAACCCCTCAGGTTGTGTCATATAGACTTCCTCTACGAGGTTCCCATTAAGGAAAGCTGTTTTGAAATCCACTTGCCAAATCTCATAATCAAAGTGTGCAGCTAGTGCCAGTAAAATTTGAATGGACTTTATCATTGCAACAAGCGAGAAGGTTTCATCATAGTCAATTCCTTGAATTTGTCTATAACCTTTCGCCACCAACCTAGCCTTATAGGTTTTGGATGTTGCCTTCTGCATCAGTTTTACGCTTGTAAATCCACTTGCAGCCTATGGGTTTTATCCCTTCAGGTGCATCTACCAAGTCCCAGACTTGATTCTGATACATATAGTCTATTTCAGATTTCATGGCCTCAAGCCAATTGACTGAATCAATGTCACACATTGCTTCGTCATAACTGGTGGGATCGTCATTATCAATGACCTGATCATGTTCCTCATCAATATGGAAACCATATCTTTCAGGCTCATGTCTTTCCCTACCAAACCTTCTGAGTTCATAACCTTGTGGTTGTTCTGTCGCTGCCCTTTTGAGAGGCCTGAGGTTTAGTTCTATGTTAGTTTGTTCTTCTCGTACCTCATCAAGGTCAAGTTTACTCCTACTATATTTCTTGAGAAGGAATTCATTCTCTAGAAATTTAGCATTTCGTGAGACAAATGTTCTTTGTTCATTTGGGACGTAGAACAAATATGCTCTTGAGTTCAAGGTATATCCTACAAACTTACATTTAACGGTCCCATTATCCAATTTGTTAGTTTGTGTTAGCTTGACATATGCGTCACATCCCCAAACTCTTAGATAACTAAGACTAGAACGTTTCCCAGACCATAACTCATATGGTGTTTGACTAACAGTCTTGGAAGGAACTTGATTTAGTAGTGGTGTTGCAGTTTCTAAAGCAAGACCCAAAAATGAAAGAGGTAGATCCGTGTCTGGCATCATTGATCGGACCATATCTAATAATGTTCGATTTCTCCTTTCGGAGACCCCATTATGCTGTGGAGTTCCCGGAGGAGTCCACTGGGAAACAATGCCATTTTCTCTCAAGTAATCTTGAAATTTGTTGCTTAAGTATTCACCACATCGGTCAGATCTTAGTGACTTAATACTTTTATTAAGCTGGTTTTCTACTTCATCCTTGAAATCTTTGAATTTCTCAAAGGCTTCAGATTTGTACCGCATAAGGTACATATACCCATATCGTGAATGATCATCGATAAAGGTAATGAAGTAGGAGAATCCACCTCTAGCAATGACTGACATTGGTCCGTATACATAAGAGTGTATGAGTTCTAATGTCTCCGCTGCATGCTGTCATTTACCTTTGAAGGATAATTTGGTCATTTTACCAAGTAAACAAGACTCACAAGTTCCATAAGGTTTATATTTGAAGGGTCTGAAATACCCATCCTTATGTAGTTTAGTTAATCTTGTTTCATTGATATGACCTAAGTGACTATGCCATAGAAGTGATTCATTGAGATTATTCGAGTTAACGTTGTATATATTAGAGGTTGAACATTCTTTGTTAGTTTGTAAGACATATATACCATTATTCAAAATACCATCTCCATATTTTATTTCATCGAAATAAATAGAACATTCATTACCACTTATTAGGCATGAAAAGCCTTTATTACATAAAGAAGAAATTGAAATGATGTTCTTTACTAGAGAATGTACATAAACACAATCTTCTAAGTCTAAAACTAAATCATTCGGCAAAACTAATGAATAAGTCCCCACGCACAATGCAGCCAGTTTTGCTCCATTACCCATGCTTAAGTCAACCTCCCCATGACGGAGTCTCCTACTGTTTCTCAGGCCTGCACATTGTTACACAAGTGAGTCCCACAACCGGTGTCAATCACCCAAGTAGAAGGTTCAGAGTTTTGAGAATATAGTTCAATCATATACAACATACCTGAAGCATTGGGCTTCTTGGCCTCTTGGGCTTCCCTAGCTTCCTTGCCTTTCAAGGATCTGCAGTCTGTCTTCCAATGACCATTTTTTCCACAAAAGAAACATTTCCCATTTCCCTTTTTTCTTCTCTACCTTACCATTGGGCTTTAGGTGATCTGGAGCTTTGGCATTGGCCTTATTTTTCTTTGGGCCTTGTGGCTTCAGGTGCGTACCCGTAAGCATGACGGAGGTTTTAAGCTCCGGTTTCAAGTCATTCTTTGCTTGCTTTATCAGATTGTGCAATTCTGCTAAAGCAGCTTCTTTATCAGACAGATGAAACTGCATAATAAAGTTAGAGAATTCTTTTGGTAAGGATTGGAGAATTAGATTGTGACCTATCTTATGATCCATGATGAACCCGAGGTTGGCCAATTTTTCAATGTGGCCAATCATCTTAAACACATGTCCACTAACAGATCATTTCTTATACCTTGTTTGGAATAAGGCACATGACACTTGGAATCTCACGGTATGAACGAAAGTTGCATACAACTCCTTCAAGTGAAAGATGATGGTTTGAGCATCCATATCTTCGTGAGCTTTCTGAAGTTCGTCCGACATAGAGCTAAGCATTATGCAAACTGCTTGCTCATCATCATTCGACGTGTTTCTTCCAAGCATCGAATGTATTTTGGTCAGTATCTTCTGCGGGTTCAGGGGGAAACGGTCTTTCAAGAACATAGAAAATCTTTTCTTGTCGTAAGATAATTTTAAGATTTCTAAACCAGTCATTGTAGTTGTCCCTTTTGAGCTTATGCTCATCAAGGATGGAATGAAGTGATACTCTGTTTGCCATTTGAATGTTTGTGAAATATTTTAACCCACCTATTAAGAGAGAATGTTGAAATTAGGAATATATTTTTCATTAATGTTTCATAATAACATGAGATTTTAATATTATGAATTTGCTCCCACTCAATTGTTTTAAAATTTTAAGCAAATCGCATTAACCCCAATATGATGGATTTCTTGTGGGCAAGGATCCCATTATCATCATTTCATAACTCCGACTAGGGCCGGTCGTTATAAAATACGATAATTAGGTAGGTTCCCAACCAGTTTATGATATAAATCACAATTCCTTGATCATTGGGTTGGGCAATCAAACATGCCATAGCTTATGCTAGTCCTCGTGGACACCCAATCTTTGCCACTAAGTTATAAGACCACGCCTAAGGGTCGCTGCGTCTTATGGCTCAGAAAAGTCAAACCATTGTCAATAGTACGATTTATGGACAAATTGGTATTGGTCAGTCTGGTAAAGCCTAGTCTTGCCAATACGGTTTAAGCCCTTTGGGTCTATACTTTACAATGGGAGGCAAATTTTAGACTTAAATTATTATTGAGGATTTTAGCAAGTTTAAGTGAATAACTGTCAAATGGATTCCTCCATTGAAAATTCCCCAGAGGGAGGGTGGAGCGAACTCTCTGAAATACCCTTACCTCTTAGGCTCTTATCGCCTTGGTGACATGAATAAACAATAGATCCTCCAAATTAGTCTAACACTTTAAATATGCTTTAAGGTAAGCTTTGAGTAAATGATTATCTAGATGTCTTCACAGCTTTTCCTTTTGGCTATAAAAAGGTAGTGAGTGAAGGAAGACACCAAATCATTATCTAACTCTAGTAATACCTTTGGTTAAATTAATTTTAGTTTAGAAAGTTTTATTAATCCATTGGTCCCAACCCACTTGTATCTTTTTTAATGTCTTTTATTATAAACAAGTGATTTATATTTATTAGCCTTAAAGGTAATAAATCTCTAAGTTCATCACAAAATAATTACTTAGTTAAGGGATAAACAATACACTCTCTATTTCTTAGAAAGTCTCTAGATGCTTGCACCCTAAAATAATCATGTCAATTCTAATCATACATAGAATCATCAAGCATATGAGTTTTAATATGTTGGAATTATTTTAGGCATTAAATGACTTTGATTAATATTTAATTATGATATTGTATTTTATTTTATTCAAATAAAATTACTATTCACATTTTTTTGCAGATGTGTGAACTTTAAATGCATTTTCACAACTCAAATCTTAACCAAATTATGCAAAACTTGTGCCTAAAATTAAGTTCATGGTGTTAGCTTTCCAACGAGCTTTTACACACCCAATTTCGAGTTCAAATGGAGAGAACTAATTAAAACAAAACCGACATCAAATAAATTTACTGTTCACGTTTTTCTGCAGATGCGTGAACTTTAAATGCAATTTCACAATTCAAATCTTAACCAAATCATGCAACACTTGTGCCTAAAATTAAGTTCAGGGTGTCAGCTTGAAGGGGTTATTTAGGGGGTGATTCCGGTAACGCAGCGGAAGCGGTGAAAATCCGATTTTCAGATTTCAAAACTTTTTCTCGGATAAATTAAATAAACATATTTATTTAATATTCCAATAATCAAATTATGAAAATAAATTCAATAAAACATTTTTAGGTGAATTTACCGAAATACCCTTGCTTTGTATTTTTATCCATTTTAGTCCGAAATTGATCCAATCAATTTTGAATGATTCTAAATCATTTCTAAGATGAACTTATGATGTTCAAAACATCAAAACACCAAAGCAACCAAAATCCCCAAATTCTCACACAAAAGCCGTGAGCCTCTCCAAGGTTCAAATTTGTGCATTTTGCACTTTCATGCTTCAAGACACATCCAAATGATATCCAATCAACATGAAACTTTATATGCATCATATACACACATAAATACACAACATATATGAAAACCCCCAAATTGGAATTAGTTAAGAACCCTAATTTTTCAATTTCCTCAAATTGGACAAATTAGACCAAATACATTAAATCAATTACTTTAATCATCATTCTTCCATCCAATCCAAGTCTCAACACAATGAAACAACTCAAGATCAAATCTAGGTCATTTAGGAGTGGGTCAATAACTCTAGATTAGCAACATGGTTTCCAAAACCTTAAAAGAATGCTTACAACTACAATAGTCACAAACTTCCTTCATCACACATGCTCAACACTTCCAACAAAACTTCCATCCAACAAAACACAAAGAATAAAGAAAAGAATAACTTAATAACATCATAAGATGTAGCCTAGATCATAAGGAACATTTTCCTATCTAATAGTAAGTTGAGAAAACTTACTAAATCCAAGCCTTTTCTTTGATTTTATCATTTCTCCTTCACAAGCTTCTTTGGTTTTCTTTCAATGGAGTTTAGGTTAAAGTGTATTAGGTTTAACAATTAAATGAAATGAAAAACAATATATACTTGTAACATTTACACCTTGGCCGAAATTCAAAGCCAAATACAAGAAATTGTAATTTCAATTTCATTTCAATTATCATTATATCAACTTGCACAAATATCTTATAAACAACTTTATTAGATATTTATTTTGGTCAACTAATGTCATTTACTTTAAATATCCTAATGTAAGATATTTATATTTTAATTAATTTAATCATTTAATAATTAAATAATTAATTAATTAATCAAATACAAATATATTAAATATATGTATAATATTTACATTAAATATTAAAAACATATATTCATTTAGGAAATAAGTCAAATAACTCATTTTGACTATTAATTAATATGTATTTAAATTAATCAAGTATTAAATGTAATACACAATAATTAAGGAAATGACTATCTAGTCTCTTTAGCATGTATCTTGCGTTTAACCATTAAACGACTTTATAAATAATCAATATTATTTATTTATGTTGCTCTAGTGCTCAACGAGTATGTTTCATTATTGAGACTCTCTAGGTTCAGGTATATCCGTCACAAAATCTAATTTCGTGTCCATAATCTATCCACCCGTAGATTATGACGATCACGGATAATCTCGCTGAACCATACAGGTCGAGGTCATCGCAAATGTATAATTCCTCCGTCACAGGTATCCGGATAAATCCCAGAGATATAGATGTAAACGTCAAATCTCTATCGGGATTATCCAGTCGACTATTCCATTAGCAATCTCAAAAGAATGTTTAGAACTAGCTTCTAAACTTTACCACGGGCCCATGGATTTATCTGATTGCTAATCATATGGACTACCTATGCTCTGGTACACAGAACTGACAGATCCTATCTTGATACACATAGGAGACCCTGAGGATCTATCTACACCCAACGAACATGCGGAGGTCTGATCTAAATAGATCGGTGACGTGACTGCCGTCTAAGTGTAGAAGATGTCTCATGTGCCCACAATGGCATCTCAAGTCTAAGAATCACAAGTGCTACTCAACCCAAGAAGATTCTTATTGACGCTGGTGTACCATCCATTAAGAATCTTCGGTGAGTCGTTCAGTGTTTATCCGTTATAAACACCTACACGTCTATACTAGTCTCCAAGACTTATGGTTCATTGAGAAACCATTGGAATCATATATTCCAGTATACGACATGTACCGGTCTCAACGGGTTTACTATACTGACCAAGTAGTGTAAACCTTGACCAGGAACTGTCTGAGAATGACAACGTCATGATACATCTCAATGTCCGTTGCGACGCTTTTGCAACTGTATCATGACTAATCATTCTAGGGTCATTACGTCTTTACCATATAAAAGAATAGATTATATTATAGAAACTGCATATATTATTCATAATAATAATGTTTTACAGAAGTATTTAACAGAAATACAACCGGGAATTGGCGCTCTGAGCACCAACCCCAACACAGCTTTCCAACGAGCTTTTACACACCCAATTTCGAGTTCAAATGAGTGAGAACTAATCAAAACAAAAACGGCGCACTGATACCACTGTTGGGAAAGCGCCGCGAGTGCGCAGCAGAAAAAAAATTATTAAAATTATGATGCCGCTTTCCCTTTGCCCAAAACCCATTTGTTTTTATTATTCTACAAGCCTAGGAATGTTACTATATATTCTAAGCATAAAACTCATAAAACATGCAAAGAACATAAACCTAAACATGCTAACTATCATAAGAACTTTAATTAAAATAAAGAAAGAAAAAGACTTCCTTGAACTGTAGACTCCTCCAGTCCTCCCTCCAATCTACAAGTTTTTCTCGAACTCAACAAGCTCTTCCACGTTCCAAAGAGCCACCCAAGTGTGTGGCCTCCAAAGATACACACACCAAAGCCAAAAATCAACGACAAGACTACGGCTTGAGTGCACATGTATTTTGCCCTTGGTGCTAGCCTAGGCAAATACCTCAAAACTGTTAACTCGAGGATCCTCTAGTCAATTAGACTTAAGGATCCTCAAAATCAGTGGCTTACTCTTAAAATTTTAGAGTTGCTCACTTATATAAACCCAAGATTTGAAAGGTTTGGTGCAAAAATTTGTGAAGAATTCTTTGGGTTTATATAGTGCTCCAAAGACAACAAAATTAATTAAGAATCCGATGTGGGATAAAAGCCAATTTAATCTTAGCCATTGGATCTTAATTTAGTGGTTTAATGAGATTATAAAACCCTAATAAGCGTTTGGGCCGAATTGGAATTCAAAACAAATAACAAAATAAAATAATTTTTTTTTACTATTCACGTGGTACTATTCACATGTTACTATTCACGTGAATAGTAATTTTTTTAAATCTATTTATTCCAATTCCCAAAGTGCCCCTATCGTCATTCACCAATCCCTAAGCCACTATGGAACCTCATAAATGATCTGTTCAATAATTAAACACATTGAACCATTTATGAACAATTCCTACAACAATCATATATGCTGTTAAATATGTACTGTGCACTGTGCACAGTTAACCATTGATTTCGACTTTGTTGTGTGTGGCCTTTTGGGTTCCTCTCAAGTTGGACATGAAATGAATCGTGATAATTTAATCGAACATAAATTATCCTCCGATCAAATGGTCGTTCGATTTCAATGACCAATGTTGACATCTAGCAACATGCCAATGCCCCAAAATGAGAAGGAAAGATATAAATACCTATTCTGTATGCGATTTACATATGATACGGTCCATCGCCTCACTATATCCCCACCTATTGACCTAGGGTACAGAAAGTGTCTACCCATATGGTCAAATGTATGATGTTAATAGTGTCATGAATCATGCTAACCCAAGAATCTCACATGATTCTTCCGCTGAGGCCACAGTCTCAAGCACTGATCACACATATCAACTCGCGAACTGGAATACTACTCTTATAAGAAAATATTATCCGAGAGAGTGGCGATTCTCTGTTGTATCTTTACAAACTTCATGTGTTTCAACAAATGACCCAATCATACCCTTATGACCAGATCTTTTGAACCGGGGAAGGAGAATGTCAAAGTTATTTGATCCACACATAAGATTGTAAAGACCTCAAGTCTAAGTAATAGCCAAATAATCGATACATGAAAGTTCTCACAGACACATGGGATAAACACTCCATATGAAAACTTTCGGCGGTCAGTTCGATGGACACGAGCAACTCATGCATCCATGTGATACACCAAGTGGACGGATCTCCGCTAGTAGCCTATGAGATCGGCTACCCCACTTAAGGGCGGATCATATCATCATGCTAGTCTCTCCGCTTTGTAAACGCCCAGATTATTTACAAAACTATGACTATGAACATTTAAGAGTAATGATTCTCATAAGGCGTGGAAGCCATCGTCTTATTACTCCAAGTGCTTTATTACAGTGTTAATGATTCATATAAGTTATGTAAGACACGTATAATAAAGATTGCCATTTTATTAATTAATGAAAATATTACAAATACATGTACATATAGCCCATCCACAAGTTGGGTATAGGGCATATCCCTAACACCTTTAACCAAGAATAATATGAGGCCATCCATGCTGAGGTCGAAAAATTACTACAGACTGGGTTAATCAAAAGTGAAGTACCCAGAATGGGTATCCAATATTTTCTTGGTAAAAAAGGCAAACGGAAAGTTGAGAATGTGTGTGTACTTCTCCGACCTGAACAAAGCTTGCCCAAAAAATTGATTCCCACTTCCCAAAATTGATCAGTTGATGGACTTAACAGCCTGTTATGGGCTTCTCAGTTTCAGCGAGTTAAAACCAACTTCAAATCCTCTTTTATTTACCGATAGAACAGTTAAGGTAACGAAAGGAATTATGGAGATGTATTATTACATGTTGATAAATTCATATATCCTGTGTATTTAATTGTATTGAAAACACAACCTGTAGCAAACAATTACAAGCCAATTTCTGTAATACTTGGTCGTCCATTTTTAACATCAGCTAATACTGTAATAAATTGCAGAAATGGAAACATGAATCTGTCCTTTAGTAATATGAAGTTGGAGCTTAATGTTTTAACATGTGTAAGCCACCGTACGATGAAGATAGTAAAAACGAGAGCATGGAACAAATTGAACCATTTTTGAGGAATATATTCAATGGAGTTTATTCGATCCTATATAAATTTGTACAAATAATTTTCCTGAATCAAATATTGATCGGTGGTAAACACACACGTAACGCAAGCGCACGTATCGCTCAAGTAGGTATAAAATATATCGATCCTACAAGGACTTAATACCTATGCTATTAATTTATGAAGCTAAATGTCTACAAGTATCTAATTGATTCGATTGTTGGTTGGATGATGATTTTTATCTAAAACAAATAATTAAATAAAATTATGGTAGATTTCAGAAGGAATTAATGATATGAAAATGTCCAGGGTTGTGAATCCTACCAATTTAGTTTCTAAAGATGAGTTTATTATTTTATGCTTGTGTAATGTACTAGTTTATTAACCTGGAATACGAAAATATGCAAAAGCCTTTTCCGATGGTCAGATGCAAACACCCAAAGTAACCCAATTAACTATATTTATATGTTAATTAAGAAACTCCGAATTCATTAAGTTTAAGTTCCAATTATGGCTACCCACGCCCGACAGGTATATTCATATCCTGGAAGTAAATATCTAAGGTGAATGTGAGATCGTGAGCTATTGAGTTTACGGCTAAACCTAAAATCCATTTTCCAAGTTAATTTTTAGTTTACCTAATCAATCTTATTAGTGGCCAATTAACAAAAAGCATTAAGAACTAGACTCAATAAATAAACCAATACATCACACAAGACATAAGAAAATTAAACTTATAAAATCATTGATATTGGTTTTCATCACAACCCTAGACAACGTATTTAGTTACGATACATATCTAGAACTACTAAAGACATAAATAAATAAAACATCATTCAATAAGTTGAAAACTAAAAAGTAAAAAAATATAATAATTAAATAAAATACTAGGGTTAGGGGATCCATTTTTATTATTTCAAATATAGAAATCTCCCTTATTATAATATATAAATTTGCATTATATTACCAACCGACCATATAGGCGGTATCCTGATCTGGATGTGTTGAAGAGAGCAATGACGAGCTGAATTTATAAATCCTGAAAAAAGGGTGAGAATAATAGCACTAGTACCTGCCAAATGATAATTATTAGCTGAACAGTGAATTAAATCGTGAAAGTCCAAAGTCTGGATCTTGTCGGCGAAAATAAAAGAAAATAAGAAAACAAATCACAACAATTAGTTAAGACAAAGAAATCAAAACAATAATATGTACAAGAAGTAACGACTTGAATGACCTCTATAGGTTAGGGACAAGCTTCCCATCCAATTTTCTTATAAATTGGTAAACATGGTCTTTTAAAGTCATATTCCCGAGACTCAATTGTTGTTTTTCTCTTCGAAATTGTGTATGTAAATTGCGAATTGCGTGATAGACATATCCATTGGGATACGTCTCAAGAGTCAATGATATGCCATCTGATAAGTGCATGAAAGTGTACTTTGAACATCACTAATTCGGCTTGATTATTAAGTATTTGATCTTAATTATAGTTTATTTTATGTCTTGTTATTAGGAAGCAATGGAACATGGATATTGGAGCAATTGTACATGTTTCGAGACTTTATAGACGCATAAGAAGCACGCGGGAAGAGTAGAAATGAAGAAAGCATTATTTCAGAAAAACTGCCACGCGTTGTGACTCGCCCTCAGCAAAACTACATAGAAAACTCCCGCAAGTTGGGCACCACAATGCCACTTTCTGACGCTGCGACACCCCGACAGATGTCCAAAATCTTAATTAGGTTGTATTTTATGCCCATAAGGACTCCAAGACTTTCCTATATAAATCCAAGCTCGTCCATAACCTTAAATAAAGAAGAAATACACAAAAAAAGAGTTGAAGTCACATATTTGAGAGAGAAGAACGAAGAGCCACAAGCCAGACATGATGTCTCTCAGAACTATCCAGGTTGTATCTCTCTTTCTTCTATGGAGAACTAATCTCCTAGGCAAAGCTAAGGATGAACTCTTGTAATTAAGTTCTTATATTCATGTTTTTGACTCATAAATATTCTTCAAAGTTTAATATAATTGATGATTTGTTATTCTTTATTATCTTTTGATTATGAACCCATAGATTGTGTTTTACCATTTGCATATAGGAATAGTCAAGCTTCTTCTATGTGTGATTGGTAAACCCAGTTGTGACTGGTAATGTTGTTTTATTAGTTGATCTTTTATTGCAGTATTGCCTGTGGGTATATTATCGACGTTAGATAGGTCATAACGATAACATTGTGTGCTGTTAACAGAGAAAACCAATTCACCAGTTACCTAGAATTTAATATGTTTGATTGAAATATCTTCCGATTGTTGGTTTGGGATGTGAAACCTTCAATTGAGTAATAAAAGGAATCAACTACTAAATATAGGAATTTGATATAAATGGAATTCCCGACACTTTACTGCTTCTATCTACTGATAACTTTTAAGTGCTTTTCGTAATCTTTAATTTACATTACCAATTCAATTTTCTCTTTAATTAAGTCACTACCAATTTTTTTTAAGTGAATTAGTTCCTTGTAACCATGTCTCTGAGAAATCGACACCCCAACTATACTGCGATAACCGCAAGTACTTTTTTGGGCCTAATCACCATCCCTAATGAATTTTATTTTATCTTCGCGATTATCAGACACCATTCCTAAAGAACGACAACGAGTATTGCATGTACATCGTGCACATTTATAACAAACATCTAATCGTTTAGCTATTCTTTTCTTATCATAGGTGTTTCTTCCTAAACCATGCAGAAATGAAATGAAAGAGTCAGATGACTCACCTGCTAAGCAGACTCATGCTTCAATTATCCTATAAATTGTTCCCCTGAACTATGTACATGTCGCTCAAACTTTTGTTGAGATATAGCTTTCGTCAGCGGATCTGCAATGTTATCATCTGATGCAATCTTCTCGATCTTCACATCACCACGATGTATGATCTCACGGATTAGATGAAATCGTCGAAGTACATGTTTGGATCATTGATGAGACCGTGGATCCTTAACCTGTGCGATAGCCCCATTTTTGTCACAATATAAAGGTACGAGCTCAGCTGCTAACAGAACTACTTCTAATCCAATTAGGAATTTACGGATCCAAACTGCTTCTTTTTCTGCCTCAGCTACAGCAATATATTCCACTTCTATTGTTAAATCGGCAACAATCTCTTGCTTGGAAGATTTCCAACTCACTGCTCCATTGTTCAAACAAAATATGTACCCTGATTGTGACTTACAGTCGTCTTTGTCGGTTTGGAAACTTACATCGGCGAACCCAGTCACCTCAAGTTCTCATACCCCATAGACTAAGAAAGCATCTTTAGTTCGTCTAAGATACTTAAAGATGTTCTTTATAGCAATCCAGTGACCATCACCTGGATCGGCCTGATAGCAACTTCACATGCTCAAAGCATATGAGACATCAGGTGGGGTACATATCATAACGTACATGATCGACCCGACTGCTGAAGCATACATGATATGAATCATTGCATCTCTCTCATCTTTAGTTTTAGGACACATATCCTTCGATAGAGAGACGCCATGTGACACCAAAAGAAGCCCCATTTTGGACTGATCCATGTTGAATCTCTTCAATACTTTGTCAATGTACGAGCTCTGAGAGAGTGCCATCAACTTTCTAGATCTATCTCGGTAGATCCTTATTCTTAGAATAAAGGCTGCCTCTCCCAGGTCTTTCATGGAGAATTTTAATGAAAGCCAAGCTTTCACCGATTGTAGCATGGGAATGTCATTGCCAAGAAGCGATACATCATCAACGTATAGGACAATGAATATCAGTGCGCTCCCACTAACCTTCTTATATACACAAGAATCATCTTCGTTTTAAATGAAACCATATTCTTTTATGATCTCATCAAAACGTTGGTTCCAAGAATGCGATGCTTGCTTTAATCCATAAATGGATCGGTTTAACTTGCAAACCTTGTTTGCATGTCTTGGTACGACAAAACCATCGGGTTAATGCATATAAACATCCTCCAAAAGTTTTCCGTTAAGGAAAGCGATTTTGACATCCATTTGCCATATTTCATAATCGAAATATGAAGCAATAGCAAGCATTATCCGAATGTATTTAATCATGGCAATGGGTGAAAAGGTTTCTTCGTAATCGACACCATGTCGTTGACGATACCCTTTAGCTACAAGCCTAGCTTTGTACGTTAGTATGTTGCCTTCCATGTTTGCCTTCTTTTTGAAGGACCATTTACAACCAATAGGCTTAATGCCTTCTGGTACATAAACCAGTGTCCAAACTTGTTTGGTATACATGGAATCCATTTCAGACTTCATGGCCTCTTTCCATAAAGCGGAGTCGATACCTTGTATCGCTTCCTCATACGTAGTCGGTTCATCTTCCTCAATAAGATTAATGTCTACATGAGGTGAGATCAGAAACCTATACCTCTCAGGTTGTTTTCTGACTCTCTCCGACTTACGCGGTTCTTGTGTATTAGAAGATTGTAGAACAGTCTCATCCCTGATGGACTATTCATGTTCGATGAGGGGGTCGGTGCTAGGAACAATATCACTCCGATTTTCATCGAGTTCTACTTTCCTCCCACTTACCACAACATTTATGAATTCATTTTCTAGGAAAACTGCATGAAGAGTAACAAATATTTTGTTCTCTTGTGGGTTGTAGAAATAATATCCTTTCGTTTCTTTAGGATAACCTATAAATAGGCACTTATCCGATTTGGGTTCTAGTTTGGTACTATCCAAACGTTTAACATATGCGCAACATCCATAAATTTTCAGGAATAAGAAACCCAGTTTCTTTCCTGTTCATATTTCATATGGAGTCTGTTCAACAGAATTTGACGGAACCTTATCAAAATAAGTATTGCACTGTTTAATGCGTATCCCCAGAAGGAAATTGGTAGCTCTGTACGACTCATCATTGACCTTACCATGTCCAACAAAGTTCGGTTTCTCCGTTCGGACACACTGTTCAATTGAAGTGTTCCGGGAGGAGTCCACTGTGAAAGGATACCATATTCTTTCAAGTAATTTTGAAACTCATTGCTTAAGTATTCTCCACCACAGTTCGACCGTAATATTTTAATACTTTTGCCCGTCTATTTTTTACTATTCTGTCGAAACTCTTTGAATTTCTCAAGAGTTTCCGACTTGTGTTTCATAAGATACACATAACCATAACGCGATGCATCATCCGTAAAGGTTACGAAGTATTAATATCCACCTCTAGCCTGGCTAGACATGGGCCCGCATACGTCACTATGAATGGGGGATAACAGCTCGGTGGCACGTACACCTTTACCACTAAAAGGTGTTTTAGGCATTTTACCTAACAAACAAGATTCGTAGACATCATATGATTTAGGATCAATATCATCTTTATAAACAAAACACCCAGTGTTCCTGAATATAAAGATATACTCGCATCGGGTTAAACTAGATACAGAGATAATATTCATAGTCAAACTAGGTACAAAATAACAGTCGTCTAATCTAAGTACATGCCCTGAGGGCAGATTCAAAACATAGATGCCAACGGCCAAAACGGCGACTCTCGTCCCATTTCCGACTCACATTTCGATCTCTCTTGAAGTCAGTCTCCTGCTAATCTGCAGATCCTACACATCAGTACATATGTGAGTACCACATCCAGTATCAAAAATCAAATTTTTAAAACTAGTAGTGGACATGTTTATTTCAATAACAAACATACATGAAGCCGGAGCCTTGCCTACCTTCGCTTCCTTCAAGTTATCCTGGAACTTACGGCAGTCACGCTTCCAGTGACCCCGTTTGCCACAGTGTAGGCAGACGTCTTGGGATTTATCTTTTGTCTTCCCAGAAGACTGTGACGATTGATCCTTGCCCTTTTTCTTCTTCTTCTTCACACCTCAGAAGCCTTTGGCTAAGCCTTGGCCTTCTTGGATGTCGAAGTGAGATACGCCTCGCGCTTCTTGCCTTTCAGAAGCTCTGGCTCTGCCTCTTTCAGCATAGCCTTTAACTCTCCAAGAGTTTTCTCTTAATTCATCATATTATAGTTCATGATGAACCCGTCCCAGCAATCGGGCAGAGACTGTAAGATCAAATCTATGGAAGTCTCGGCCTCGAAGGTAATGCCCAACTGACCCAGCTGTTCGATGTCAGCAATCATCTGCAACACATAGTGTTCGATAGATGTACCATCTGAGATTCGTGAGCGAAATAGCTTCTTCTGCAAATCATACTTCTGAGATATAAGATTAGATCTATGAAGATCCTTCAACTTCAACATCATCACGTAAGGATCCAATCTCTTGTTCTGACGACGAAACTGAGAAGTCATTATAGCAAGCATAACAGATTGAGCAGTAAAGTTATCATCACGATGAGTCTTCCAAAGCTCATGCTCTACAGGCTGTTCAAGTTCGGGCTCAGGCCCAAGAGGTCTCTCTATTGCATAGAGTAACTTCTCAGCTCCCAGGACTATCCTGAGGTTCATTTCCCAGTCTGAAAAATTTACGCCGTTAAAGACATTCTCACCCATGATTATGTCTCTAACGCTTATCTTTCTAGTCATCTTGATTGCTATAGTCAAACTATCCAATTAAGTGTTTCGGGTACACTCAAATGCAATGGTTACTATAGTCCAACTATATAACCAACTACAAATTGAGTAGTGTTGAATACAATCTAACTATTCAAAGAAAACAATAAAATGATATTAGTCCAACTAATATATATAATAACGAGAAATAATATAGCGCGCATATTAGCGAGTATTAAATGAAATTGCAAATTTAATACTAGCATCACACTAATTTTCGGTGAGCCTTTAACCCTCCGTTGAGTACTCGGGAAACCTAGTTTCCTAGTGGGCTAGGATCCCGTTAAATAATACACAACCTTGACTTTGGTCAACAAGCTGTATAAAATTTAACTAGGTAGATCTCTAAGATCAATTGGATCCCATCCAATTCCTAGATCCGGTAGGTGGACTTCCAAGTCCGAAACATATATCCAATATATTTCCTAACCTGTTTCCTCAGAATCAACTAAGCCTTGGCTTTGGCTCAACAAGCTTAATGATTCCAGTTAAGCGTGACCCATTAACAGTGGGAAAGCTTCGTAATCCACGTCGATGAACAAGAGTGACCTTGACTTTGGCCAACAAGTCACAACTGCCCAAGACATGCGATGTTAACAAAGCTTTCATGGTTCAAACACATCCGCGATAGAAAATGATCTTGACTTTGGCCAACAAATCAAAGCCAATCTTGGATTTTGAGAGAAAACCACTCAATAGAAGGAAACACTTAATATTAAATATGAGGGCGTTTTCGTAAATTGACAACCAATTTATTATCTTTGATTAGGTCTCATCATACACCCATAAACATGCATTCTAAAAGAATAATAAGGGGCGATAAATATATAATGATATGAGGATGGATATTCACATTTTGTTCCTAGAACAAATCTCTCTTTTCTTTTCCTCTCTCCCGCTAGCACTTTACATTCTTCAAAGTACCCAATTACATAACACCATAAGAAACCTCATTTACATTGAGGGGAATTGGTGAGAAGAGAAATACAAAGAGAATAGGAGGTGATAGACTGGGCACGCAGGTCCAATTTCAAATAAATACAATATTTACAACAATTTCCAAAATTGCCCCCACTCATCTAATATCCATCCGATATACATTATTCAAACAAATATATCCAATCATTCACACATAGCATGTTGTCAATGAATCTAATCCAATTAATTAATTCTTCAATTAATGACCATCCAATGATTTGATTTGCGCGAGTCCAACTCATTTAAGAATAAATACTCAAAAGTAAGTATTCTTGAATTATATCGAACTACAATATTAAATACAATTTAAATTATATTCAATACTAATTCAAGTTTAATTCCAAATTAAACAATCACACTTATTATATTAAAATAATGCCCTTTTAGACTTGAATTCCAAATCCAATCCAAATTGTCTCAAAGGCCCATTTAGCATCCAATGCCAATTCTTATTAGGTCCAATGGACTTTTAATTAATTCTTTAGGCATGGACTTTTGGGCATTATGGATCAAACCCATAATGCCTTGGCCCATTTAGGAATCACCCTATGCTATACATTAATTTTGGCCCATTAGGCCTAATAAGATGATTAAAGGCATAAAAGTCATATTTTGGACTTTTATGGAAATAGTTTAGGCCCAATTGGATTCAACCCAATTGTCCACAACCATACTTGGCCTAACCAAGCCTATTAATCCAAATATAACCAAATCAACCCAATTAGTATTTTAGGGACTAATTTAAATTAATACAATATTCCAAATATCACATTAATACATTTTAAGTGTAATTAACATAACTAATTAATTAATCTAACATTTCCAAAATATTATTTAATCTAATTAATCATGCTTATCATTCCAATTCATGTCCAACACAAATTGAAGAAAAATCAAGTCTCCAACAACATGCTTATTCACGTCAATTGACAAGAAATTATCATGCAATTTGATTCCAATCCAATTAAATCAACATTTAACATATATTTCATGCCATTAACATATTCAAGTGTCAAAATTTAAAAAATCACCATGAGCTAATCTAGGGCAAGTTTCGGCCAACATAAGGATTTTAGGGAAATTTGATCCAATCAATTTTTCAACAATCCAACAATGCACAACTCTAAGTTATCATCATCTAACATCAACGAACAACTCAATTTCGAATTTTCATGCTCCAAGCAAAAATCCCCAATTAAAGTTTATAAACCCTAGATTTCAAAATCAAATTTAGAAGGCTCTAATACCATTGTTAGTCTAAGACATGCTTCCAAGATCTTAAACATGATTTCAAGTGTGAAATAATCAAGTAAAGTTGCGGAAATACTTACATTGATTTGGAGAAATTTCGAAAAATTTCCTTATTTGGATGAAGCTTCTAGCCTTTTGTATGTTGTTTGGTCCTTGGGTGAGTTTCCCTATCACCTCAAATGACTCCCCAAGTGCTAGCTTTGTGAAAATTTGGAAGCAAAAATTTCACCAATGAGAGAAGAAGAAATCGGCAATTGCATGGAAAAGAGAGAGTGAATAGTGTGTTCAAAACTTGGTTGGTGTGTTGAAAAAGAATGCATTAAATAAAGCCAACCACTTCCATCAAAATATGACATTTGATGTAAATTAAGTGGTCCCACCACTTTTTAAATTCAAAATTTAAGTTGGCTTCTCCAACACACAACTTGATTTGGGCCCAGGTTCGTTTAATTCCGATCAAACGAATTTGCCGTCGCTACATAACTAAATCCAATTTAATAAAATAATTATGTCTCGCAAAATTTTTACGATAGTTGCTTTCGAATTAATTCTAAATTAATTCGTTCACCCGAATTAAAATCCAATTTTAATTTCGTATCGAAATCCAATTTCAATTAATATATCCGATATATTATTTTAGCCCCAAATAAATAAATTAAATAGAGAAATCCAATTTAACTATTAAATTTATTTTATCGATTAATTCTAAATTAATCGCATTCCCTCTTCTATACGAATTTAATCCTAGATTAATTCTTGCCATAATTAATCCTAGATTAATTTTCTCTCTCAAAATTAATCCCAGATTAATTCTATTTGAGTCAAATGTCATTGGTGAATCTTTGGGAAGCGACCCAAGAGATTCATGGATATGTTGGCAGTAAATACGGTTTTCGGACTATCCGAACACATGCGTACCCCGTACCATGTTCTCACCGATTTACAAGACATGGTTGGCTTCTAGCAAAGCACCGTGCCTACCCAATTATTCAGAAATATTCACCGAGGAATATTATCTGTATCATGCGTAGTAATACTAAGTAATGCGTAATACGATCCAGTATCAGCACATGCTAGGTGTGGGAACACACAGCTACCTGGGCGACGCTTTTCTGTCCTAGGCTCGCGGCCTAGTTGGGAGTACGGAGTAGCCACGGGGGACTAAACCGGAGAGTAATGGAGTCGCCACCCGGTGTGAACCGGGAAAATGAGATTTAAGGCCGCACTCACCCCTCGCAAGGGAAAACCTCAAACCGTTGGGTTCGGAATGGTCCCTTACTTTTGTCACTTGTAATAAAAGGATTTATGTAATAATTTAACCAGGCTTAAATAACATTTATTTCCAAAAATATCATGGTTCTAAATTCATATGCGTACATCAACAAGTTCATCACAACATGCAACATCACATGGAAATCTCATGAACATATTTCAATCCTATGATATGGAAAACTAAGAACAACCTAATCATGCTTGAGTACTATCTCATGAACCTATTAACCAAATAACATGCTAACAGCCTAATCTGCTTGAATACAATCCCAAGAACACATAGAATGGATAAATGCAGGAATACAAATAATACGGTTGGCTATATAACACAAGAAAGATCAACCAAGAGGCAATTATGCATGAATATGATAAGACAGACTCAGTTCAGTGTGTCCGCATTCGTGTAGCGTTCGTAAACGCGTTCGAACGGTAAACAGAAGGTTCGCGTTCGTATGGCGTTTGATAGCGTATTCGAACGGAAATGAGACAGAATGCTCGCGTTCGTATGGCGTTTGATAACGCATTCGAACGGAAATGAAACAGAATGCTCGCGTTTGTATGGCGTTTGATAACGCGTTCGAACGGAAATGAAACAGAATGCTCGCATTCGTATGGCGTTCGTGAACGCGTTCGAACGGAAATGAGACCTGATGCATGATAAGGCAAAAATACATACGCGTTCGAGTTGCGTTCGTAAACGCGTTCGAACGGGAACAGACCTGATGCATGAAATGGGACGCAATACATAAACAACGAAATAAAGGGGCGCGGCGAAGTACTGCCGTAAAGGTGGCCTTTTGGGGGCTCTTGATCTCTCAAAGAGAGGACCTTTAGACCAACATACTAAGCCCATGCGCGTCACATCACATCATGCATACAAACATAAAGACAATCATATTCAACTAAGTATGTCCGATTGAACGTGTCTTGCATCCAACCGAACACACATCAACCGGCGCGGCAAAGCATCGTGGTAAAGGGCTTTAACCCCTCCCCATAGGGGATCTTTCATTCCACTTACTAAGCCCATGCGCTCGATTGAACCATGCATACAAAAAGTTAAAGCAATAATATTAAACGTAATGTGTCCGATTGAACGTATCTTGCATTCAACCGAACACACATCAATCGGTGCGGCAAAGCATCGTGGTGAAGGATTTTAACCCTTCCGATTAGGGGACCTTTCATCGCACTTACTGAGCCCATGCACTCGATTATATCATACACAAATAAGCGACATACAAAATTTAAGTAAAAAGAAATAGATAAACCAAAGCAACACAAAACAAGAGAAGGTGCCGTTTACTCAAGTGGTACGTGGAGTTGTATCCCAAGTACAGACCGCACTACCGTCCATTCGGATTCGGCTACGGAATTTACGTATGGGTTTCCATCCTATATACCACAAGAGACGACACTCTTCCATTTTATTCAAGCCACAACATGCATCCATAAATGACTCTCATGCGAATAGAATTCAATAATAAAAGGAACGAATATAAACTAATGAAAAAATGCCTTCAGGTCTAACCTTTTAAGTCGTCTCTCGGACTCGCGTTTCACGAAGATCGGAAGGGGTAAAGCTTCGCAACTCTTCCGGTTCACTGGTTCACTGCTCTCGTTCGTTGTCTTACTATTTTAGGTCGTCGTCCTCCGTCTTTTGCTGCTGTCTTGACTCCGATTCGCTGCCGCTGCTACTGTTTTGCTGCTGTATTTTAGTTACTATTTTTGGGATGTTTTGGCTACTATTTTGGGTGTGATTTTCGGTGATGTTATGGTGTGGTTCGGGGGGCTGTTTTATGTGTGTGTTTAGGGCTGCTGTATGGGCTATTTTAGGAGGTGTAGGGGCTGCTGTTTTCGGTTGTGGAGTGGGGGAGATGAAGGGGATTATTTCTATTTTTCTTCTTGTTATTGCCGTGAGTGGCTAGGGCTCTTGGTGTGTTATGATGGTGCTTTTAATGTGAAGGCTTGGGGTTATTTTCTTTTCTCTTCTGATTTGTGTGAGTTGTGTGTATCTTATGTGTATGAGCTAGCTAGGGTTTAGAAGGTTGGTGAATGGTTCTTTTTATAGGCAAAAGGTTAGGCTTGACAAGGAAAGGGATTTGATTTGGTGTTGGAAAAGGGAAGTCAAAGATTGAGGGGGACAAATCTTGGCTAGATAGGGAAGGTTGAATATTTAGTTTATGTTGATTAGGCATACAATATTTTAAGTTTGGGAATAATATATTGTTTGATTGATTTTAACTTGGTATGATTATATTTGATTGGTTTAGATTAGGTATGATATCTTTTTAATTTGGTATGTGATTTTTAGATTTGTTTTGATTTCACCTTGTGTTAAATATGTGTTTTAAGTGGGCTTGGGCATGTGGGCCAAGGCTTGGGCGAATTGGGCTTGATGTGAGGCTAGCAGCAAAACCAGAATTACCGACACCGTTCGAACGCCTCCTCGAACGTGGCACGAACGTCCGCAATCTGCCTGACGTTCGAACGAAGTAACGAACGCAGCACCAACGAAGACAGTGAACTTGTTTATTCTGAATTCCCCCTTCCGATGTCCATTTTCCGTGACTTCCGTGACTTAAAAGGTAGTGTCTCCAAAATGAGACTCATCATAGGGACTTATGTGTAAAAATTCAGTGCCTACAATCGCCCCCACTTTGACGGGACTTGTGTATTGTGCAACAGTGACAATCCTATCAAAGTTATGCAATGCATTTTCACTTACCTGGCTCGCCAACTGCCACTTGACTCTCCACGTGTTGAGCTGATTTAGGTGGTGAGGTGCTGCGACCCCTGGTTCATTCCCGAACCGTGCTGTGATGTGGTCCATTCCCGAACCGTTGCCGTAAGGTGGTCCATTCCCCAACCGTTACTGTGAGTTGGTCCATTCCCGAACCGTTACTGTGAGGTGTTCATTCCGAACTGTTATCATGAGGTGGTCCATTCCGAACCGTTACTGTGAGGTGTCCATTCCCGAACTGTTACTGTAAGTTGGTCCATTCCCGAACCATTACTGTGAGGTGTTCATTCCCGAACTGTTATCGTGAGGTGGTCTATTCCTGAACCGTTACTGTAAGGTGGTCCATTCCCGAACCGTGCTTCCATTCTTGGAGTGCCATTCTCGGCCTGTTCATTCTTGAACTGTGTTCCATTCTTGGATTGCCATTCTCGGCTTGTTCATTCTTGAACTGTCCATTCCGGACTATATTTCCATTCTCGGAGTGTATCTTCCGACTTGTTCATTCTTGAACTCTGCTCCATTCTTGGATTGCCATTCTCGGCTTGTTCATTCTTGAACTGTGTTTACATTCTTGGAGTGCCATTCTCGGCTTGTTCATTCTTGAACTGTCCATTCCCGGACTATATCTCCATTCTCGGAGTGCCATTCTCGCAGAACTGATCCGATGTAATGTGGGCCTCGCCCCCAGAATGCCATACCGGCAATGCTGATACTGAAGTGATGTGGGCCTCGCCCCCAGAATCCATACCCGGCAAGACTGATACTGATGCTAATACGGGCCTCGCCCCAAACTGATGTTGTTGTGGGCTTTGCCCTAAACTGATGCTGATGTGGGCCTCGGCCCTAACTGCTACTGATTATGGGCTTCGTCCCCAGACTGATACTGATGTGGGCCTCGACCCTCGGGATCCATCCCAAACTGATACTGATGATATGGGCCTCGCCCATGTGATTCGTTCCTGAAGATTGCTGACATTGTACTGTTACTGCTTCTGGTTGGCTTGCATTCGACGCTTTCTTTTTTCTCCTTTGAAACCTGTTATTACAAAACAGAACAAACACAAAAAGGATGCAAATATGTTACGTGTATGCATGCATGCATGATTGGGTTTCCTATCCTGTTGGGCTAAGTCTTCCTTCAATTCTCTTGGTGACTGCTTAGCTTTCTTTTCCTCAGACAAACTACTTCTTCAATCTGTCTATATTGATCGGCTCGGCGAACTAATTCCCTTCCAAGTCTGATATTTTTACTGGCTCTATTTCCCAATTTCTGAATGTCTATCTTATCTTTTCTGTTTGCTTATTTCGAAGGTTCCCCGTGTTCATCACTGGATTCCGTAGTACCAAGGTTGAATACTTTTCTCAAATATACTCATATTGCAGGAGAGTTTCAGCAAAATGAACGTCTTTATTATTATTGAGGAAAAGAGTTCGAAAAAGTAACAAAATCAATTCCATTTTAAAAAAACTGGATCAAATAGACTAGGAGGAACATCTCCATCATCCGCAGCACTGCCTTCTTCCTCGGCCTATGGTTCTTCACTGCCATCCATGTAAGAAGCTTGGTGGTTGATGGTTTCTTTTCACGGGTTGGGTATTTTATGGGAATCTATGAGATCTTGAATTTCATGCCTGAGGCGGGTGCAGTTGTCGGTGTCATGGCCATGTAGCTGGTGGAAGTGACAATAAAGGTTCACATTTATGTGTGGTGGTGGGGGGGTGCGAAAGTGGCTTGCCTACTAAGGATTTCAAGATTCCTTGTCCTTGTAACTTTTCAAATACCTTCGACAAAGGCCTACCAAGGTTGGAGAATTGCCGGTTCCTGATGGCAGCGACTTCGGCAGTAGCGGGCTTAGTCTCAGAATACCCCCCAAAAGTCCGCCTATTCTGGCCATAGGACTTTCTGTTTTCAGCCTCCTCTTCCTCAATATCCATGACAGTTTCCCTCAACTGTCGAAAATCAGAAATCATCGAAGTCATCCTCCTCAGCTTACTATAAATAGAGGGCTTGGTGCCCTTGATGATCATTTTGATTTGGTCCTTCTCAGAGGGCCGAGTCTGCATTTTCAGAAGCTGGCTTCTCCAACGGTCTACATACTCCTTGAAGCTTTCTTCTGGCTTCTGCTTAGTGTTCTCCAAATCACGGAGTGACAAGTCAATTTCTAAGTCTGTAACATACTGCTTCAGAAAAGCATCAGCTAGTTCCTTCCAATCTTACTTAACCTTCTTCTCAAGGCTATGATACCAAACCACAGGTGCCCCCTCGAGTGACATCCCAAACATCTTTTGGACTTGGCGCTGTGATAGGCCCATTGAACTCATGACTGAGACATATTGCTGCAGATGGACTCTCGGGTCTCCATTCCCATTAAACTTGGCCATGTCGGGCAATTTAAACTGAGCTGGCAGCTGTTCTCCGAACGTCATTGCCTCATAATCTAACAAATCCTCATTCTTACCCCTCATTTTGCGGGTAACTGTTTCAACCTGATCCCGAAGCTTCTGTAACTCTGCCTGAGACCCAGATACTCTGCCTGCTGCATACTCTGCCATATCATCATCAAAAGCGGGGGTATCATCCCCCAATCTGTTAGGAGATTCCTCTTGCCTCACATCCCTATAATTAACCCCGGTATGAGACCCAGCTATACCAGCCATAGCAGTAGTCAAAGCCTGCAACTGTTCAGTGATCTTGGCGAGACCGTTCTGTAACTGATCCATACGGGACACCTCATTATCGGAATCACTCATACTTGTTCTTTTAGTGAGTCTTGTCCCTTCTCTAACCCAAACGGTATCTATGATGTCTTTTTGAGACATAGTAGTGTTAGCATGATATATGTATGTATGAGGTGCATGAGATGCATGTAACATGTAAAACATACTAAATCAATTATAACTCTCAAGCAAATCGGCCCGTTATCATTTTAGAATTTCGGGCTAATTGTCATAGGAGTGAACCATCCCAGTTTAAATGGCCCAATGAGTTCACATCTCATGACAATGTGCCCGACTGAACCCAAATGGTAACGTTCCGAACACAATCACAAAGTGGCCCATCAATCACTTAGAAGCCTTTGGCCCAATAGTCATGAAATACGTTCTTGTCCCAGTTTAAATGGCCCAACAAGCCCATATCCCATGACAAATGCTCCAAATGGGTTCAAACGACGATGTTCCCAAACACAAGCATAGAAGAAAGATGATGCAAACATGACATAATAATTTCTACAATAATGGCCTATCAATATTTCAGAAGCTTTTGGCCTAATAGTCATAAGGTGCGAACTTGCCCCAGTTTAAATGGCCCAGCAAGCCCGTATTTCTGACAATAGTCCAACTGCATCCAAATGAGGATGGTCCACAAGCACATATTCAAGGAAATAATTGTTACTTTAGCCAACCCGGTCTATGGGTGGGTTAGTAAGAGTATAGACAAAGGCTCTCACCGGCGAAGGATGGCCCACAACTAGGTCTCCCCACTCAAGGGTTCGAGCAACCAAGTGAGCGCACCCCTTTTTATACACTAAGGTACGTGCCAATGAGCTATGGTGTGTGACGGACTGTCAAATGGATTTCCCGTTGTAGATTCCCCAGAGGGAAGGTGGAGCGAGGCTCACTTAAATACCCAAGCCTCTTAGGCTCTTATCGCTTGGTGTCAGGAAAAAAACAACGAGTCCTCCAAATTAGTCCATCACAAAAGGCTACGAGTAAATGGCTATCTAGGTGCCTTCACAGCTTTTCCTTCTAGAAAGGTAGTGAGTGAAGGAAGACACCAAACCATTACCTAGCCTAAAATGCCTTTGATTAAACCCCACTTTATCCACTATAGACACGGTCAATTAAAACATAAATCCAAACATTACAAGACAATTTTCGGGGCCAATTCTCTATCCCCAGTGGAGTCGCCAGACTGTGGGAACACACAGCTACCTGGGCGACGCGTGCTGTCCCGGGCTCGCGGCCTAGTTGGGAGTACAAAGTAGCCACGAGGGACTAAATCGGAGAGTAATGGAGTCGCCACCCGGTGTGAACCGGGAAAATGAGATTTAAGGCCGCACTCACCCCTCGCAAGGGAAAACCTCAAACCGTTGGGTTCGGAATGGTCCCTTACTTATGTCACTTGTAATAAAAGGATTTATGTAATAATTTAACCAGGCTTAAATAACATTTATTTCCAAAAATATCATGGTTCTAATTCATATGCGTACATCAACAAGTTCATCACAACATGCAACATCACATGGCAATCTCATGAACATATTTCAATCCTATGATATGGAAAACTAAGAACAACCTAATCATGCTTGAGTACTATCTCATGAACCTATTAACCAAATAACATGCTAACACCTAATCATGCTTGAATACAATCCCAAGAACACATAGAATGGATAAATGCAGGAATACAAATAATACGGTTGGCTATATAACACAAGAAAGATCAACCAAGAGGCAATTATGATGAATATGATAAGACAGACTCAGTTCAGTGTGTGCGCGTTCGTGTAGCGTTCGTAAACGCGTTCGAACGGTAAACAGAAGGTTCGCGTTCGTATGGCGTTTGATAGCGCGTTCGAACGGAAATGAGACAGAATGCTCGCGTTCGTATGGCGTTTGATAACGCGTTCGAACGGAAATGAAACAGAATGCTCGCGTTCGTATGGCGTTTGATAATGCGTTCGAACGAAAATGAAACAGAATGCTCGCATTCGTATGGCGTTCGTGAACGCGTTCGAACGAAAATGAGACCTGATGCATGATAAGGCAAAAATGCATGCGCGTTCGAGTTGCGTTCGTAAACTCCTTCGAACGGGAACAGACCTGATGCATGAAATGAGACGCAATACATAAACAACGAAATAAAGGGGCGCGGCGAAGTACTGCCGTAAAGGTGGCCTTTTGGGGGCTCTTGATCTCTCAAAGAGAGGACCTTTAGACCAACATACTAAGCCCATGCGCGTCACATCACATCATGCATACAAACATAAAGACAATCATATTCAACTAAGTATGTCCGATTGAACGTGTCTTGCATCCAACCGAACACACATCAACCGGCGCGGTAAAGCATCGTGGTAAAGGGCTTTAACCCCTCCCCATAGAGGATCTTTCATTCCACTTACTAAGCCCATGCGCTCGATTGAACTATGCATACAAAAAGTTAAAGCAATAATATTAAACGTAATGTGTCCGATTGAACGTATCTTGCATTCAACCGAACACACATCAATCGGTGCGGCAAAGCATCGTGGTGAAGGATTTTAACCCTTCCGATTAGGGGACCTTTCATCGCACTTACTGAGCCCATGCACTCGATTATATCATACACAAATAAGCGACATACAGAATTTAAGTAACAAGAAATAGATAAACCAAAGCAACACAAAACAAAAGAAGGTGCCGTTTACTCAAGTGGTACGTGGAGTTGTATCCCAAGTACAGACCGCACTACCGTCCATTCGGATTCGGCTACGGAATTTACGTATGGGTTTCCATCCTATATACCACAAGAGACGACACTCTTCCATTTTATTCAAGCCACAACATGCATCCATAAATGACTCTCATGCGAATAGAATTCAATAATAAAAGGAACGAATATAAACTAATGAAAAAGTGCCTTCAGGTCTAACCTTTTAAGTCGTCTCTCGGACTTGCGTTTCACGAAGATCAGAAGGGGTAAAGCTCCGCAACTCTTCCGGTTCACTGGTTCACTGCTCTCGTTCGTTGTCTTACTGTTTTAGGTCGTCGTCCTCCGTCTTTTGCTGCTGTCTTGACTCCGATTCGCTGCCGCTGCTACTGTTTTGCTGCTGTATTTTAGTTACTATTTTTGGGATGTTTTGGCTACTGTTTTGGGTGTGATTTTCGGTGATGTTATGGTGTGGTTCGGGGGGCTATTTTATGTGTGTGTTTAGGGCTGCTGTATGGGCTGTTTTAGGAGGTGTAGGGGCTGCTGTTTTCGGTTATGGAGTGGGGGAGATGAAGGCGATTATTTCTATTTTTCTTCTTGTTATTGCCATGAGTGGCTAGGGCTCTTGGTGTGTTATGATGGTGCTTTTAATGTGAAGGCTTGGGGTTATTTTCTTTTCTCTTCTGATTTGTGTGAGTTGTGTGTATCTTATGTGTATGAGCTAGCTAGGGTTTAGAAGGTTGGTGAATGGTTCTTTTTATAGGCAAAGGGTTAGGCTTGACAAGGAAAGGGATTTGATTTTGTGTTGGATAAGGGAAGTCAAAGATTGAGGGGGGACAAATCTTGGCTAGATAGGGAAGGTTGAATATTTAGTTTATGTTGATTAGGTATACAATATTTTAAGTTTGGGAATAATATATTGTTTGATTGATTTTAACTTGGTATGATTATATTTGATTGGTTTAGATTAGGTATGATATCTTTTTAATTTGGTATGTGATTTTTAGATTTGTTTTGATTTCACCATGTGTTAAATATGTGTTTTAAGTGGGCTTGGGCGTGTGGGCCAAGGCTTGGGCGAATTGGGCTTGATGTGAGGCTAGCAGCAAAATCAGAATTACCGACACCGTTCGAACGCCTCCTCGAACGTGGCACGAACGTCCGCAATCTGCCTGACGTTCGAACGAAGTTGTTTATTCTGAATTCCCCCTTCCGATGTCCGTTTTCCGTGACCTCCGTGACTTAAAAGGTAGTGTCTCCAAAATGAGACTCATCATAGGGACTTATGTGTAAAAATGCAGTGCCTACACTAGGCCTAGGGCTGGCTCTGTGTCTCGCCAGTACGAAACATATATCGGATCCCGAGTAACTAGTCTCTGTAATCAAAAAATCATGACGTAATCATACTTTCCCGATAGCTGCAGCTTTAAAGAGTACTAGTTTCGTATACTGTGTGACCATCATCTCCATGTGACTGAAGTGATACTCCCATCTTGACATCACATCCAATACACTACGATTCTCAGTAAACCCAATACAGGCGTACACAGAACCTGTTAAAGTTCCAGATGAACAATACTAAAGTAAACTGATTGTCGCAAGTAATAGCGACGTAAGTCTCAGGTTAAAGATCACATACACCTACCCTGATTCGGATTCCTATAGACACATAGTCAACTACCAATGAGATTCTGAGTGGGTCTATCCAGAGCAAACTGTTCCCGGTCCAACGGCTAAAAGAACCTCTTATTACACTTGCATAAGTATCCAATACCTAAATATATGAGAACTATGCCGTTAAACTTCCATAACGCGCACAAGTGTAATACTAGTCTATTCCGCATTATCAATGTCCAGTCTCGATAATACTTCGATTAGGGATATTTAATAATTAAATCATTCGTGGATTAATACTATCTCATATCTTATTAATCTGATTTAATCATATGGACTTTTATCATTAATATATATCGAAGTAATCCAATTACAATAATGATAAAATAACAATTTCCGTTTGTCACATAGTTAATTTGTACAAAAATACAATGTTCTTTACAAATAGTGATGCTATGGGTCATAATTGTCCAACACGAATATCACTAGGAATACCTTGGATCATGAGAAGCCTCATTCTTTCAATGCATGCTTTGTAGACTTTCATAAGAGAGTTTTGAGGGAGAGAATGAAAATGCTTATGAAATTTTGCGAGAACGTCTTCCATCATGTCTGTGACTTTTCCGACAAAAATTAAACACACAAAATCTCAATATATACAAAAATTGCATGGGTTGCCTCCCAGCTAGCGCTAAGTTTAACGTCGTCAGCTAGACATGACTGCCCAAACGTTAGGCTGGATCTGCCAGTATGAGACTCTCTTTTTGTCGTTCAAATGATTCTCCCCAATAGTGCTTGACATGTTGGCTGTTGACCCTGAATGTTTGTTGGAGTTGGGGTTATGTATCTCAACTACTCCGTAGGGTAACACTTGGGTAATCATAAATGGACCTGACCACCGTGATTTCAGCCTGCCAGGGAAAAGTTTCAACCTTGAGTTGTATAACAACACTTGCTGCCCTGGTTCCAGTTGTCTGCGTACTATTTTCTGATCGTGCCACTTCTTGGTCTGTTCTTTGTATAGTTTGGCATTCTCATAAACATTAAGGCGAAATTCTTCCAATTCATTTAGTTGGTGGAGCCGTTTCTCTCATACTGCTTGAAGATCAAAATTCTTTTTTTTCAGTGCCTAGTACATTTTATGTTCGAGCTCCACAGGCAGATGACATGCTTTCCCAAACACTAATAAGTATGAGGACATTCCAATGGGTGTCTTGAAAGCTGTCCGGTAGGCCCATAATGCATCATCCAGTTTTCTGGACCAGTCATTCCTCGTTGAACAAACAGCTATCTCCAGGATTCTTTTGATTTCTCTGTTGGAAACTTCAACCTGACCATTTTATTCTGGATGGTAAGCAGTGGCAACTTTGTGAGTAACTACGTATTTGGATAGGAGTGCATCAAAGTACTTGTTGTAGAAATGTGTTCCACCATCACTGATGATTGCTTGAGATGTTCCAAAGCGAAGTGAAAATATTTTTCTTGAGGAAATGCAAAACCACTTGGAATCATTTGATGGTAGTGTTGTTGCTTCAACCCATTTGGAGACGTAGTCTATTGCAACCAAAATGTACATGTGTCCATATGATGGAACAAAGGGTCCCATAAAATCAATCCCCCATACATAAAATATTTTGACTTCAAGAATGCTTTGAAGAGGTCCATCATTTCTCCTCAAAATATTTCACGTTCTCTGGCATATGTCACATTGAAGAACGAATAAGTGAGCATCTTTAAACAAAGTGGACCACAATAAACCTGATTATAGCACTTTGGCTGCGATTTTGTTTCCGCTGAAGTGTCCGCCATATAGTGATGAATGACAATGCTGCAGGACACTATTGACATCCTCATATGGTACACAACGCCACAATAAATGATCAGCGCAACATTTGAATAGGTACGACTCATCCCAGACACAATACTTGACTTCTTTGAAAATTTCTTCAATTGCTGATGTGTCCATTCCAACGGCCATTTCCCAGATACTATGTAGTTTACATAGTCAGCATACCATAGGACTTCCTACTGTTTGATGGCAAACAACTGTTCATCTGGAAAAGTTTCTTTGATTGTCAGCTCAGTGCCAGTTGTATTTCCATTTTCGAGCCTTGACAAGTGATATGCCACTTGATTTTCTATCCCTTTCCTGTCTCGGATCTCCACATCAAATTCTTGCAGTAGAAGCACCCAACGGATCAATCTGGGCTTGGCATATTTCTTCACGATCAGGTATTTGATTGCTGAATGATCTGTGTAGACCACCATTTTGGGACCCGGCAAATAGGAGCGGAATTTAATAAAAGCAAACACAATTGCGAGCAACTCATTTTCAGTTGTTGTGTGTTTAGTTGTGCTTCATTCAAAGTTTTGTTGGCGTAGTAAATGGTGCGAAAATATTTCTCCTTACGTTGTCCCAAAACTGCAACTACAGTAAAATCACTAGCATCGCACATCACTTCAAATGGAAGCGTCCAGTCTGGCGCTATTATGATGGGGGCAGAGATCAACTTATGTTTCAAGATCTTGAAAGAACAGTTTCATTCTTTGGTGAAGTGGAACGACATGTCTTTCTCCAGCAAATTGCATAATGGTTTAGCAATCTTGGAGAAGTCTTTGATACTCGTCATTCATCAGATTTCTTCAGTCCGTTGATGCTCCGCTGTGGCTTTACACTCGTCTTTCATCAGGATTTTGTGCATGCAAAATGATGAACTGATGCTTCGAATGTCTGCTATAGTCCAGCCAATAGCTCTCTTGTGCTCGCGTAGCACTCTCAACAACTTCTTCCTGCACCCATGTTAGCGACGAAGAAATAATCACAGGTAAATCATAAGAGTTTTCCAAGTATGCATACCTGAAATGGCTCGGAAGTGGATTTAATTCCAGCTGCGATGGTTCTTCAATCAAGGGCTTGACTTGCTCATTTTTCCGTAGTTCCAAGCTTTCCACCTAGACCTGGCCAGTGGTCCGGTTTGGTTCCAAACCAGAACCGAATCGGACGGTTCTCGGTTCCACGAGTGTGGAATTGGCACCAGACCGGTTAATTTCGATTCGGTTCGGTTCCATTCGGTTTTATTTTTCTTTTTTTTTTACTTTTTTTAAAATAAAAAATTGAGATTGAAAAAATAATTTAATTTAAAATTTTGAATTTTGATTTTATATAATAAACTTACATAATTACATTAAATTACAAATAAAATTCTTATCTAAAAAAAATAAGAATTAAATTATTAATTAAATAACTTGAACTTAAATTTTTAAAAACTTAAGTTGCCTACTTATCCTCTAGGGTGAGAAGAATCAAAGCTCACGTTGTTCCATTACATTTTAAAGATATTTCCCCATTGTAATTTTATAATTCTTTAATTATCAATCATCATTATCAGTGCATGTTGATCCTTCAGCTCCGGTTCCAAATTCAGTGCCTGTTGATCCTATAGCTTGCACTTGCAAATTCATTGTTGAACAAGTCTTCAAATTCATCAGGGGCATCTTCTTGTTGCCTCAGATCAGCTCGGGTATAATCATCCACAATGTTGTTGCTTCTAGAGTGTTTGGATGTATTGAAGACCGTCTGACTTCCAATGCTGAAGGCTTGCTCAACCGCAACGGTGGAAACAAGTGTTGCCAATATCTCTTTAGCAATAATTGATAATACATGATATATATTTTGATGTCGGTTCCACCATTCAAGGATTTGAAAATATTTACTAACTAAACTTTCAGGTGAAAACTCGAAATTTGTAGATAAATAATTATCTAATTCCTATTATTAGTCGTGTCATACCTTTGTTTTTTATTTCGTTGTAGTAACCAACGATCACCTGCGCTAAGTCTTGGTTACATTACGAATTCGCTGCTACTAGATTGTCCTACTGATTATAAGTTATATCTTCTAATATAATTGTTAAATAATTCTATTAAATAAATTTTTATTTTGGCTATTATTCTTGTAATATCAATTTCATCTAATATTCTTAAATATCCATAGTAAGCTTGTAAAGCACTATTGAAACCTTCTAATTTAAATCTAGGATAAAAAATAGCAGCAATAAGATAAAGTAAATGAATGTCTATAAAATAATGCAACCATTTTCGTTTCATAACATTAATAGCTTCAAACAAAACAATATCATTAGGATAATGACTTTCAAGATGCTCATCGAGAGTACCAACAATATTCAAACTTTCAAGAATAAATAAATGTGATGTAGGATAATAAACTCCGCTAAAAATATTTGTAGCATCATTAAAAACTTTTAAAATTTCTAAAATTTTATCACAAATTTCCCATTGACTAGGAAAAAGTGTGATATATTGAACATGTTGAGAAAAAAACTACATAATGCATCTTTATATTGCAAAGATTGACATAAAAGAAAATAAGTTGAATTCCAACGTGTTGGAACATCTCGTGAAAATTTTATTGGTTTAATATCATTTAATTTATAAAACTTGGCCCATTCTCTCCTAACTTGAGAATATGACCAAATATAATTAAGTGTTTTCTTAACAGGATCAATGAAAGGTGATAATTTTTCCAAACCATCTTGAACACATAAATTAAGGACATGACATGTGCAACGAACATGAAAAAATTGACCCCCTAAATTTAGTTCGCATATTTCTATTAAATCAATGATTGATGCAGTATTTGCAGATGCATTATCAAATCCAATTGTTAAAATTTTACCTAATAAACCATATTTATCAAAAATTACTTTCATCATTCTATAAATATTTTGTGCAGTATGTTGTTCATCAAACTCGAAATGGATTAAGTCATTTTTGCATGTTCCATGATGCATAAATCCAATGACAAGTCACACTCATGTATGAGTGTGTTCGCCAATGGTCACTCCAAATATCAGAACAAATAGAAAGACAATATTTAATATCTCTATATGTTTCATTTAAAATAATTTTACCATCTTTGTATAATTTAAAAAGTTGACGTTTTTTTGTATTTCGAGTCATTCTACAAGCAGCAGGATTTAAAGCATTTTAAAAGCAAGTTTTTAACCAAAACTTAAAGAAAGATATGCCATACAAGTTAATTTAGCAAATTCTTCTCTATTTTTAGCATCAGAATATTTTATAAATCTAAAGAACTTGTACCTCCACTAGATGATGTGTACCTGGCCATTTGAGTTTGTATCGTATCAAGTCCAAGCTCAACGGCATGATGTCTTTCCAGATGCTTAATCATATTGCCGTATCCATCAGTAAATTTAATAAAAAACCTCACAATGGTTGCATACTGCTCTTGAACCTTCATTTGCAGTATCGATTAAATGAAAATGAATTTTGAAAACATCCGAGGAACGAGACTTAATTTCTCTTCTCCGTGAACCGATACTAGGGCCGCTCTTTTGGGTTGACACATTTGACATTGTGTTCTCAGATGAGCTTGCCATTTGTTGTTTAAGAAATTTTCAAGAATTAGAGAACTAAGAATGAGAGAATTGTAATTGTAGATGAGAGAATTGAGAATGATAGAATGAGAGAATTGTAGGAATTGAGAATTGAGAAATTGGTGTGTTGAAATAATGAAAAATGACCCATATTTATACATTTTTGTGTTACCTAAAATGCCCATAAAATTAGCTGTTTTATTAATGTTTTTAGGGGTAATTTGGGAAATCCCCAATTTTTTTTTGCCATTGGTCCATTGGGGGTTGGAACTGCTGGAACCGTTCGGTTCCAACCGGTTCGGTTAGGGTCAGAACCCTAACCGAATCGGTCAAATATGGTTCCGATTCCGGTTGGAATCAGAACCGTCCGGTTCCAACCGATTCGGTTCCGATTCGGAACCGGAACCTTGGTCGAGTCTATTTCCACATGTGGTGTCGATCTGAAGCAAGAGGCCCATCAAGATAGTTGATACATTCCAGAATCTCATAATCTAATTCTCCGTCAGTCATGTTGGTGATGCATGCTTCAAGTTTGTAGGTGGAAAATTACATTGTATCTGTATTCTGGATGATACTATCTATTACATCAAGTTTGAAACATTCCTCCTCTATTTCCTCATTCAGAAATTTCATCTTGCACCCTGTAGGCATTGCATTTTCGCATGTGAAACCCGATGATGAGCCTCATTTGGAGGCACTACCTTTTGAGTCATGAAAGCCGCGGGAAACGGATATCGGAAGGGGGAATTCAGGATAAACAAGCTCACTGTCTTCGTTGGTGCTGCGTTCGTTACTTCGTTCGAACCTCGTGCAGATTGCGGACGTTCGTGCCGCGTGCGATGAGGCGTTCGAACGGAGCCGGTAATTCTGGTTTTGCTGCTAGCCTCACGCCCAGCCCATTTAGCTCCCCAAAGCCCATAAAACACATCCCAAATTAAATAAATAAATATTAAACATTAAATAAAATATTTAAATCAATGTACCAATTAAATAAAATCATGCCTAATATAAATGAATCAAATATATTATATACTAAAACTAAAAATAAGATTTGCCTAATTAAAATCAATCTTAACCAATTAAAGCCAATCACATATTTGACTTCCTAATTCAATAAGATATCCACCAATTTAAAAGTTTTGACTTCCTAATCTAAACCAAATTTGTCCCCCCCTCAATCTTTGACTTTCCTTGCTAAACACCAAATCATATCCCCTCTTTAATGACAAAATCCCTTCCTTGTGACACAAGGCCAAACCCTACCTCTCCTCTATATAAGCATGACCAAACCAAGGCCATTCTTCTCTCTTGACACATACAATTCACACCCAAAATCTCTCAAATCTCTCAAATCTCTCATACACGCCCAAGCCAAAGAAAAACGCTTGACATATACACAAAACAAAAAGAGAACAAAAGAGCCCCAACCATCTCCCTCATAGCCGAATCCACCACAAACTACCACCCCCACATCACCGATAAACTGCACTTATAACCCTTGGAATAACCACACAAAACCACACTAAAAGAACCACGAAAATATCTGAAACAATCCTTAAAAAACAGTAACATAAAACTACATAGATAACCTTAAGAATAATCACATATAATCGCACTAAGAACCCACACGACTTGGAATAGTTCTTTGAAAACATTGAAACAGGTAGCCCGTGCAGCGAGCAGCAAAACAGGAGCCGAATAGGAGCAGAACGGAGTTCGAATCGTAGGCAAAGCGGTGAAACAGTGAGCTAGGACGTTGAACCAGCAGACCAGAAAAGTTGCGGAGCCTTTACCCCCTTTCGATCTTCGTGGAACGTGAGTCCGAGAGACGGCTTAAAAGGTTAGACCTGAGGGTATCTTTCACATTTATTCTCATTTTTACTTTCCGGTTATTTATTTTGATTATATTTTCTGTATTTGTGGTACCATTGTGTGTATGAGGTATGTTGTGGGTATTGGATGAATGAGAGAGGTGTCAACTCTCGCGGTATATCGGATGGAAACCCGGACATAAATTTCATAGCCGATTCCGAATGGACGGTAATATGATCTGTACTCGGGCCACAATTCCACGTACCGCTTGGGTAAATGACACCATCTTTCTTTTGTTGTGTTGCCCTTGTTTATTTAGTTTGTTTTACCTGAACTCAATATGTCGTTAGTTATGCATGATTCAACCAGGCGCATGGGCTTAGTGAGTTAGTCCAAAGGTCCTCCATTTAGGAGACAAAGAGCCGAAAAGGCCACCTTCGTGACACTACTTCGCCGTGCCGGTTGATGTATGTTCGGTTGGACGCTAGATACGTTCAATCGGGCATACTTAGTTTAATATTATTATTATCGTTATTTTCGTATGAGTCAATCGAGCGCATGGGCTTAGTAAGTGTGACGTGAAATCCCCTATGGGGAGAGGCTAAAAGCCCTTTACCACGATGCTTTGCCGCGCCGGTTGATGTGTGTTCAGATTGGACGGAAGATGTGTTCAATCGGGCATACTTGGTTGACATGATTGGTTCTATTCTTGCATGTATGATATGACGCGCATGGGCTTAGCATGTTGGTCTAAAGGTCCTCTCTTTGAGAGATCAAGAACCCCAAAAGGTCACCTTTACGGCAGTGCTTCGCCGCGCCCTTTTGTTTTCTGTTTATGTATTGCATCAGGTCCGTTTCCGTTCGAACGCGTTCACGAACGCAACTCGAACGTGCATGTGTTTTTGCCTTATTATGGTCAGGTCTCGTATCCGTTCGAACGCGTTAACAAACGCCATACAAACGTGAGCTCTCTGTCTCATCTCCGTTCGAACGCGTTACGAACGCTACTCGAACGTGAGCATTCTGTCTCGTCTCCGTTCGAACACGTTTACGAACGCTACTCGAACGTGAGCATTCTGTTTCATTCCGTTCGAACGCGTTTACGAACGCTACTCGAACGTGAGCATTCTGTTTCATTCCGTTCGAACGCGTTCACGAACGCTACACGAACGCACACACACTGAACTGAGTCTGTCTTATAATATGCATGCATATTTGCCTATCGGTTGATCTTTCTTTTGTAAATGTGTCAATGTATCACCATTCATATGCTTGTGTCATGATAACATTTGAGTATTATTTCTTGCGGTATATCGGATGGAAACCCAGACGTAAATTCCGTAGCCGATTCCGAATGGACGGTAGTGCGGTCTGTACTTGGGCTACAATTCCACGTACCACTTGGAAAAGTGCCCATATGTGTGCTTGTATGGTTACCACGTATGCTTGTATGGTTAGTATGTGTGCTTGTGTTTTTCCTGAATGTGATGTACAAAGTTGTATGTTCGTTGCTATCTTGATATATGTTAAGCATGCAATTTTATATATGAAATACATGTATATTTAGGCGCATATTTTATCTTATATATGTGAATTTAGAAGCATGATACCCTTAGAAATAATTGTTACTTCAGCTTGTTTAAATTATTATATAAATCTTTTCATTACAAGTGACATAAGTAAGGGACCATTCATATGAGAGGGATAGCACCAGTGAGGATGAGTTTGAGCAGAAGAAGGACTTTTGGCTTGATTTCTCTAGCAGTGATGAGGAGGAAGTAAGGGGAATGACACGTAGCGGTCGTTTTTATAATGATATGGCGGAAAAGGGTAAAGAAGCTTTGACAGATGGTAGAGAAGTGGTTGAGGCCGCAGAAAATACTGAAGGGGATATAGTGCTGAGGCAATTGAGGAAGACCAGAGCACAAGTCAGTATCTGGGAACTATTATGTGCATCTCGGGAGCATAGACAGGCTATGGTTGAGGCCTTGAGTAAGATTGTGGTACCGGAGGATGCCAACCCCGCAATGTTTGTTGGGTCAGTTCAAAAGGAAGCTTTGCAGATATCTTTCTCTGAGGATGATCTCCCACCGGAGGGGAGGAATCATAATAGGCCTCTATTTATCAGGGCTGAAGTGAGGGGCAAGAAAACTTCATGTGTGATGGTGGATGACGGTTCGTCCATCAATGTGTGCCCATTGAAAATTCTGACAAGATTGGGTATGAAAGCAGACATTTTGGACCCCTCCAGTATGACTATTAAAGCTTATGATGACAGTAAGCGAGGAGTTGAGGGTACCTTTGTGGCTATGGTCAAAGTAGGGCCGATTGAAGATGAGGTCGAGTTCACAGTGCTGGACATCCCAGCCACTTTTGCCTTATTGCTGGGAAGGCCTTGGTTTCACAAGCTTGGGGGCGTGCCTTCCACTTTGCATCAGATGATCAGATTCCCGTATGAGGGAGAGATTGTTACCATCCGGGCTGAGTTAGATAATGCCGTGGCTGCCTTGGAGATACTACCTTTCACAAGGTTCCAGGTATCAGCCACTTTTGAGGAGTGGGTGGATCCTAGGGTGGCTAGGATTATGGAGAAGATGAAGTTTGAGCCGGGTAAAGGTTCAAAGTTGCCGGATTTCAGAGGACAGACTACTCGGAAGGGTTTGGGGTACAAATCTGACGAAGAAAAGCCGAAGGTCAAGAAAAAGGGCCTGAAACTGATGGAGTGCATTGTGAAGCTTCAGGGTATCAAGGAGAGCCTGAACCTGTGAAAGTCAATGGGATTGTGGTGCCTGGGTTTGGAGATCTTCCAGGATTTGTTGGGTGAGAAACCATCGACTGGGAAAGCTGTGGAAACAGAGATTTGGGAGGAGGAATTGATGAAGTTAGAGAGCCTGACTCTGGAAGATGAGAAGCCTGAAGAAGACCTGATTGCAGAGGAAGAAGTGTCTATTGATGATGAAGACATTTACCTTCCTGACTTATTGAATGTACTCCCGCATTATCCAATAATAAAGACATTTTTCTTTTGCTTACTTGCCTGAGTCATTTCCATTCACTCTGCATGAATCCAGCATATATGACATCAGTTCAGCCAGAACTATTGCATTTAACTTGGGCACACTTGAGAACCCCAAAGAAATTTTGATTGCAAGTGAAGTAACCTCCGAAGAGAGGGAGAAACTAGAACAAGTGTTGGTCAGATATGCCAAAGTATTTGCTTGGTCTTATGAGGACATGCCCGGGGTAGACAGAAACATTGCCCAGCACACAATACCAACTTATCCGAATATGAGGCCAGTAAAGCAGAAACTTCGACGGATGAGACCAGAATGGGCTGAGAAAGTCAGAGAGGAAGTTAAGAAGCAGATAGATGTGGGGTTCCTGGAAGTGGTAAAATACCCTGAATGGTTGGCTAACATAGTACCGGTACCGAAGAAAGATGGGAAAGTCAGAATGTGTGTAGACTACAGGGATCTCAATAAAGCTTGTCCGAAAGATGATTTCCCTTTGCCGCATATAGATGTTCTGGTTGACAGTGCGGCTTTGTCTGCTATGTATTCATTTGCGGATGGATTTTCAGGGTACAATCAGGTTCTCATGGCTGAGGAAGATAAACACAAGACTGCATTTGTTACCGAGTGGGGTACCTATTGTTACAAGGTGATGCCGTTTGGGCTTAAGAATGCAGGAGCTACTATATCAGCGAATGGCCACTACACTCTTCCATGACTTGATGCACAAAGAGATTGAGGTGTATGTGGATGACATGATGGTGAAATCAGAAACGAGAAGTGGGCATATTGAGGCATTGGAAAGGTTCCTCCAGAGAGTTGACAGATATAACCTGCGGCTTAATCCCAAGAAATGTGTGTTTGGGGTGACATCAGGGAAATTGCTTGGTCATACAGTGGGAATGGGCGGAATAGAGGTAGACTCCGAAAAGATCAAGGCAATCACAGAAATGCCTGCACCAAAGACAGAAAAGGAAGTCAGGGCATTCTTGGGAAAGATTCAGTACATCAGTCGGTTCATTGCCAAGTTGACATCGGTATGTGAGCCTATCTTCAAACTATTGAGAAAAGATCAGCCGGTGAGATGGAATGAACAGTGTCAGACCGCCTTCGACAGAATCAGAGAGTACTTGGTAAAGCCTCCTGTATTGAAGCCTCCGAGGCCGGGTAGACCTTTGATATTGTATTTGGCTATAGAATCAGAAGCATTGGGGGGTATGATGGTACAGGCAGATGAGGCAGGGGTAGAACATGCAGTTTATTATCTGAGTAAGAAGCTGCTTCCGTATGAGGCTCGGTATCAGGAAGTTGAGAAGATCTGTCTTGCAGTGGTATGGGCTTCCAGAAAGTTGCGACATTACTTCCAGTCTTACAAGATCCAGGTGGTGGCAAAGGAGAATCCTCTGAAATATCTGCATTCAGTGCCTTCACTAGTGGGAAAACTGGGCCGATGGTTGGTATTGTTGACAGAGTTTGACATCGAGTATATCACCTCCAAAGTGATCAAGGGACGAGCAGTAGCGGAGTTTCTGGCATTGCAACCTGTTGAGGGGGATCAGTATAAGTTTGAGTTTCCAGATGAAGAGATCCAAGCAATAACAGTTCAGAGATGGAAGATGTATTTTGATGGAGCAGTAAATTACAAGGGAGCCGGAATTGGGATCGTGATAGTAACCCCCGAGGGAGAGACTTTGCCTTTGGCCAAGAGGTTGACATTCAGAGTGACTAACAACATGGCCGAGTATGAAGCGTGTGCTTTTGGCTTGACAGCATTAATAGCCTTGAAGGCCGGAAGTGTGGAAATCTTCGGAGATTCTATGTTAGTAGTCCAGCAGATGCGAGGAGAATGGGAATTGAAAGAAGAACGGTTGAGGCCTTATCTTTTTCACCTCAGAAAATTGGCACAGGGTATCCCCGAGTGTAAGTTTCAGCACCTACCGAGGGAAGAGAATCAGATGGCAGACGCATTGGCTACACTAGCAGCGACTTGGGAAAATCCAGAGAAGTTAGTGATGAGACCATTGATACTGACGACAGCAAGTAAACCTGCTTATGAGATAGAAAGAATTCTGGAAGTTGAGGTTGACGATGGTAAGCCTTGGTATTATGACATTCAGATATATCTGGAACATGGTGAATTCCCGGAAGGGGCGGGCAGAAAAGACAGGATAGCTATTCAGAAGTTGGCTTCCCAGTATGTGACTTTGAGAGGAGAACTGTACAAGAGGCAGGCAAACGGCATTCAGTTGAAATGTTTGAGAAAAGAAGAGGCTCAGAAAGTGATGGGAGAGGTACATGCTGGGGTATGTGGTCCGCACATGAATGGGTTGAACTTGTCCCGCAAGATAGTGAGACAGGGGTTTTATTGGTCGACTATGGAGACAGACTGCGCAAGGATGGTAAAGCACTGTCATGACTGTCAAGCACATGGTAATCTGAATCACTTACCGCACACAGAATTGCACGGGCTGTCAGAGCCATGGCCGTTCTCAGCATGGGGGATTGACATGATCGGGGAAATTCGACCGAATGCATCTAATGGGCATCGCTTCATAGTAGTAGCAGTGGATTACTTCTCAAAGTGGGTGGAAGCCGAATCCTTCCGTAACGTTAAGCGAAGCAGATGGCGAAGTTCATAGCTCGGAACCTCATTTGTCGGTATGGTATGCCGCATCATGTAGTGACAGACAACGGGGTCCAGTTTCAAGGAGAGACGAAGGCAATGTTACAGAGGCATGGGATAGGCCACCACAAGTCATCACCGTACAGGCCGCAGGCAAATGGGGCAGTTGAGGCAGCCAACAAAACTATAAAGACAATTTTAGCCAAGATGACAGAAAATTGTAGAGATTGGGCCGAGAAGTTACCGTATGCTTTGTGGGGGTACAGAACGTCGGTCAGAACGGCCAAAGGTGCAACACCTTACTCCTTGGTCTACGGGATGGAAGCAGTATTACCAGTAGAAGTGGAAATACAGTCCCTGAGGGTATTAGCAGAGGCAGAATTACCGGAACAGGAATGGGCCGCACAGAGATTTGATCAGTTGGTACTGTTAGATGAGAAGAGAACGAAGTCTTTGTATCACATGCAGTTGTATCAGAAGAGGCTAGCCCGGGCATTCAACAAGAAAGTACGTCCCACGAAGATCAGAAAGGGTGACTTGGTACTTAAGCAGTCGAGGCCGTCGACGACGGATCGAGAGGGAAATTCAGGCCTAACTGGGAAGGACCTTACATCGTTCAGAAAGTCCTGGGAAATGGAGCAGTGAAGCTATCAGACGTGGAAGGAAATGAATTCACAGAACCAATCAATGTTGACAGGTTGAAGTTGTACTTTGCTTGAGAGGACTTGGTCGCCAGCGGAAGACCTAACCCAACGGAATAAGAAAACTCCTACACACATGCATACACGTAACCTATATTGCATATTTTTGTTTGTTCTGTTTTGTGTAAACAGGTGTTGAAGACGGAAAAGAGCGAGCAGTAAGCCAATCAGAGATGGCAAAGGCACATCATTTGATATGGGCAGTAATCTGAAGATTGAGGTCCCAATGAAGTTAAGTTCCGGGTATGGGTCTCGGAGGGCGAAGCCCATATCGGCTAAGGAGCGAGGTTCCACATTGTACCAGCTTGGGGGCGAGGCCCGTATCGACTGGAGAGCGAGGCTCCACATCACATCATGTCAGCTTGGGGGCGAAGCCCATATCGGCTGAGGAGCGAAGCTCCACATCATCATTTTCGGGATGCGTCCCAGGGTCGAGGCCCACATATTGTCAGCGGTATTGGATGGGATGGTGGTCGAGGCACGTTGGTCGAGGCCCCCGTTGTCGGTTGCAGCATTGGGATGCGTCCAGGATCGAGGTCCACTGCATCATCATTTTCGGGATGCGTCCCAGGGTCGAGGCCCACATATTGTCAGCGGTATTGGGATGCGTCCCAGGGTCGAGGCCCCCGTTGTCGGTTGCAGCATTGGGATGCGTCCCAGGATCGAGGTCCACTGCATCATCATTTTCGGGATGCGTCCCAGGGTCGAGGCCCACATTGTCAGCGGTATTGGGATGCGTCCCAGGGTCGAGGCCCCCATTGTCGGTTGCAGCTATTAGGATGCGTCCCAGGTTCGAGGCCCACATCATCAACAGCATCGAGACGCGTCTCAGGATCGAGGTCCACTGCAGTATCAGCTCAGCTCGAGACAGCTAGCTAACCAGGTAAGTAAAATGCATTGCATAACTTTGATAGGATTGTTCAAAGTCACACACTGCACAAGTCCCATCAAAGTGGGGGCGACTGTAGGCATTGCATTTTCGCATGTGAAACCCGATGATGAGCCTCATTTGGAGGCACTACCTTTTGAGTCATGAAAGCCGCGGGAAACGGATATCGGAAGGGGGAATTCAGGATAACAAGCTCACTGTCTTCGTTGGTGCTGCGTTCGTTACTTCGTTCGAACCTCGTGCAGATTGCGGACGTTCGTGCCGCGTGCGATGAGGGTTCGAACGGAGCCGGTAATTCTGGTTTTGCTGCTAGCCTCACGCCCAGCCCATTTAGCTCCCCAAAGCCCATAAAACACATCCCAAATTAAATAAATAAATATTAAACATTAAATAAAATATTTAAATCAATTTACCAATTAAATAAAATCATGCCTAATATAAATGAATCAAATATATTATATACTAAAACTAAAAATAAGATTTGCCTAATTAAAATCAATCTTAACCAATTAAAGCCAATCACATATTTGACTTCCTAATTCAATAAGATATCCACCAATTTAAAAGTTTTGACTTCCTAATCTAAACCAAATTTGTCCCCCCCTCAATCTTTGACTTTCCTTGCTAAACACCAAATCATATCCCCTCTTTAATGACAAAATCCCTTCCTTGTGACACAAGGCCAAACCCTACCTCCCTCTATATAAGCATGACAAACCAAGGCCATTCTTCTCTCTTGACACATACAATTCACACCCAAAATCTCTCAAATCTCTCAAATCTCTCATACACGCCCAAGCCAAAGAAAAACGCTTGACATATACAAAAACAAAAAGAGAACAAAAGAGCCCCAACCATCTCCCTCATAGCCGAATCCACCACAAACTACCACCCCCACATCACCGATAAACTGCACTTATAACCCTTGGAATAACCACACAAAACCACACTAAAAGAACCACGAAAATATCTGAAACAATCCTTAAAAAACAGTAACATAAAACTACATAGATAACCTTAAGAATAATCACATATAATCGCACTAAGAACCCACACGACTTGGAATAGTTCTTTGAAAACATTGAAACAGGTAGCCCGTGCAGCGAGCAGCAAAACAGGAGCCGAATAGGAGCAGAACGGAGTTCGAATCGTAGGCAAAGCGGTGAAACAGTGAGCTAGGACGTTGAACCAGCAGACCAGAAAAGTTGCGGAGCTTTACCCCCTTTCGATCTTCGTGGAACGTGAGTCCGAGAGACGGCTTAAAAGGTTAGACCTGAGGGTATCTTTCACATTTATTCTCATTTTTACTTTCCGGTTATTTATTTTGATTATATTTTCTGTATTTGTGGTACCATTGTGTGTATGAGGTATGTTGTGGGTATTGGATGAATGAGAGAGGTGTCAACTCTCGCGGTATATCGGATGGAAACCCGGACATAAATTTCATAGCCGATTCCGAATGGACGGTAATATGATCTGTACTCGGGCCACAATTCCACGTACCGCTTGGGTAAATGACACCATCTTTCTTTTGTTGTGTTGCCCTTGTTTATTTAGTTTGTTTTACCTGAACTCAATATGTCGTTAGTTATGCATGATTCAACCAGGCGCATGGGCTTAGTGAGTTAGTCCAAAGGTCCTCCATTTAGGAGACAAAGAGCCGAAAAGGCCACCTTCGTGACACTACTTCGCCGTGCCGGTTGATGTATGTTCGGTTGGACGCTAGATACGTTCAATCGGGCATACTTAGTTTAATATATTATTATCGTTATTTTCGTATGAGTCAATCGAGCGCATGGGCTTAGTAAGTGTGACGTGAAATCCCCTATGGGGAGAGGCTAAAAGCCCTTTACCACGATGCTTTGCCGCGCCGGTTGATGTGTGTTCAGATTGGACGGAAGATGTGTTCAATCGGGCATACTTGGTTGACATGATTGGTTCTATTCTTGCATGTATGATATGACGCGCATGGGCTTAGCATGTTGGTCTAAAGGTCCTCTCTTTGAGAGATCAAGAACCCCAAAAGGTCACCTTTACGGCAGTGCTTCGCCGCGCCCTTTTGTTTTCTGTTTATGTATTGCATCAGGTCTGTTTCCGTTCGAACGCGTTCACGAACGCAACTCGAACGTGCATGTGTTTTTGCCTTATTATGGTCAGGTCTCGTATCCGTTCGAACGCGTTAACAAACGCCATACGAACGTGAGCTCTATCTGTCTCATCTCCGTTCGAACGCGTTACGAACGCTACTCGAACGTGAGCATTCTGTCTCGTCTCCGTTCGAACGCGTTTACGAACGCTACTCGAACGTGAGCATTCTGTTTCATTCCGTTCGAACGCGTTTACGAACGCTACTCGAACGTGAGCATTCTGTTTCATTTCCGTTCGAACGCGTTCACGAACGCTACACGAACGCACACACACTGAACTGAGTCTGTCTTATAATATGCATGCATATTTGCCTATCGGTTGATCTTTCTTTTGTAAATGTGTCAATGTATCACCATTCATATGCTTGTGTCATGATAACATTTGAGTATTATTTCTTGCGGTATATCGGATGGAAACCCAGACGTAAATTCCGTAGCCGATTCCGAATGGACGGTAGTGCGGTCTGTACTTGGGCTACAATTCCACGTACCACTTGGAAAAGTGCCCATATGTGTGCTTGTATGGTTACCACGTATGCTTGTATGGTTAGTATGTGTGCTTGTGTTTTTCCTGAATGTGATGTACAAAGTTGTATGTTCGTTGCTATCTTGATATATGTTAAGCATGCAATTTTATATATGAAATACATGTATATTTAGGCGCATATTTTATCTTATATATGTGAATTTAGAAGCATGATACCCTTAGAAATAATTGTTACTTCAGCTTGTTTAAATTATTATATAAATCTTTTCATTACAAGTGACATAAGTAAGGGACCATTCCGAACCCAACAGTTTGAGGTCTTCCCTTGCGAGGGGTGAGTGCGGCCTTAAATCTTTGTCCCGGTTCACACCGGGTGGCGACTCCATGTTATGTAATCCTTCCCAAACTAGGCCGCGAGCCTAGGAGCGGCGTCGCTCAGTTTCTGTGTCCCACACACCCTCATGGTTAGTTCACCTTTTTGTACATCAATGATGGTTCGGCCTGTAGCCAAGAATGGTCTCCCGAGGATGATGGGTACACCTTTGTATTCCTCTATGTTAAAGACAATGAAATCTGCTGGGAAAATGAATTTGTCGACTTTGAAAAGCACTTCTTCCACTACACCTCTCGAAAATATGAGTGATCTGTCAGCAAGTTACAGAGTGACTGAGGTGGGCTTTGCTTCTCTAAGCTGCAGTTTCCTGTAAATAGACAAAGGCATCAAGTTAATACTAAAGCCTTACCGAAATAATGGTTTCTGATAGTGCAAATGATGGTGAAATTGTCAGGATCCTTCAATTTTGGGGGGAGCTTCCTCTGAATGATGGTGCTGCATTCTTTTGTCAGTGCTACAGTCTCCCAATCTTCGCTTTCGTGATAGAATATCTTTTATGAATTTGACATAACTGGGCATATGCTCCAACGCTTTTGCAAATGGAATATTGATATGTAGCTTTTTGAATATCTCCAGGAATTGAGTAAATTGCTTGTTGAGTTTGTGTTTCTGGAGACACTTTGGAAAATATGGAGGTGGAGTAAATCTTTATTGATCATTTTATTTTGCCTCTTTTTCCTCAATCTGTGGATCTGATTCATTGCTTTCTTTTGGAACATTCTCTGTAGATGCCTTGACTCCAACATCTTTATTGATTTCAGTGCCGTTTTTCAACGTGACGGCTTGGCATTGCTTCTTCCCTCAGTTCCTTAGATTTGGTTCTATGTTGCTAGGAAAGGTACCTTGCGGTCTGTAACTCTGAGCGTGGGCCAGTTGTCCCATTTGATTTTCCAGTGCCTTTATAGAAGCTGCTTGGCTTTGAAACATAGCATCGTATGATGCTGATTGTTTTTGAAACATAGCTTCATATTTGGCTTCTTGCTTTTTCATCTGGGCAAGCACTTCTGCTATTCCTGGTTCTTTTTCATACTCCTGACTTTTATTCTGCTATTGGAATTCAGGTGGTGGATTATTCATTTGCCTTGAAGTGTTGCTTCATGTGAAATTGGGATGATTCCTCCAACCTGGGTTGTAGGTATTGGAATATGGATTGTTTCCCTGTCTGTTGAAGTTGCTGACATAGTTCGCAGTCGTATCATATTAGTTGTAAGATTCTGCCTCTGGTGCTTCTCCATATGGTGAACTTGTGGATCCAACATTAACCTGCATGTTAAGAGTTTCCAAACATTTTCATATCTGATCCAGATTGGCATTCACAGTTATGTTGGTTCCTACTTCGTGGATTCCTGCTATTCGATGGATCATGCTCCTCTTTTTTGGCCACAAGGAATTATTGTTAGCCATTTCTTCCATTAAGTCCCAAGCTTGATCTTTTCCTTTTTCCATTAATTCTCCTCCAGCAGCAGCATCAACTGTAGTTTTCATAAATCCAGAAAGTCCATTGTGGAATGTTTGGATTTGAAGCCACTTTGCAATTTCATGGTGAGGACATTTTCGGAGCATTTCTTTGTATCTTTCTCATGCTTCATAGATGGATTCTGAGTCATATTGCACAAATGATGTGATGTCGTTCCTTAGCTTTGCTGTCCTGGCTGGGGGAAATTATTTTGCAAGGAATTTGGTGGCAAGAGTGTTCGAAGTTGTGATGGAACCTACTGGTAGTGAATGAAGCCAAGCCTTAGCTTTGTCTTTCAAGGAATATGGGAACACACGCAGATACATTGCTTCTTCTTCCGCTCGGTTCTAATTGAATGTGCCATAAACTTCTAGGAAGTTGCTGATGCGGGTATTAGGATCTTCAATTGCACTTCCCCCAAACTAAACTGATTGTTGTATCATTTGAATGCATGTTTTAATGTCACAAGCATTTACAGGTAAGGGAGGAAGTACAATACATGATATGATGCCGTCAACCATCAGAATTGTTCTGTCTCGAATGGGAATTGGTGGTGCAACTTCCAAAGGTTCATGTTCTTGATTTTTCAAGTTGATCAGTGCTTCTTGATCTTCTGGCCTTTCACTTCTCAACTGTTTGATAGTTCTTTCAATTTATGGGTCAAGCCGACTGATTTCAAAGCTTATGCTTCTTCTCATGTAGTGTCTGAGAACCTGAAAAACAAGAAAACAAAAATAATAAGTAAAAATAAATTAGATACAACTAAAGTATCTAACCTCAAAATAGTAAAAGATAAATAAGTCACCGGCAACGGCGCCAAAAACTTGATCGGTGGTAAACACATATGTAACGCAAGCGCACGTATCGCTCAAGTAGTATAAAATATATCGATCCCACGAGGACGTAATACTTATGCTATTAATTTATGAAGAAAAATATCTACAAGTATCTAATTGATTCAATTGTTGGTTGGATGATGATTTTTATCTAAAACAAACAATTAAATAAAATTAAGGTAGATTTCAAAAGGAATTAATGATATGAAAATGTCCAAGGTTGTGAATTCTACCAATATCTTTCTAAAGATGAGTTGATTATTTTATGCTTGTGTAATGTACTAGTTTATTAACCTGTAACACGAAAATATGCAAAAGACTCTTGCGATAGTCAGATACAAACACCAAAAGTAACCCAATTAACTATATTCCTATGTTAATTAAGAAACTCCGAATTCATTAATTTTAAGTTCCAATTATGGCTACCCACGCCCGACAGGTATATTTCTATCCTGGAAGGAAATCTCTAAGTGAATGTGAGATCGTGAGCTATTGAGTCTACGGCTAAATCTAAAATCCATTTTCCAAGTTCATTTTAAGTTTACCTAATCAATCTTATTAGTGGCCAATTAACAAGAAGTATTAAAAACTAGACTCAATAAACAAACCAATACATCACACAAGACATAAGAAAAGTAAACTTATTACATCTTTGATATTGGTTTTCATCACAAACCTAGAAAACGTATTTAGTTACGACACATATCTATGACTACTAAAGACATAAATAAATAAAATATCATGCAATAAGTTGAAAACTAAAAAGTAAAAAATACAACAATTAAATAAAATAATATGGTTAGGGGATCTGTTAGACAATTATGACCCAAAGCATCACTATTTATACAGAACATGGTGTTGTTGTACAAATAAACTATGTGACAAAGGAAATTGTTCTTTTATCATTTGTAATTAGATTATCGAGATACATAAATGATAAAAGTCCATATGATTAGTACCAGATTAATAAGATATGAGACAATATTAATCCACTAAAGTTTAATCATTAAATATCCCTAGTCATAGTATTATCGAGACTGGACATCGATAATGCGGAATTGACTAGTATTACACTTGTGCGCGTTATGGAAGCGTAACGGCATAGTTCTCGTATATTTGGGTATTGGATACTCATGTAAGTGTAATAGGAGGTTTTGTTTACCGATGTAGGTTGTCATAGGGAAACTAAAGTATAGTACTTATACAACTCATAAGAGAACAATGTAATTGTTGCTCTCCATGAGGTTTTCCTAAGAGGAATACCTATATGCAGTGGTAAGTGGGAGGAAAGTAAGACTCGATGAAAATCAGAGTAATATTATTCCAGGCACTAAGTCCTCACGGAACACAAACAGTTCACCATGGATGAAACTGTACCATAATCTTCGAATACACAAGAACCGCGTAAGTCGGACAGAGTCAGAAAGCAACCTGGGAGGTATGGGTTTCTGATCTCACCTCATAAAGATGTCAATCTTATTGAGGAAGACAAACCGACTACGTATGAGGAAGTGATACAAGGTATTGACTCCTTTTATGGCAAAGTGCCATGAAGTCCGAAATGGATTCCATGTATACAACAAAGTTTGGACACTGGTTGATGTACCAGAAGGCATTGTGCCTGTTGGTACTAAATAATTCTTCAAGGAAGACATACATGGATGACAACATACAAATGTACACAGCTAGGCTTGTACAGAAAGGGTATCTTCAACGACATAGTGTCGACTACGACGAAAATTTTTCACCTGTTGCCATGATTAAATCCATTCGGATAATGCTTGTTATAACTGCATATTTCATTTATGAAATATGGCAGATGGACGTCAAAACCGTTTTCCTTAACGGAAACCTTTTGGAGGATGTTTATAACATCCTAACGGTTTTGTTGTGCCAAAACATGCAAACAATGTTTGCAAGTTAAATCGATCCATTTATGGATTGAAGCAAGAATATCGTTCTTGGAACCAACGTTTTGATAAGATCATAATGGTATATGATTTCATTCAAAACGAATATGATTCTTGTGTATATAAGAAGGTTAGTGGGAGTGCACTGACAGTGATTGTCCAATATATTGATGATATATCATTTCTTGGAAATGACATTCCCATAAAATAATCGGTGAAAGCTTGGCTTTCATTAAAATTCTCCATGAATATCTGGGAGAAGCATGCTTTATTCTAGGAATAAATATCTACTGGAATAGATCTAGAAAGCTGCTAACAACCTTCCTAGAGTTCGTATGTTTTTGAAATATATGTGACCTGATGTCTCATATGCTTTGAGCATATGTAGACGCTATAAGGCCAATCCAGGTGATGGTCACTGGATTGATGTAAAGAACATCATTGAGTATCTTAGACGAACTAATGATGCTTTCTTGATTTATGGAGAAGGAGAACTTGTGGTAACTGGGTTCACCGTTGCAAGTTTCCTAACCGATAAAAACCACTATAAGTCGTAATAAGGGTACTATATAGTTTGAATAACGGAACAGTGAGCTGGAAATCTTTCAAGCAAGATGTTGTTGCCGAACAAATAACAAAAGCGGAACAATGCTGCAGCTGAGGCAGCAAAATAAGCAATTTTGGATCTATATAATCCTAATTAGGATTAGGTATAGTTCTGTTAGCAGCTGAGTGAGGTTACAGCGCAGGCTAAGGAACCGCGGTCTCATCAATGATCCAAGTATATACTTTGACTATTTCATCTGATTCGTCGGATCATACATCGTGGCGATGTGATGATCGAATAAAACGCATAAGATGATAACATTGTAAATCCGCTGACGAAAGCTGTTTCTCAGAAGACGTTTGAGCGACCCGTACATAGTTCAGGTGTAGAACACTTGAGTGATTGGCTATAGGCCAAGTGGGAGATTGTTGGACAATTATGACCCATAGCATCACTATTTGTACAGAACATGGTGTTGTTGTACAAATAAACTATGTGACAAAGGAAATTGCTCTTTTATCATTTGTAATTGGATTACCGAGATACATAAATGATAAAAGTCCATATGATTAGTACTAGATTAATAAGATATGAGACAATATTAATCCACTAAGGTTTAATCATTAAATATCCCTAGTCGTAGTATTATCGAGACTGGACATCGATAATACGGAATATACTAGTATTACACTTGTGCACGTTATGGAAGCGTAACAATATAGTTATCGTATATTTGGGTATTGGATACTCAAGCAAGTGTAATAGAAGGTTATGTTTACCGATGGTACGGAAACAGCTTCGCTCTAGATAGACCCCTCGGAATCCCATTGGTAGTATGACTATGTGTCTATGGGAATCCGAATTAGGGTAGGTGTATTTGGTCTTAACCTGAGACTTGCATCGCTAAAAGTTACGACAATCAGTATACTTTGGTTTTGGTCGTCTGGGGCTTTAACAGGTTCTGTTTACGCCTCTTCTGGGTATACTGAGAATCGTAGTGTATTGGGTGTGATGTCAAGATGGAAGTATCACTTCAGTCATATGGAGATGATGATCACGCAGGATACGGAACTAGTACTCTTAAGTACTGTAGTCATCGGGATAATATGACTACGTCATGATTATCCGATTATAGAGACTAGTTACCAGAGATTCGATATATACTTCGTACGGGGCATACACAATTCCAGCCCTAGGCCTAGCATGTGATATCGATACTGGATCGTAATATGCAATACTACGTATACTACGCCTAACATAGATTACATATTTCTTAAAAGAATATTTCTGGAGAATTGGGTAGGCACGATGCTTTGCTAGAAGCCAACCATGTATCGTAAATCGGTAAAAATATGGTACCGGGTACGCACGTGTTTGGATAGTCCGACGACCGAATTTACTGCAAATATATCCAGGGATCTCATGGGTCGCTTTCCGAAGATTCACTGATGACATATGATTCGAACATATTTAATCTGGGATTAATTATAAAAGAGAGAAAATTAATCTAGGATTAATTGCGGCAAGATTTTATTTGGGATAAAATTCTCTAAGAAGAGAGAGAACGATTAATTCGGAATTAATCTATTAATAATATATTTGATTGTAGGCACTGTATTTTTACATATAAGTCCCGATGATGAGCCTCATACGGAGGCACGGCTCTTTAAGTTGCGGAAGTCGCGGGAAACGGACGTCGAAAGGGAAAAGTCAGAAATCAATACCTTGTTGGATTTAATTCGTTTGCTTAGCCTCGGGTTTGCTCGTTGAATCTCTATTTTAAAATTTATCCTTGACCCAAAACCCCGCAATCCACACCAAGCCACACACTAAGCCCACCAACCACACGCCCATAATGCCTCCAAGCCCATCAAATTTTTCCAAAATAACAATTAACACATTAAACACATGTTGAAATCTAAATAAATACCCTTCCAAAATTAAATCAAATCTAAACAAATCACCTTCCTAATTAAATTAAATCACATGCCTAAACTAAATAAAATCAAATCAAATCCCATAAATCACCTTCCTAATTAAAACAAATCACTTTCATAAATAGAGAGATTCATTCCTTATAACACACTAATTAAAAGATACCCTCCATAATTACATGATTCATTCCATTCCCGTACAAGGAAAACCCTAACCCTCTCCTATAAAAAGGCACCCAAACCAAACCCTTAGACCCCCTAGCTCTTTCACCACTGCTCACTCACGGCAAACAAATAAACTAGAGCTCACTTCTCACTCCCCACAACTCTCTCTCTCTCTCTCACGCTTCTCTCTCTCTCACGTCCCTAAGCAACCAAAACAAAAAAAAGCCTGCCACCCAACCCATTAACAACAACGCAACCCTTCTCTCCTCTCATGCAGCGCCCCCACGTAGCCTCAAGCAAGCCAAGTCACTCACAGCAAAAACACTAAGCCCAACCTACGCCAGCCACTGACCAGCAATAACCCTCATCCCACACAAGCCACAAAAACTGCACGCACTCCTCTCACTCGGCAGAAATAACAAAAATAAACCATAACAAGCTTCCTGGATCTCTCTCGTCCCTCCACGACAAGCACCAAATCATCATCACAAACCAAGCCAACAAACACTCATGCACACACGCTGCTCACATAAACACACACGTCACCAACCCCATGCACCACGCACTAACACTCGTAAGCCTTGACACACTCACGGTACTCACACAGCCCTCGCACCCTTCACACTCACGCACACACATCACTCACACGCTCAGCCCTTAGTCACGTCCCAGGCCACGCAGCAACAAACCGAAACTGCCAACAAACCCTCAACAATACCAGCCCCAACATGCACCCTAAAATAGTCCCCAAAACAGCCCCTTAAAACACCCAAAACCGTGAGCGAATAACCCTAAAATAGTCCAGAGAAAACAATAGCAAAGTCATTCCAAAATAGTGAAGAAATCAAGACAAAACAGCGGAACGAGGGAAAATATCGAACCAGTGAACCAGAAAAGTTACGGAGCATTAACCCTTCCGGCGACGTCCCAACGCACTTCCGAGAAGCGACTTAAAAGGTAAGACCTGATGGCACCCTTTGACATATTTTATTTTGTCGTCTTGGAAACGGCATGCTTGGTTGGACGTGGAATACTTTGGTCATATATTTATTGTTCCGCATTTATTTCGTATTATTAGTCTTTTATTATTTCGCATTTAATTTACGTTTATTGTTGCTGTATATTTCCGCATTTATTAATTTAATGAGTTCATGTGATTGAGTGATTACCGTTATTTCGATTTACTTTTATGCATGCAAACTTAGATATAGGTTACATGCAAACTTAGATATAAGTTACATGCAAACTTAGATGTAGGTTACATAGACTTGGTTAGATTATTGCACAAATCCATTCATTACAATTGGCATAAGTAAGGGACCATTCCGAACCCAACGGTTTGAGGTCTTCCCTTGCGAGGGGTGAGTGCGGCCTTAAATCATTTCCCAGTTCACACTGGGTGATGACTCCATTTTATTTCTCCGATTTAGTCCCTCGCGGGCTACTCCGTACTATCAACCAGGCCGTGAGCCTGGAACAACGTCACCGATTTATGTGTTCTATAGTCTGGCGACTCCACTGGGGATAGAGAATCTGCCCCGAAATAATGTCTTGTAATGTTTGTGATTTATGCTTGAGTTAACCATGTCTGCCGTGGGTTGGAGGGGTTTAATCAAAGGCATTGTTAGAGCTAAGTAATGGTTTGGTGTCTTCCTTCATTCACTACCTTTCTATAAGGAAAGGCTGTGAAGGCACCTAAATAACCATTTACTCGAAGCTTACCGTGATGGACTAATTTGGAGGACCTATTGTTTATTCCTATCACCAAGGCGATAAGAGCCTAAAAGGCTTGGGTATTTAAGAGAGTCTGCTCCACCCTCCATTTGGGGAATCTTCAATAAGAAATCCATTTGACAGTCAGTCATGTATCATCACTCGTTGGCACGTACCTTAGTGTATAAAAAAAGGGTGCGCTCACTTGGTCCATCGAATCCTTGAGTGGGGAGACCTAGTTGTGGGCAATCCTTCGCCGACGGGAGCCTTTATCTACACTCCTATAGACCAGCATATGAACCATAGTCATATATCTCATAGAAGTTGCCTCTTATGCTTTTGATAAACACATGCATATTATATCTCATGCATCGCACACATTTCATGCATCTCATGCATACACGTATCATGTTAACCCTGTGTCTTAAAAGCCATAATAGATATCCGTTGGGTTAGAGAAGAAAGAAAGATTTGTCAAAAAGAGTTTAACAAACATGGATATCGGGGAAAAGGAAACCGAGGAACATAAAACTTTACGGCAAGAATAGAAAGACCACTGGGGGGCGTTCAGAAAAAAAAAAAAGAAAAAAAAAAGAAAAAGATAAAAAAAAAGAAAAAAATGAAGAAAAAAAAATTTGTTCTTAGTCATTAATAGTTAGGCATAAGTCTGATGATAAAATTGTTTGCTTTAGGGTGAATTCTTAGAAACGATAAACTCTTAATGTGCTTTTATCTGATACTTTAAGTGATTGATCTATGTTAGACTCGTAAGCACTTCACTATAGGTTCTTAACGGTGAAAACCTGAGTAGTTGGCAAGGAGACTAGTTGAAGAAATTGTAGGTCGTTGAATGACCGTTTGCTTAGATGTCTATCTTGATTTACTTATGTTATGATGTGTGGTATGGTTGAAAATGAAAGAAAAGTCTCTAAAGAAAAGAATTGAACCACCTATAACCGATAAGCGTGAAATACTACCTTAAAGGGTAGAGGTGTTGAAAAAAAAAAAAAAGAAAAGAAAAGAAAAAAAAAGAAGAAAAAAAAAGAAAAAAAGAAAAAAAAAAGAAAAATTGCTTGTTTTTAGTCCTTAATAGTTAGACATAAGTCTGATGATGAAACTGTTGGTTTCTATTAAGGTCCCAAGATCAATAATAAGCATGAAATATGTGCGAATACAAATTAAAGAAGTTACGGAATACTCACATCGATCGGTTGAGCGACGCGGTAAGCAACAAAATCAACTTTCTGCCCTTGCAGTGGACTCGACAGTGGCAGTGCAACCAGTCCCCATTTTCGGCTTTTGAGCATCTTCATCAAGCTCCAAGCTTCGTCGAACGATTCCCGGCTCATGGGTGGACTTCCCTATCACATTCGCATGTCTCGTAAGTGTGCTAGCACTTGTGATTTTGCCACAAAATCCCACTCTTGCTTCCCTTCAATGTCACGATTTTGACAGAAAAACCAGTGAAGTTTTTGCCCCTTGGGCGTGTGAGAGAGGAGATGAGAGAAAGAGAGAATTGTGTGGTTTGATTCCAAATTTTTGTATCTTATACACCCTTTTGAATTTCAAATTCATTTGGCATGAATTTGGCTTTCAAAAAGTCAAGCATTTAATGCTTCAACCACTCACATCACTCAATCAAGTTGTCAAGTCACATCACTCAAAGTGACAAGTGATTTGACGCTTGAAGTGACACTAGATGCGACTAACGATTTGACGCTTGATTTGATTTACTTGTCGCACTCGAATTCGAAATGCGAATGCGCTCCCAAATAATCTCGGGCTCGGGTTCGATAATTCCAAATTAACAAATTTTTCTGTTGCGTCGTAATTAAATGATTGCCCCTAGCGAAATTAGTATTCATGTCGCTAACGAATTAATTCTAAATTAATTCGTTCACCCAAATTAATATCTAATTTTAATTCTGTGTCGAAATCCAATTTCGTTTAATATATCAAATATATTAATTAATCGATTAATTCAAAATTAATCGTTATCTCTCTTTAATGATATTTTATCCCAGATAAAATATCTCTGCAATTAATCCCAGATTAATTTTCTCTCTCTTCTTATTAATCCCAGATTAATTTAGAGTGCGAGTCATACGTCATCGGTGAATATTTGGGAAGCGACCCATGAGATCCCCGGATATGTTGGCAGTAAATTCGGTCGTCGGACTATCCACACACATAAGTACCTCGTACTACGTTTATACCGATTTACAAGACAAAGTTGGCTTCTAGCAAAACGCCATGCCTTCCCAATTCTCCGGAAATATCCGTACAGGAATAAAGGATCTATATCAGGAGTAGTATTCGTAGTATTGTGTATTTCTGTCCAGTATCGGATGATCACGTGCTAGGCCTGGGGCTGGAATTGTGTCTGCCCCGTACGAAGCACATGTCAGATGTCTGGTAACTAGTCTCTATAATCGGATAAACATGAACTTGTCATTTTATCCCGATGACTGCAGTACTTAAGAGTACTAGTACCGTATCCTACGTGACCATCATCTCCATATGACTGAAGTGATACTTCCATCTTGACATCACACCTAACACACTACGATTCTCAATATACCCAGCATTGGCGTACACAGAACCCGTTAAAGCCCTGGACAACCGCAACCAAAGTATATTGATTGTCGCAAGTATTAGCGGTGCAAGTCTCAGGTTAAGACCAAATACACCTACCCTGATTTCGGACTTCCATAGACACATAGTCATACTACCAATGGAATTCCGAGGGGGTCTATCTAGAGCGAAGCTGTTTCCGGTACCATCGGTAAAACACAACCTCCTATTACATTTGCATAAGTATCCTATACCCAAATATATGAGAACTATGTCGTTGTGCCCTCACAACGCGCACAAGTGTAATACTAGTCTTTTACGTATTTATCGTTGTCAAATCTCGATAATACTCTGACTAGGGATATTTAATGATTTATCCTTTGTGGACTGATAGTGTCTCATATCATTCTCCGTCCAAGAACAAATCATAGGGACCTCTCATCATGTATACATCTAAGTGATCTAATCACAAATGATAAGAGTGCAATCTCCTTTGTCACATAGTTAATTTGTACAACAACACAATGATCTGTACAATTAGTGACGCTATGGGTCATAATTGTCCAACAATCTCCCACTTGGCCTATAGCCAGTCACTCGAGTGTCTTACACCCGAACTATGTACGGTTGGCTAAAATTGCTGAGGAAATACTTTCGTCAGCGGATTTACATGATTATCATCTGATGCGATTTATTCAATCATCACATCGCCACGATGTATGATCCGAACGAATCAGATGAATATCAAAGTATATATCTGGATCGTTGATGAGACCATTAATTCTTTAGCCTGTGCTGACGCCTAGCTCAGCTGCTAACATAATTATATCTAATCTAATTAGATTTGTTATCAACCCAAATGGCTTCTATTGCTGCGTCAGCTGCAGCAATAACCCGCATTTGTTGTTTATTCGGTAACAGTATCTTGCTTGGAAGATTTCCAGCTTACTGTACCGTTATTCAAACTTTGTAGTACCGTTTATGACTTATAGTCGTTTTATCGGTTTAGGAAACTTGCTATAGTGATCCCAATCACTTCAAGTTCTCTTTCTCCTCAGATTAAGACAGCATCCATAGTTCTCTAAGATACTAACGGATGTTCTTAACATCAATCCAGTGACTATCACTTGGATTGGCCTATTTGTGACTTCATATGCTCAAAGCGTATGAGACACCAGGTCGCGTACATTTTTCAATGTACGATTTCTCGGAGAGTATTCTCGAAAGCCAAGCTTTCACCGATTATTTTTATGGGAATATCATTTCCAAGAAATGACATATTATCATTATTTATAGGACAGTTACTGTTAGTGCGCTCCCACTAACCCTCTTATATACACAAGAATCGTTTTCGTTTTGAATTAAATCATAGATTATTATGATTACTTCAAAACGATAATTCCAAGAACCTATGCTTGCTTCAATCCAAACATGGATCGAATAAACAGCAAACCTTGTGTAGGCACTGCATTTTTACACATAAGTCCCTATGATGAGTCTCATTTTGGAGACACTACCTTTTAAGTCACGGAGGTCACGGGAAACGGACATCGGAAGGGGAAATTCAGAATAAACAAGGTTCACTGTTTTCGTTCGTGCTACGTTCGTGTTTACGTTCGAACGTCAAACGGATTGCGGGCGTTCGTGCCGCGTTCGAGGAAGCATTCGAACGGTGTCGGTAATTCTGGTTTTGCTGCTAGCCTCACATCCAGCCCAATTAGCCCCCCAAAGCCCATAAAACACATCCCAATTTAAATAATTAAATATTAATTAAAACATTAACTAAATAATATAATAATTAAATTAATTAAATGATTAAATAAAACATATACCAAACATAAAATAAACAATTACCAACTTAAACTAAAATCATGCCTAAATTAAACAAATCACATACTAAATCAAAATATAATCATGCCTAATTAAAATCAATCAACCAATTATATTCCCAATCTAATAAGATTATTCCCAAACTTAAAATATTGTATTCCTAATCCAAGCCAATCAAATATCCAACCTTCCCTATCTAGCCAAGATTTGTCCCCCCTCAATCTTTGACTTCCCTTAACCAAACCAAATCAAATCCCTCTTTAATTAACCAAATCTCTTTCCTTGTCAAGCCTAACCCTTTGCCTATAAAAAGAACCCTTCACCAACCTTCTCAACCTTAGCTACTAGCTAGTCCCTAACTCACACACAACACACATAAAAATTACAGGAAGAAGACACCTAAAAAGAGTAAGCAAAAGATAAAGAGGAAACGGCAGCGAAACCACAAGGAAACAGTAGCAAAACGGACTCAAAACAGTAAAGACAACGAACGAGAACAGTGAACCAGTGAACCGGGAGAGTTGCGGAGCATCCACCCTTCCGACGATCGTGTACCGTACATCCGAGAGGTGATTTAAAAGGTTAGACCTGAGGGTACATTTTCATTAGCTTATATTCGTTCTTTTTATTATTATTATTGAATTCTATTCGCATGAGAGTCGTTTATGGATGCATGTTGTGGGTATTGGATGAATGAGAGATGTGTCAACTCTCGCGGTATATCGGATGGAAACCCGGACATAAATTTCATAGCCGATTCCGAATGGACGGTAATATGATCTGTACTCGGGCCACAACTCCACGTACCGCCTGAGTAAACGGCACCATCTCTCTCTCGTTGTGTTGCTTTTTGTTTATTTAGTTTTCTTTACTTGAATTCAATATGTTGCTTATTTATGTATGATTCAATCGAGCGCATGGGCTTAGTGAGTTAGTCCAAAGGTCCTCCATTTGGGAGACCAAGAGCCGAAAAGGCCACATTTGGACATTACTTTGCCGCGCCGGTTGATGTGTGCCCGGTTGGATACAAGATACGTTCAATCGGGCACACTATGTTTAATATCATTACTTTTAATTCTTCGTATGCATGATTCAGTCGAGCGCATGGGCTTAGTATGTTGGTCTAAAGGTCCTCTCTTTGAGAGATCAAGAGCCCCAAAAGGCCACCTTTACGGCAGTACTTTGCCGCGCCCCTTTATTTTCTGTTTATGTATTGCATTCCATTTCATGCATCAGGTCCGTGTCCGTTCGAACGCGTTCACAAACGCAACTCGAATGCGTATACATTTTGCCTTATCATGCATCAGGTCCGTGTCCGTTCGAACGCATTAACAAATGCAACTCGAACGCGCATACATTTTGCCTTATCATGCATTCTGTTTCATTTCCGTTCGAACGCGTTTACGAACGCTACTCGAACGTGAGCATTCTGTTTCATTTCCGTTCGAACGCGTTTACGAACGCTACTCGAACGTGAGCATTCTGCTTCATTTCCGTTCGAACGCGTTTATGAACGCTACTCGAACGTGAGCATTCTGTTTCATTTACGTTCGAACGCGTTTACGAACGCTACACGAACACGCACACACTGAATTGAGTTTGTCTTATCATATTCATGCATAATTGCCTCTTGGTTGATCTTTCTTGTGTTATATAGCCAATTGTATTATTTGTATTCAAGCATGATTAGACTGTTAGCATGTTATTTGGTTAATAGATTCATGAGATAGTACTCAAGCATGATTATGTTTTTCTTAGTTTTCCATATCATAGGATTGAAATATGTTCATGAGATTGTCATGTGGTGTTGCATGTTGTGATGAACTTGTTGATACATGCATATGAATCTAGAAGCATGATATTTTTGGAAGTAAATGTTATTTATGCCTGGTTAAATTATTACATAAATCCTTTCATTACAAGTGACATAAGTAAGGGACCATTCCGAACCCAACGGTTTGAGGTCTTCCCTTGTGAGGGGTGAGTGCGGCATTAAATCTTTGTCCCGGTTCACACCGGGTGGCGACTCCATGTTATTAAGTACTTCCCAGCTAGGCCGCGAGCCTAGGAACGGCGTCGCCCAGTTTCTGTGTCCCACAGTCTGGCGACTCCACTGGGGATTAGAGAATTGGCCCCGAAATATTGTCTTGTGATGTTTGGATTTATGTTTTAATTGACCGTGTCTATAGTGGATAAAGTGAGGGTTTAATCAAAGGCATTTTAAGGCTAGGTAATGGTTTGGTGTCCTCCTTCATTCACTACCTTTCTAGAAGGAAAAGCTGTGAAGGCACCTAGATAGCCATCTACTCGTAGCCTATTGTGATAGACTAATTTGGATGACTCGTTGTTTATTCCTGACAACAAGCGATAAGAGCCTAAGAGGCTTGGGTATTTAAGTGAGCCTCGCTCCACCTTCCCTCTGGGGGATCTACAACGGGAAATCCATTTGACAGTCCGTCACACACCATAGCTCATTGGCACGTACCTTAGTGTATAAAAAGGGGTGCGCTCACTTGGTTGCTCGAACCCTTGAGTGGGGAGACCTAGTTGTGGGCCATCCTTCGCCGGTGAGAGCCTTTGTCTATACTCTTACTAACCCACCCATAGACCGGGTTGGCTAAAGTAGCAATTATTTCCTTGAATATGTGCTTGTGGACCATCCTCATTTGGATGCAGTTGGACTATTGTCAGAAATGCGGGCTTGTTGGGCCATTTAAACTGGGGCAAGTTCGTACCTTATGACTATTAGGCCAAAAGCTTCTGAAATGTTGATGAGCCATTGTAGAAATTATTGTTGTATGTTTGCATTATCTTTCTTTGTGCTTGTGTTCGGAACATTACCATTTGGATTTAGTTGGACTCCTTGTCATGAGATGCGAACTCGTTGGGCCATTTAAACTGGGACGAGTCCACTCCTATGGCAGTTAGCCCAAAAACTTCTAAAATGATGATGGGCCGATTTGTGTGCAAATTTTAAAGAGTTGATATATTTCTTGTATCACATGCATCACATGTATCACATGCACCTCATGCATACATGCACCATGTTAACTCCCTTTTGATTTAAAAGCCATCATAGATGCATGTTGGTTAGGAAAGGTGACAGACTTGTCAAAAGACCAAGCAGCCACCGAGAATACTGGCAGAAGACCTAGCTCAATGGGATAGGAAACCCAATCATGCATGCATGCATACACGTAACACATTTTGCATCCCTTTTGTGTTTGTTCTGTTTTGTAATAACAGGTTTCAGAAGAGAAAAAGAGAAAGCGGCAAAGACAAGACAACCAGAATCAGTAACATATGAGTAGTAGTTTTGGGGATGAGTCCCAGGGTCGAGGCCTACATCGTCAGAGTGTTGGAATGAATCCCGGGGTTGAGGCCCATGTCAGCAATTTCAGAAATGAGTCACAGGGGCGAGGCCCGTATCTGTATCAGTCTGGGGGGCGAGGCCCATATCAATATCAATTTAGGGTCGAGGCCCACATCAGCAGAATTTCGGAATGAATCCAGGGAATGAATCCCAGGGTCGAGGCCCACATCAGCAGAATTTTGGAATGGATCCGGGGAATGAATCCCAGGGCCGAGGCCCGCATCAACAAAATTTTGGAATGAATCCAAGGGTCGAGGCCCACATCAGCATCAATCTGGGGGCGAGGCCCCTGTCAGTAGCAGTTGGGGCCGAGGCCCACTTCAACATCAGTTTTAGGGATGAGTCCCAGGGTCGAGGCCCACATTACATCAGATCAGTTCAGTCGGAAATGACACTCCGAGAATGGAGATTTAGTCCGGGAATGGGCAGTTCAAGAATGAACAAGTCGGAAATGGCACTCCGAGAATGGAGATATAGTCCGGGAATGGGCAGTTCAAGAATGAACAAGTCGGAAATGACACTCCGAGAATGGAGATATGGTCCGGGAATGGACAGTTCAAGAATGAACAAGTCGGAAATGACACTCCGAGAATGGAGATATGGTCCGGGAATGGACAGTTCAAGAATGAACAAGCCGGGAATGGCACTCCAAGAATGGAAGCACGGTTCAGGAATGGACCACCTCACAGTAACGGTTCGGGAATGGACCACCTTACAGTAATAGTTCGGGAATGGACACCTTACAGTAACGGTTCGGGAATGAACCACCTCACGATAACAGTTCAGGAATGAACAACTTACAGTAACAGTTCGGGAACGAAGCCCAGGGGAATAAAGCCTCATATCAACACAGTTCGGGAACAAAGCCCAGGGGAAGAAAGCCTCATGTCAGTATAAGTTTGAGAACAAAGCTCAAGGGGAAGAAAGCCTCATGTCAGTACAGTTCGGGAACGAAGCCCAGGGGAATAAAGCCTCATATCAGTACAGTTCGGGAACAAAGCCCAGGGGAAGAAAGCCTTATATCAGTATAGTTTGAGAACAAAGCTCAAGGGGAATAAAGCCTCATCACAACAGTTCGGGAACAAAGTACAGAGGAATATAGCCTCATCTCAATACAGTTCGGGAATAAAGCCCACAGTCCAAACAGTCATGGAATAAAGCCCTATCTCTACACAGTCAGCAGTTCGGGAATAAAGCTCGGAGGAATAAAGCCTCATCTCAACAGTTCGGGAATAAAGCTCGGAGGAATAAAGCCTCATCTCAATACAGTTCAGGAAGGAACATGCCGAGAATGGCACTCCAAGAATGGAAGCATGGTTCGGGAATGAACCAGGGGTCGCAGCACCTCACCACCAAATCAACGCAACTCAACACATGGTGTTGAAGACGGAAAAGAGCGAGCAGTGAGCCAATCAGAGATGGTAAAGGCACAAACTTTGATATGGGCAGTAATCTGAAGATTGAGGTCCCAATGAAGTTAAGTTCCGGGTATGGGTCTCGGAGGGCGAAGCCCATATCGGCTGAGGAGCGAAGCTCCACATCATCATTTTCGGGATGCGTCCAGGGTCGAGGCCCACATTTTGTCAGCGGTATTGGGATGCGTCCAGGGTCGAGGCCCCCGTTGTCGGTTGCAGCTATTGGGATGCGTCCCAGGATCGAGGTCCACTGCATCATCATTTTTGGGATGCGTCCCAGGGTCGAGGCCCACATTTTGTCAGCGGTATTGGGATGCGTCCCAGGGTCGAGGCCCCCGTTGTCGGTTGCAGCTATTGGGATGCGTCCCAGGATCGAGGTCCACTGCATCATCATTTTCGGGATGCGTCCCAGGGTCGAGGCCCACATTTTGTCAGCGGTATTGGGATGCGTCCCAGGGTCAAGGCCCCCGTTGTCGGTTGCAGCTATTGGGATGCGTCCTAGGATCGAGGTCCACCACATCATCAGCAGCATCGAGATGCGTCTCAGGATCGAGGTCCACTGCAGTATCAGCTCAGCTCGAGACAGCTAGCTAGCCAGGTAAGTAAAATGCATTGCATAACTTTGATAGGATTGTCACTGTTGCACATTACACAAGTCCCATCAAAGTGGGGGCGACTGTAGGCACTGCATTTTTACACATAAGTCCCTATGATGAGTCTCATTTTGGAGACACTACCTTTTAAGTCACGGAGGTCACGGGAAACGGACATCGGAAGGGGAAATTCAGAATAAACAAGGTTCACTGTTTTCGTTCGTGCTACGTTCGTGTTTACGTTCGAACGTCAAACGGATTGCGGGCGTTCGTGCCGCGTTCGAGGAAGCATTCGAACGGTGTCGGTCGGTATTCTGGTTTTGCTGCTAGCCTCACATCCAGCCCAATTAGCCCCCCAAAGCCCATAAAACACATCCCAATTTAAATAATTAAATATTAATTAAAACATTAACTAAATAATATAATAATTAAATTAATTAAATGATTAAATAAAACATATACCAAACATAAAATAAACAATTACCAACTTAAACTAAAATCATGCCTAAATTAAACAAATCACATACTAAATCAAAATATAATCATGCCTAATTAAAATCAATCAACCAATTATATTCCCAATCTAATAAGATTATTCCCAAACTTAAAATATTGTATTCCTAATCCAAGCAATCAAATATCCAACCTTCCCTATCTAGCCAAGATTTGTCCCCCCTCAATCTTTGACTTCCCTTAACCAAACCAAATCAAATCCCTCTTTAATTAACCAAATCTCTTTCCTTGTCAAGCCTAACCCTTTGCCTATAAAAAGAACCCTTCACCAACCTTCTCAACCTTAGCTACTAGCTAGTCCCTAACTCACACACAACACACATAAAAATACAGGAAGAAGACACCTAAAAAGAGTAAGCAAAAGATAAAGAGGAAACGGCAGCGAAACCACAAGGAAACAGTAGCAAAACGGACTCAAAACAGTAAAGACTACGAACGAGAACAGTGAACCAGTGAACCGGGAGAGTTGCGGAGCATCACCCTTCCGACGATCGTGTACCGTACATCCGAGAGGTGATTTAAAAGGTTAGACCTGAGGGTACATTTTCATTAGCTTATATTCGTTCTTTTTATTATTATTATTGAATTCTATTCGCATGAGAGTCGTTTATGGATGCATGTTGTGGGTATTGGATGAATGAGAGATGTGTCAACTCTCGCGGTATATCGGATGGAAACCCGGACATAAATTTCATAGCCGATTCCGAATGGACGGTAATATGATCTGTACTCGGGCCACAACTCCACGTACCGCCTGAGTAAACGGCACCATCTCTCTCTCGTTGTGTTGCTTTTGTTTATTTAGTTTTCTTTACTTGAATTCAATATGTTGCTTATTTATGTATGATTCAATCGAGCGCATGGGCTTAGTGAGTTAGTCCAAAGGTCCTCCATTTGGGAGACCAAGAGCCGAAAAGGCCACATTTGGACATTACTTTGCCGCGCCGGTTGATGTGTGCCCGGTTGGATACAAGATACGTTCAATCGGGCACACTATGTTTAATATCATTGCTTTTAATTCTTCGTATGCATGATTCAGTCGAGCGCATGGGCTTAGTATGTTGGTCTAAAGGTCCTCTCTTTGAGAGATCAAGAGCCCCAAAAGGCCACCTTTACGGCAGTACTTCGCCGCGCCCCTTTATTTTCTGTTTATGTATTGCATTCCATTTCATGCATCAGGTCCGTGTCCGTTCGAACGCGTTCACAAACGCAACTCGAACGCGTATACATTTTGCCTTATCATGCATCAGGTCCGTGTCCGTTCGAACGCGTTAACAAATGCAACTCGAACGCGCATACATTTTGCCTTATCATGCATTCTGTTTCATTTCCGTTCGAACGCGTTTACGAACGCTACTCGAACGTGAGCATTCTGTTTCATTTCCGTTCGAACGCGTTTACGAACGCTACTCGAATGTGAGCATTCTGCTTCATTTCCGTTCGAACGCGTTTATGAACGCTACTCGAACGTGAGCATTCTGTTTCATTTACGTTCGAATGCGTTTACGAACGCTACACGAACGCGAACACACTGAATTGAGTTTGTCTTATCATATTCATGCATAATTGCCTCTTGGTTGATCTTTCTTGTGTTATATAGCCAATTGTATTATTTGTATTCAAGCATGATTAGGCTGTTAGCATGTTATTTGGTTAATAGGTTCATGAGATAGTACTCAAGCATGATTATGTTTTTCTTAGTTTTCCATATCATAGGATTGAAATATGTTCATGAGATTGTCATGTGGTGTTGCATGTTGTGATGAACTTGTTGATACATGCATATGAATCTAGAAGCATGATATTTTTGGAAGTAAATGTTATTTATGCCTGGTTAAATTATTACATAAATCCTTTCATTACAAGTGACATAAGTAAGGGACCATTCCGAACCCAACGGTTTGAGGTCTTCCCTTGTGAGGGGTAAGTGCGGCCTTAAATCTTTGTCCCGGTTCACACCGGGTGGCGACTCCATGTTATTAAGTACTTCCAGCTAGGCCGCGAGCCTAGGAACGGCGTCGCCCAGTTTCTGTGTCCCACACCTTGTTTGCTAGTTTTGGTACGACAAAACCGACAGGATATTGTAAACATCCTCCGAAAGGTTTCCTTTGAAGGAAATCGATTTTCCCGTTAAGCTGACATATTTCATAAATGAAACATACATCGTTAGCAAGCATTATCCAAATGGATTTACCGTGGCAACAGGTAAAAGGTTGAATCATAATCAACACAATGTTGATAACGATACCTTTTCCGCTACAAGCCTAGCTTAGTATGTTGGTATGTTGCCATCCATGTATGTCTTCATTGAAGACTTATAAGTACCAATAGGCACAATGCCTTGCGGTACATCAACTAGTATCCAAACAAAGTTGATATACATGGAATCCATTTCGGATTCATGACACTTTGTCATAATAGGGAGTCGATACCTTGTATCACTTCCTCATACGTAGTCAGTTGGTATACCTCAATAAGATAGACATCTTTATGAGGTGAGATCAGAAACCCATACCCCAGGTTGTTTTCTAACTCTCTCCGACCTACGTGGTTCTTTTGTATTCGAAGATTAATGGTATAGTTTCATCCTTGATGAACTATTTATGTTCCATTAAGGAATCGGTGCCTTGAACAGTATTACTCCGATTTTCATCGAGTTTTACTATCCTCCCACTTACCACTGCATATACGTGTTCCTCTCAGGAAAACCGCATGGTGAGCAACAATCTAATTGTTCTCTTGTGAGTTGTATAAGTACTATACTTATGGTATCCCTAGGATAACCTACAATTGACACTTATCCAATTTGGGTTCTAGTTTGGTATCATCCAAACATATGCCTAGCATTCCCAAATTATCAGGAATGAGAAACCTGGTTTCTTTCCTGTTCATATCTAATATGATATCTGTCAAACAGATTTTAATGGAACCTTATTCTAAATAAGTTCTGCACTGTCAAAGCTTATCCGTTGAAGGAAATGGTAGCTCAGAGCAACTCATGATTAACCTTATCATGTCCAACAAAATTCGGTTTATCCAGTTCGGACACACCGTCACTTTGACATGTTCCGGGAGGAGTCCTCATTTGAAAGAATAATTTACTCTTTCAAGTATATAAGAAACTTATTGCTGAAGTATTTTCCATTACGGTCTTACCGTGACGGTATAATACTATAGCCGATCTGTTTGTCTATTTCGTGTCGAAACTTTAAAAGTTTCCGATTTGTGTTTCAAAAGAAACACATAACCATAACGCAATGCCACATCCGTATAGGTCACGAAATATTCATATCCACCTCTAGCCTAGCTAGACATGGGCCTACTTGCTTCACTATGAACTAGGGCTAACAGATCGGTGGCATTTACACTTTTACCAAGTAAATAGTGTTTTAGGCACTTTGCCCAATAAACTAGATTCGTAGACTTTATTTGATTGGAATCAAATGTGTCCTGGTACCCACTCTCCGAAAGAGTGGATATACGATTCATGTTTAATTATGTCCCAGACAACAATGCCACAATTAGTTTCTTCTGATCAAATCAGTTTGAGCTATTTGTTTGTCTTATTATACATTTGAGATTTATTTATATTCAAAATATAAATTCTGTTATTCACATCTAATGTGTTTATCTCAATATCATCTTTATTTAATAAAACACTTTAGTGTTCTAGAATATAAAGGTTCACCCGCATCAGATTAAACACTGATATAGAGATAATGTTTCTAGTCTAACTAGTTACATTATAACAGTTTCCAAATTTAGGTACACACCCGAAGGTAGTTCATAAACTTAGGTTTCTGCGGTTTAAAACAGCGACTTTCGTCCCGTTTCCGATTCGCAGATAAATCTCTATTGAAGTCAGTATCCTGTTCAAAATAGATTCTGAACATCAATACATATTTATGTACCACACTGAGTATTTAAAATCTAATTTTAATACTAGTAGTGAACATAATGTTGACAAACATATTTGAAGTCAGAGCCTTGCTCATTCTTCAATTCCTTCATGTCTGCTTTGTCCAAACGGCAGTCACGCTTCCGCGATCCCGTTTGCCATAATTTAGGCAGACATTTTGGGATATGTCCTTTATCTTCCTAGAAGATTATAATGATTTTGCCTTTGCCAGTTTCAACACTCCAGAAGCCTTTGGCCAAGCCTTGGCCTTCTAGAATATCAAAATAAAGTGCGCCTTGAGCTACTTGCCTAATTACAAACTTTGACTTTATCTCCTTGAGAATAGTCATTAACTCTCCAAGAGTTATCAATTGCAATTTAGTACTTCTAAAATCTAATCATAGATTTATGAAGATCCTTCAATTTCATTATCATACTTTAAGGATCTAATCCTTAGTTCTGATTCAGAAATTAAGGAGTCTACTGCGACAAGCTTAATGGATTATGCACTTAAGTTATCATCACATTAATCTTCCGAAGATTATGCTCTACTATTTGCTTAACTCCGGGCTTAGGCATAATATGTTATTTTATCAAATAAAGTAACTTATTAGTTTTCCAGGACCATCCTGAAATTTATTCCTAATTTGAAAATTAAACCATTTAAACACATTTTCCCTAGGATTATGTTTTAAATGTCAATCTTTCAATTTATCTTGATTTTAATAGTCCAACTATTTAATCAATGATTAAGGTACTATTTATTATAATGATTACAATAGTCCAACTATTTAATCAACTATAATTTAATAGATTAAAATCAATTATATTGATTACTATAATCCAATTATAAAATCAACTATAAATGAATAGTTTGAATATAGTCCAACTATTTATTAAAACAACAATTTAAATATTAGTCCAACTAACATTTAATTTATCGACGAATGATATTTGTTATTGAGTACGTATGGCAAGTAATTAAACGAATATTGAAAATTCAATTCTTGCCTCCCACTATTTTTCGGGGAGCCTCTAACCCCCTGTCGAGTACTCGGGAAACCGCATTTCCTAGTGGGCTAGGATTCCGTTAAATATCACACAATCTTGACTTTGGCCAACAAATTGTATGATAATTAACTAGGTAGATCTCTAAGATCGATTGGATCCAATCCAATTCCTAGATCCGGTAGGGGGACATCCAAGTCCGAAACATATATCTTATATATGCCAATACATCCAATGTATTACCTAATATTTTTCCTCTGAATCAACTAAGCCTTGGCTTTGCACAACAAACTTAGTGATCCCAGTCAAGCGTGACCCATTGACCATGGAAAGCTTCGTAATCAATGTCGATGGACAAGAAGTGGTCTTGACTTTGGCCAACAAACCACAACTTGGACAAGACACCAATATGGAACAAAGCCTTTGTGATTCAAACACATCCTCGACGGACAAAGGCCTTGACTTTGGCCAACAAGCCAATGCTAGTCTCGGATCTTGAGTGAGAATCACTCAATGGAAGGAAAAACGCTTAATATTTTGCGAGGGTTTTTCGCGTGAAAATTGGCAACCAATTTATTATCTTTGTTAAGGTCTCATCATCATACACCCTTAAACATGCATTCTAAACACATAATAAAGCGCATATGAAAAATAATAATGATATGCCGATGGATACTTTACACATTGATCCTAGATCAAATCTCTCCATTTCTCTCTCCCGCTAGCACATGTATTACTTCTACCCATTACACTACACTTCTAAAGAAACCTCATTTACATTGAGGGGAATAGGTGAGAAGAGAATACAAAGAATTGAGAGGTAATAAGGCTGGACACACAGGTCCAATTAATAAATCAAATTTATTACAACAATTTCTAAAATTGTCCCACCCATCTAATATCCATCCGATATACATTATTCATGCATCGTAACCATGTATTCACACAAGCATGCTATCAATCAATCTAATCAAATTAATTAATCTGATAATTAGTGACCATCCAATGTTCAAACAATGATTTGATTTTGTTCGAGTCAAACTCGTTTTTGCGAATAAGTACATAAAGTACGAATTCTAGAATTAAATTAAACTACATAATTAAATCCAATTTAACATGTATTTAATTCTAATTCGCTATTTAATTCCAAATTAAATATTACACTTTATTTAACGAACTTTTACGACTTAAATTCCAAATTTAATCGTTACGGGTCTCAAAAGCCGATTAACGTCCAACGTCAATTTAATTAAAGTCCAATGGGCTTTTAATTAATTTCTTGAGGCGTGGACTTTTGGTCAACTCGGGTCGAACCCAATAACCAAAGTCCAATCCGGGAGTAACCCCATAAGCCTAGAAATCAATTTTGGCCCATTAGGCCCAATTAAACTTTAAAGGTCCATTAAGTCGCATTTGAGCTTTATGGTAGCGGTTTTGGGCCCAATTGGATCCAATCCATTTGGCCTAAACCTAACTTTGTACAACAAAGCCCAACAAGCCCAATTACAACACTTAAGCCCAATTTCATAAAATAGGCCCAATAATTAAATTCCAAAAATCCAATTTCCCAATTTAATTACACTAAAGTGTATAACACACTTAATTATCCAATTAAGATTTCCAAAACATCAATTAACACAACTAATCATGCTCATTAACATTAAATCATGTCCACCATAATTTAATCAAAAATCAAACCCAAACATGCTTCAAAGTCTCGGCTTTTATAAGGAATTTTAAATCGATTTCGATTTCAATCCAATTGAATCCACAATCAATATTAAATTAACATTCCCGATTGATTCAAGTCATCCAATGATCAAAAATCAAAAAATCATCAAGACTAATTAGGGCACTAGTTTTCGGCCAAGCCCAAATATTAGGGGAAAAATGTTCCAAACACAAATTCATGAAATTGATCCAATCAATATTCAATTAAACATCAATTAAGCATATTCATTAATCCAATTTCACAAAATCATGCTCAAAATCAATTTACCCAATTTTAAGCCCTAAACTTTTCATGCTCAAACCTTGCTCTAGATGCCATTGTTAGTTTCTATTAAGGTCCCAAGATCAATAATAAGCATGAAATATGTGCGAATACAAATCGAAGAAGTTACGGAATACTCACATCGATCGGTTGAGCGACGCGGCAAGCAACAAAATCAACTTTATGCCCTTGTAGTGGACTCGGCAGTCGCAGTGCAACCAGTCCCCATTTTCGGCTTTTGAGCATCTTCATCAAGCTCCAAGCTTCGTCAAACGATTCCCGGCTCATGGGTGGACTTCCCAATCACCTTCGCATGTCTCGTAAGTGTGCTAGCACTTGTGATTTTGCCACAAAATCACACTCTTGCTTCCCTTCACTGTCATGGTTTTTGACAGAAAAAACCAGTGAAGTTTTTGCCCATTGGGTGTGTGAGAGAGGAGATGATAGAAAGAGAGAATTGTGTGGTTTGATTCCAAATTTTTGTATCTTATACACACATTTGAATTTCAAATTCATTTGGCTTGAATTTGGCTTTCAAAAAGTCAAGCATTTAATGCTTCAACCACTCACATCACTCAATCAAGTTGTCAAGTCACATTACTCAAAGTGACAAGTGATTTGACGCTTGAAGTGACGCTAGATGCGACTAGAGATTTGACGCTTGATTTGATTTACGTGTCGCACTCGAATTTGAAATGTGAATGAGCTCGCAAATAATCTCGAGCTCGGGTTTGCTAATTCCAAATTAACGAATTTTTCTGTTGCGTCGTAATTAAATGATTACGCCTAGCGAAATCACTATTCACGTCGCTAATGAATTAATTCTAAATTAATTCATTCGCCCGAATTAAAATCTAATTTTAATTCCGTGTCGAAATCTAATTTCGTTTAATATATCAAATATATTAATTAATCGATTAATTCCAAATTAATCGTTATATCTCTTTATTGATATTTTATCCCAGATAAAATATCTCCGCAATTAATCCTAGATTAATTTTCTCTCTCTTCTTATTAATCCCAGATTAATTTAGAGTGCGAGTCATACGTCATCGGTGAATCTTTGGGAAGTGACCCATGAGATCCCCAGATATGTTGGCAATAAATTCGGTCGTCGGACTATCCGCACACGTAAGTACCTCGTACTACGTTTATACCGATTTACAAGACAAGGTTGGCTTCTAGCAAAGCGCTATGCCTTCCCAATTCTCCGGAAATATCCATACAGGAATAAAGGATCTATATCAGGAGTAGTATACGTAGTATTGCGTATTTCAATCCAGTATCGGATGATCACGTGCTAGGCCTGGGGCTGGAATTGTGTCTGCCCCGTACGAAGCACATGTCGGATGTCTGGTAACTAGTGTCTATAATCGGATAAACATAACCTTGTCATTTTATCCCGATGACTGCAGTACTTAAGAGTACTATTACCGTATCCTACGTGACCATCATCTCCATATGACTGAAGTGATACTTCCGTCTTAACATCACACCCAACACACTATGATTCTCAATATACCCAGCATTGGCGTACACAGAACCTGTTAAAACCCTGGACGACCGCAACCAAAGTATATTGATTGTCGCAAGTATTAGCGGTGCAAGTCTCAGGTTAAGACCAAATACACCTACCCTGATTTCGGACTTCCATAGACACATAGTCATACTACCAATGGAATTCCGAGGGGGTCTATCCAGAGCGAAGCTGTTTCCGATACCATCGGTAAAACACAACCTCCTATTACACTTGCATGAGTATCCTATACCCAAATATATGAGAACTATGTCGTTTTGCCCTCACAACGCGCACAAGTGTAATACTAGTCTTTTACGTATTTATCGATGTCCAATCTCGATAATACTCTAACTATGGATATTTAATGATTTATCCTTCGTGGACTGATACTGTCTCATATCATTCTCCGTCCAGGAACAAATTATAGGGACCTTTCATCATTTATATATCTAGGTGATCTAATCACAAATGATAAGAGTGCAATCTCCTTTGTCACATAGTTAATTTGTACAACAACACAATGATCTGTACAAATAATGACGCTATGGGTCATAATTGTCCAACATAAATTGATTGCTTTAGGGTGAAATCTTAGAAACGATAAACTCTTGATGTGCTTTTATCTGATACTTTGAGAGATTGATCTATGTTAGACTCGTAAGCACTTCACTATAGGCTCTTAGCGGTGAAAACCTAAGTAGTTGGCAAGGTGACTATTTGAAGAAGTTGTAGGTCGGTGAATGACCGTTTGCTTATATGTCTATCTTGATTTGCTTATGTTATGATATGTGGTATGGTTGAAAATGAAAGAAAAGTATCTAAAGAAAAGAATTGAACCACCTATAACCGATAAACGTGAAGCTACCCATGGGCGAGTATTAGGACCACCATGAGGAGAAATGCTACCTTAAAGGGTAGGTGTGTTGAAAAAAAAAAAAAAGAAAAAAAGAAAAAAAGAAAAAAAGAAAAAAAGAAAAAAGAAAAAGAAAGAAAAAAAGAAAAAGAAAAGAAAAGAAAAAAGAAGACGTTCAAAATGAAAAGAAAAAAGAAAGAGACAAAAAAGAAAGAAAACCATACTACATTGAGCACATAAAAGCAACTGCATGCGTAATTGAGACATCTAGGTTGGTTTGACCCATCGATCCCAATTTTTTGACGAAATCATTGAGTTAGCTTACCTGGGGATGAATCTGCAAATGAACCTTTACACACACACACTTTGAGTCTGGCATAGATCATTTATTCAAAGGCTTGGATTTGAGTTGCGTTGAATGTTTTGAAGGTTCTCTGGTTTCAAAACTGGGCATTCTTTGAGGGCAATAATATATGTAACTATTGGGACAATTTCGTAGCGTGTGATGTAGAATGATGATATGGAATGTCACACCACATGGTCCACCTTGACCTAGTGCAAACAGCAGAGAGCAGAAATCTAAACCAAGACAGGGGGCGACAAGTCTACCATCCCGTAAATAAGGGACACAACGAGAACTTGAGCAAATGAGACTAAAGAGGAATGACCAATCACCAGAAAAGAACTGGCAGAAGGAAACAGAAAACAGGCCCAGGGGGCGACTAAAGATTTTTGTAGGCGAGAGGCACTGAGGAGCACAAGGAAGGCCTAACCCATCGGAATAGGAAATACATCCATGCATACATGCATACACGTCACATGCACACATTTTTCTGTTTTGTTTTTGTTCGCAGGTTTTGAAGAAAAAGAAAAGCGGTAAAGACAAACAGTTCAGGAACAAAGCCCAGGGAATAAAGCCCACAATCAAAGTTCGGGAATAAAGCCCAGGGGAATAAAGCCCTATTTCAACACAGTTCGGGAACAAAGCCCACTCTCAACACAGTTCAGGAATAAAGCCCAGGGGAATAAAGCCCTATTTCAACACAGTTCGGGAACAAAGCCCACTCTCTACATAGTTCGGGAATAAAGCCCAGGGAACAAAGCCCACTCTTAACATGGTTCGGGAATAAAGCCCAGGGGAATAAAGCCCTATTTCAACACAATTCGGGAAAAAAGCCCACTCTCTATACAGCTCGGGAATAAAGCCCAGGGAACAAAGCCCACATTCAGTACAGTTCGAGAATAAAGCCCACATTCAGTACAGCTCGGGAACAAAGCCCAGGGAACAAAGCCCACATTCAGTACATCTCGGGAACAATGCCCACAGTCAATACAGTTCGGGAACAAAGCCCACATTCAGTACAGCAAGGGAACAAAGCCCACAATTAACACAAGTTCGGGAATAAAGTCTATGGAACAATGCCATATTTAGTACAGCTCGAGAACAAAGCCCATCGTCAACACAGTTCGAGAATAAAGCCTGGGGGAATAAAGCCCACTCTCAACACAATTCGGGAACAAAGCCCACTCTCCACATGATTCGGGAAAAAAGCCCAGGGAACAAAGCCCACTCTCTATACAGCTCGGAAACAAAGCCCATAGTCTACATAGTTCGGGAACAAAGCCCAGGGAACAAAGCCCACATTCAACAAGTTCGGGAACAAAGCCCACATTCAGGACAGCTCGGGAACAAAGCCCACAGTCTACACAGTTCGGGAACAAAGCCCAGGAAATAAAGCCCACACTCAACACAAGTTTGGGAACAAAGTTCACTCTTAACACAGCTCGGGAACAAAGCCCACTCTCCACACAGTTCAAGAATAAAGCCCACATTCAACACAGTTCGGGAACAAGACCCAAAATTCAGGGAACAAGACCCTCAATAAAGTTCGGGAACAAGACCCACAATTCAGGGAACAAGACCCTCAACTCAAATCGGGAACAAGACCCACGGGAACAAGACCCACAATTTAGGGAACAGGACCCTCAACTCAAATCGGGAACAAGACCCACGGGAATAAAACCCACAATTCAGGGAACAAGACCCTCAATACAGTTTGGAAACAAGACCCACAATTCGGGAACAAGACCCTCAATACAGTTCGGGAACAAGACCCACAATTCAGGGAATAAGACCCTCAACTCAAATCGGGAACAAGACCCACGGGAACAAGACCCACAATTCAGGGAACATGACCCTCAACTCAAATCGGGAACAAGACCCACGGGAACAAGACCCACAATTCAGGGAACAAGACCCTCAACTCACATCGGGAACAAGACCTAGGGGAACAAGACCCACAATTCAGGGAACAAGACCCTCAACTAAAATCACGAACAAGACCCACAGGAAAAAGACCCACAATTCAGGGAACAAGACCCTCAACTCAAATCGGGAACAAGACCCACGGGAACAAGACCCACAATTCAGGGAACAAGACCCCCAACTCAAATCGCGAACAAGACCCACGGGAACAAGACCCACAATTCAGGGAACAAGACTGTAGGCACTGCATTTTTGCATATAAGTCCCGATGATGAGTCTCGTATGGAGACACCACCTCTTTAATTGTGGAAGCCGCGGGAAATAGACGTCGGAAGGGAAGAGTCAAGAATTGACACATTGTTGGATTTAATTCGCTGGATTAGCGTCAGGTTCGCTTGTCAGACCTTCGTTTCAAAACACATCCTTAGCCCAAAACCAAAGCCCACACACCAAGCCCAATCCAAATAATTAAAACATTAAAACACATGTCACAAATTAAAATAATATCATTTCTAATTAAATCACATGCCTAAATTAAATAAATCAAATTAAATCACCTTCCTAATTTAAATAAATCACAAGCCTAAATTAAATCGTCTAAATAATTCACCTTCATAATTAAATCAAATCACATCCCTAACTAAAAGAGAAGAAATCAAATTAAATCAAATCACTTCCCTAATTAAAAGATTTTCCCTTATCACATACTAATTTAAAAAGATATTCCCTTTAATGCACAAATCCCTTTCCTTCTCAAACAAGGATAGCCCCCATCCATTTTCCTATAAAAAGAACCCTTCACCAACACATCAAAACCCTGGAACTCATTCACAGCAAAACTACAAAAAAATAAACCCTAAGACTCTCACGGTAGTACCAAAAAAACCCCACTCACACTCCTCACTCTCTCCTCACTCACGCAGATCAACTTAAAAAACAAAAAACCTCAGCAACTCATGCCCATCTCACGCCTAAATTCCCCTCATTGCCCTCACGTAGCAGCCCCTCCACTCACGCTAAGACACCATCAATTCAGTTCACTCTCACACCAATAGCCACCTAATCCCCACACCTCTTGCCATCTTCACGTAAAACCCTTACAACACGTCCTCAAGCCCCCTCAAAATCGACAAGTCAACATACTCCATAAACAAGCCCTTCATGCATTACTCATGCAGCCCCATGCACTGACACAGTCTTCACGCCTAAACCCTCTTCAAGCCCTCCAACTCACGCCATAAGCAGCCCTCTTCAAGCCCTTCAATTCACGCCCCTAAACCCTCACAGCAACCACTTCAATTCACGTCCCTAAGCCCTCACAAACAGCCCTTAAGGAGGCCAACACAGCCCTTCACCAACAGCCCAAGACTTTCACGCCAAACTGCCTGAAACAGCCCCTGGTTCTCATGCCAAAATACCCCTAAAATCAGCCCTCCATTCAAGCCAAAATACCCCTGAAAACTGCACTCCAACAACCCAAAACTGCACCTAAAAAGCTGCCCAAAATAGTCCCACTTTACCGCAAAACAGTAAGCCTAATTCATGACCAGAAACCGCAGCGAAACAGAGTAAAAACAGCAGCCCAGACAGTGAAACAGCGAAGGAAAATGTTAAACCAGTGAACTGGAGGAGTTACAGAGCATCAACCCTTCCGACGGCCGTGTAACGCGCTTCCGAGAGACGACAAAAGAGGTTAGACCTGAGGGCACCTTCTTTATTTATTATCTTTTGTTTTTTATTTATTTTAGTACTTTATTTCATATGAACATTATGGATTGATGCATGATGTGATTTCCGGATGAACGGAATATGTGTTCTCTCTTGTGGTATATCGGATGGAAACCTGACGTAAATTCTGTATCCGAATCCGAATGGACGGTAGTGCGGTTTCCACTCGGGATACAATGCCACGTACCACTTGAGAGACACACGTATTTCGTTTCATCCAACTATGTATTTGAGCATGATTAGGTTGCTAGTACATTATTTATTATTAAAGCAAGATTTAGTTTAATATGTCGTTTATTTTTAAGCATGATTATGTTATTTTTCTATGCATTATTTAGTTCTTTAATTTCGCATTAGGAATTTAGTTTACGTTTATGTTTAAGTAGTTATTTATTTGTTTTTTTTGTGTTCGATGATTCAACATGCTCGTTGTGTGATATTATATGCTTGCCGTTATAATTACTTATTCTTGAAGCATGCGAACTTAGTCATAGGATTTATTTTGATTTATGCGGACTCGACCTAAGTTACCTTTGAGCATATATGTTGCGTAGATTCGGTTAGTTTATTGCACAAATCATATCATTACAAGTGACATAAGTAAGGGACCATTTCAAACCCAACGGTTTGAGGTCTTCCCTTACGGGGGGTGAGTGCGGCCTTAAATCACATTTTCTCGGTTCACACCGGGTGGCGACTACATGTTGTTTCTCCGGTTTAGTTCCCCGCGAGCTATTTCGTACTCCCAACTAGGCCGCGAGCCTAGAACAGCGTCATCAAGTTCTGTGTCCTAAAGTCTGACGACTCCACTGGGGATTAGAGAATTGGCCCCGAAATAATTTCTTGTAATGATTGTGATTTGTGCTTTAGTTAACCGTGTTTACCGTGGGTTGAAAGGGTTTAATCAAAGGCACTTTTTAAGACTAGGTAATGGTTTGGTGTCTTCCTTCATTCACTACCTTTCTATAAGGAAAAGCTGTGAAGGCACCTAGATAATCATGTACTTGTAGCTTATTGTGATGAACTAATTTGGAGGACTCGTTGTTTATTCCTGTCACCAAGTGATAAAAGCCTAAGAGGCTTGGGTTTTTAAGAGAGTTCACTCCGCCCTCCCTCTGGGGAATCTACAACGGGAAATCCATTTGACAGACAGTCACGTACCATAACTCGTTGGCACGTACCTTAGTGTATAAAAAAGGTGCGCTCACTTGGTCGCTCGGACCCTTGAGTGGGGAGTCCTAGTTGTGAGCAATCATTCGTCGACGAGAGCCTTTGTCTTTATCCCTATAAACCCGCATATTAACTGTAGTCGTAGGACCAATAAAGACTATTCCTTTATGTTTGCGTTTAGGACCACCGTCATTTGGATTCAGTTGGACTTTTTGACATGAGGTATGGGCTTGTTGGGCCATTTAAACTGGGACGAGTCCGTACTTTATGGGAATTGGGCCAAAAGCTTCTGAAATGCCAATGGGCCATCCTGTGTTTAGGCCTTTTATCATTTGAAGTAGTTTAGCCATGTTATCGCAAAAGTGTAAACCTGCTGGGCCTTTTCAACTGGGACAAGTTTGCACCTCGCAATAGTATGCTTGAATACTTTAAAATGATAATGGGCCAACTTATATAATCGATGCATCGCACCCATCTCATGCATCTCATGCATACATGCATCATGTTAAACCCTGTGTCTTAAAAGCCATCATAGATATCCGTTGGGTTAGAGAAGAAAGAAAGATTTGTCAAAAAGAGTTTAGCAAACATGGATATCGGGAAAAGGAAGTCGAGAAACAAAAAATTTTACGGCAAGGATAGAAAGACCATGGTGGGCCCGAAAAAATAAAAAATAAAAAAAAGAAAAAGAGAAAATAAAAAGGAAATAAAAAGAAAATAAAAAAAAATAAAAAATAAATGAAAAAAAAAGAAAAAAAAAAAAAAGAAAAAAAAAGAGAAAAGAGAAAAAAGAAAAAGAAAAAAAAGAAAAAGAAAAAATTGTTTGTTCTTAGTCCTTAATAGTTAAGCATGAGTCCAATGATGAAATCGTTTGCTTTAGGGAGAAATCTTAGAAACGATAAACTCTTGATGTGCTTTTATCTGATACTTTGAGTGATTGATCTATGTTAGACTCGTAAGCACTTCACTATAGGTTCTTAGCAATGAAAACATGAGTAGTTAGCAAAGTGACTAGTTGAAGAAATTTTAGGTCGGTGAATGACCGTTTGCTTAGATGTCTATCTTGATTTGCTTATGTTATAATGTGTGGTATGGTTGAAAATGAATAAAAGAAAAGTCTCTAAAGAAAAGAATTGAACACCTATAACCGATAAGCGTGAAGCTACCCATGGGCGAGTATTAGGACCACCATGAGGAGAAATGCTACCTTAAAGGGTAGGTGTGTTGAAAAAAAAGAAAAAGAAAAGAAAAGAAAAAAAAGAAGTTCAAAATGAAAAGAAAAAAAAAGAAAAAAGAGAAATAAAACCTTACCACATGGAGCACAGAAAAGTAACTTCATGCATAATTGAGACATCTAGGTTGGTTTGACCCATCGACCATAATTTTTGAAACAAAATCATTGAGTTGGCTTACCTGGGGATGAATCCGCAAAGGAACCTTTGCACACACACACTTTAAGTCTGGCTTAGATCATTTATTCAAAGACTTGGATTCGAGTTGCATCGAGTGTTTTGAAGGTTCTCTGGTTTCATTACTGAGCATTCCTTGAGGGCAATAATATGTGTACCTATTGAGACTATTTTGTAGCATGTGATATAGTATGATGATATGGAATGCCACATCACGTGGTTTCACCTTGACCTATTACAAGTAGCGAAGAGCAGAAAGCTAAATCAAGACTGGGGGTGACCAGTCTACCACCTCGCAAATAAGGGAAACAATGAGATCTTGAGCATGAGACAAAAGAGAACCAACCAATCACCAGAAGAAAACTGGCAGAAGGAAATTGTAAGTAGACCCATGGGGCGACCGAATACATTTGAAGGCAAGAAGCACCGAGGAGCACAAGGAAGACCTAACCCATCAGAATAGGAAACACATTCATGCATGCATGCATACACGGCATATACACGCAATCTTTGTCTTGTTTTTGTTCGCAGGTTCTAAAGAAAAGGAGAAAGCGGCAAATGCAAGCCAACCAGAAACAACAACATAGCATCATCAGTTTCAGGAATGAATCCCAAGGTTGAGGCCTACATCAGTATCAGTTTGGGAATGAATCCCAGGGGGCGAAGCCTGTATTATCAGTAGTTTTCGGGGATGAATCCCAGGGGCGAAGCCCACATTATCAGTAGTCTTCAGGAATGAATCACAGGGTCGAGGCCCACATCAGCATCAGTTTTGGGGATGAGTCACAGGGTCGAGGCCCACATCAACATCAGTTTTGGGGATGATTCCCAGGGTCGAGGCCCACATCGGCATCAGTTTTGGGGATGAGTCCTAGGGCCGAGGCCCACATCAGCATCAGTTTTGGGGATGAGTCCCAAGGCCGAGGCCCACATCAGCATCAGTTTTGGGGATGAGTCCCAAGGCCGAGGCCCACATCAGCATCAATTTTGGGGATGAGTCCTAGGGCCGAGGCCTACATCAGCATCAGTTTTGGGGATGAGGCCCAGGGCCGAGGCCCACATCATCATTAGTTTTGGGGATGAGTCCTAGGGCCGAGGCCCACATCAGCATCAGTTTTGGGGATGAGTCCCAAGGCCGAGGCCCACATCAGCATCAGTTTTGGGGATGAGTTTCAGGGCCGAGGCCCACATCAGCATCAATTTTGGGGATGAGTCCCAGGGCCGAGGCCCACATCAGCATCAGTTTTGGGGATGAATCCCAGGGCCGAGGCCCATATCAGTATCAGTTTTTGGGATGCGTCCCATGGTAGAAGCCCACACATCAGTAGAAGTTTTTGGGATTTGTCCCACGGTCAAAGCCCACATCATCAGCAGTTTTTGGGATGCGTCCCAGGGCCGAGGTCCACACATCAGTAGCAGTTTTTGGGATGCTTCTCAGGGTCGAGGCCCACATATCATCAGCAGTTTTTGGGATGTGTCCTAGGGTCGAGGCCCACAACCGCAACGCCTCGAGAATGAGGTTTGGCATGCCGAGAATGGAGCACCGGGAATGGTCCAAGGTTCGGAAGGGGACCACAACTATCAGATCATCAACACAGATCGGGAACAAAGCCCAGGGAATAAAAACCCACCATCAACAGTTCGGGAACAAAGCCCACAATCAACTCAAATCATGAATAAAGCCCAGGGAATAAAGCCCACAATCAGCACAGATCGGGAACAAAGCCCAGGGAATAAAGTCCACAATTCAGGGAACAAGACCCTCAACTCAAATCTGGAATAAGACCCACAATTCAGGGAAAAAGACCCTCAACTCAAATCGGGAACAAGACCCACGGGAACAAGACCCACAATTCAGGGAACAAGACCCTCAACTCAAATCGAGAACAAGACCCAAGGGAACAAGACCCACAATTCAAGTAACAAGACCCGCAATTCAATTTGGGAACAAGACCCACAATCGGGAACAAGACCCGCAACTCAATTAGGGAACAAGACCCTCATCACAATTAGGGAACAAGACCCTCATCTCAACTCAGTAATGGTTCGAGAATGGACCACCTCACAGTAACAGTTCAGGAATTGAACACCTCACATCATGGTTCGAGAACGAACCATCACATCATCGGTATTAGTCTTGCCGGGTATGGCACTCTGGGGATGAGGCCCACATCATTATCAGTAACAGTCTTGCCGGGTATGGCACTCTGGGGGCGAGGCCCACATAATTAGCAGCAGTATTAGTCTTGCCAGGTATGACACGCCGGGTATGGAGACATCATATCAGTTTTTCCGGGTATGGCACTCCGGGTATGGAGACACAGCATTAGTTTTGCCAGGTACGACACTCCGGGTATGGAGAAATCAGTTCTGCCAAGTACGGAACTCCGGGTATGGAGATATCTGATCAGTTTTGCCAGGTACGGCACTCTGGGTATGGAGATATTTCAGCGACGCCTCGGGTATGGGGTCTTTGCTTGCCAGGTATGGCACTACGGGAATGGAGACATTATTGCGACACTCTAGGTATGGAGACGCAACTGCGACACCTCAGGTATGGGGTTTAACACGCCAGGTACAGAACTCCGGGTATGGAGACATCACTGCGGCACTCTAGGTATGGAGACGCAACTGCGACACCCTAGGTATGGGGTTTAGCACGCTAGTTACGGCATTGTGGATTACCGTGACACCCTAGGTACGGGGTTTAGAACGCCAGGTACGACATCGTGGACTACCACGACACCCTAGGTACGAGGTTTAGCACGCCAGGTACGACATTGTGGACTACCGCGACACCCTAGGTACGGGGTTTAGCATGCCAGGTACGGCATTGTGGATTACCGCGACACCCTAGGTACGGGGTTTAGCATGCCAGGTATGGCATTGTGGATTACCGCGACACCCTTTGGACTATTTTCATGGTAAAATATGGACTGTTTCAGGCAGTTTTTGGCTGGTTATATACGGCAGTTTATGGCTGGTATATGCGGCAGTTTGTTGGCTAGTTAGGGGGCTGGTTTGCGTGTATAAAGGCTACAGGGTTGAGGGGGATTTTAGGCGTGAAGTGGGCAGTGAATTGAATGGCAGTAACGTGGATTAATGGGAGGCTGGTTGTGCGTTTGAAGGCTGCAAAGTACATGCTTGTGGCGTGAATTGAAGCTAACAACGTGATGGGGCAGGTGGCGTGTGTGAGGCAGGTTTTAAGTGTATGCTTGTGGCGTGAATTGGCTGTGGATGTGCTATTGGTGCGTGGAGAGTCAATGGCTGCTACGTGGTTATGTGGTCAGGGAAGTGGGTTTGTGGCGTTGAAAGGGGATTTTGGTGTGATGACTTTGTGCGTGAGTGCAGTGAGGGGAAGCGAGCGTGAAGGCTTTAGGGTGTATTCTTTTCATTTGTTTTTTTTTGTGAGTCTGAGCTATGGGTTTGATGTATTGGTGAAGGCTTCTTTTTATAGGCAAATGGTTGGGGTTTACCTTGTTTGAAAAGGGAAATGATTTGTGTAATTATTGGAGATATTTTTAATTAGTGTGTGATAAGGAAAAATCTTTTAATTAGGGAAGTGATTTGATTTAATTTGATTTCTTCTCTTTTAGTTAAGGATATGATTTGATTTGTATCTTTTAATTAGGGAATGTAATTTAAGTGGATTAGGAAAGTATTTGATGGGATTTCTTTAATTTTGGAAAGGGATTTGGCTTGATTTATGCATGTGTTTAATATGTGTTTTTGTTAATTTGGAAGGTGAGCGGGCGTGGCTTAAAGTGATTTGGGTGTGGGCTTGGCGCAGTTTGGTGGGCTTGGTGTATGGTTTGGTGATGTGTAGGCTTGGTGTGTGTCTTGCGGGGGTTTGGGCTAAGGATGTGTTTTGAAACAGAGGTCCAACAAGCGAACCCGAAGCTAATCCAGCGAATTAAATCCAACAGAAATGTCAATTCTTGCCTCTTCCCTTCCGACGTCCGTTTCCCGCGGCTTCCACAATTAAAGAGGTAATGTCTCTATGTGAGACTCATCATCGGGACTTATATGCAAAAATGCAGTGCCTACAATCATGCAACTTCGCCATCATATTATAGGGATCCAATCCATTGTTTTGACGATGGAATTGTTGAGTCATAGCAGCAAGCATTATAGATTGAGCAGTGAAGTTGTCATCGCTATGAGTCTTCCAAAGCTCTAGCTCTACTATCGGATCAGATCTAGGCTTAGGCCCAAGAGGTCTCTCTATAGTGTAGAGCAACTTCTCGGATCCCAGGACAATCCTGAGATTCATGTCCCAATCTTGAAAGTTTATGCCATTAAAGACATTGTCGCCCATGATAATATCTATAATGCTTAACTTTCTTGTCATCTTAATTGCAATAGTCAAACTATTCAATTAACGATGTATGGGTACAGTCTAACTGTTACAAGAAAAATAATAAAATATTAGTCCAACTAATAAATATAATTGACGAAATATTTTGAAAGCGCGTAAAGCCAAGTATTTGAATGAAATTGAAAATTCAATATTGGCCTCCCACCCTCTAACCCTCTGTTGAGTAGTCGGGAAACCTAGTTTCCTAGTGGGCTAGGATCCCGTTAAATAACGCACAACCTTGACTTTGGCCAACAAGCTGTATAATATTTAACTAGGTAGATCTCTAAGATCAATTGGATCTCATTCAATTCCTAGATCCGGTAGGTGGACCTCCAAGTCCGAAACATATATAATATATATGCTAATATCCAATATATTTTCCTAACCTTTTTCCTCTGAATCAACTAAGCCTTGGCTTTGGCACAATAAGCTTAATGATTCCACTTAAGCGGAACCCATTGACTTTGGAAAGCTTCGTAATCAATGTCGATGAACAAGAAGTGATCTTGACTTTGGCCAACAAATCACAACTTGGACAAGACATACGATATGGAACAAAGCGTTCATGATTCAAACACATCCGCGATGGACAAAGGTCTTGACTTTGGCCAACAAACCAGTGCCAATCTTGGATCTTGAGAAAGAATCACTCAATGGAAGGAAAATGCTTAATATTTGTTGAGGGTTTTTCGCGTAAATTGGCAACCAATTTATTATCTTTGATTAGGTCTCATCATACACCCTTAAGCATGCATTTTAAAAGCATAATAAGGCGCGGTAAATAAATTAATAATGATATGCGGATGGATATCTCACAAATTGTTCCTAGAACAAATCACTCACTCATTTCCTCTCCCCGGCTAGCACTATTCTTACTTCTACCCAATTACATAATACAATTAGAGAAACCTCATTAACATTGAGGGGATTAGGTGAGAAGAGAATTACAAAGAATCGAGAGATAAGGCTGGACACGCAGGTCCAATTTAATAAATTCTAAATTTACAACAATTTCTAAAATTGCCCTTTCCCTTCTAATATCCATCTGATATACATTATTCATACAACACATCCATGTATTCACACAAAGCATGTTATTCAATCAATTTAATCCAATTAATTAATCTTTGAATAAAGTGATCATCCAAAGTTCAAACAACGATTTGATTTGCGCGAGTCCAACTCGTTTAAGAATAAGTACTCAAAGTACGAATTCTTGAATTATATCGAACTACAATTTTAAATCTAATTTAATTTGTATTCAATACTAATTCTATAATTAATTCCAAATTAAATAATTACACTTTTAATGCACCTTTACGACTTAGATTCTAAATCTAATCTTAATGGGTCTCAAAGCCCAATTAACATCCAATGTTCATTTAATTAAAGTCCAATGGGCTTTTAATTAATTTCTTAAGGCATGGGCTTTGGTCAATATGGGTCAAACCCAAATACCAAGGCCCAATTAAGGAATCACCCTATTTGCCAAGAAATCAATTTTGGCCCATTAGGCCCAATTAAATATTTAAAGGCCCATTTGTTATATTTGGACTTAATGAAATGGTTTAGGCCAAATTTGGATCCAATCCAATTGTCCTAAACCAACTTGGCCCAACCAAGCCCATTAGGCCCAAATACAACATTTTTAGCCCAATTCCAAATTAAGCCCAATTAATTAAATTCTAATTTTCCAAAATTCTCAATTTAATTAATTAAAGTGTTTAACCATGATTAACTATTTAAATTAACATTTCCAAAATACTAATTTAATCAATTAATCATGCTTATTCATAATCAATACATCTCCAACATTATTGAAACAAAATCAAGTCATTTTCATGCTTTGATGGTCACGGCAATGGTAGGATTTTATATCTGATTTCGATTTCAATCCAATTAAATCATAAATCAATATTTATCATGTCTTTAAACTCATCCAATGATTTAAAAACAAAAAATCACCATGACCTAGGGTTTATACTACATTCGGCCAACATACCCAAATTGCGGAAAATTAATCCAATTAGTTTTTCATCAATTTGATCATATATAACTCCAAGTTATCCATATACAAGCATACTCAAACAAACAATTTGGTTAAATCATGCTCAAATCAAATTTACCCAAATTTTAGTATATAAACCCTAATCATATTTCATGCTCAAATAGGCTCCATGAAACCATTGTTGGGTTTCTAAGGTGTTCCCAAGATCAATTCAAGCATAAAACATGTGAATACATAAAGGAGAATAACGGAAATAAACTCACTTTGATCGGATATAGGATGCATTGATAACAAAAATTTTGCTTTAAGAAGTTCCTCCAAGCTCCTATTTGAATGTTGAATCCAAGCTCCAAGCTTTGATCTTGATTCCAAGCACTTGGGATTGGTTTCCCTATCACCTTATATGATTCATTTGTTGTGCTAGCACATAGAAAAATTGCCACAATTTTTCTTCTTCCTTTTAGTGTGTTTCGGCCAAGCCAAAATGGGAGAGGGAGAGAGTGAAAAATCGTGAATGAGAGAGAGAGGAAGATGAAGTTATGTTGACTTATTTTTTTATTTCAAATATCAAAAAGATGATATACCAAATAATTGGTAATAAGTCATTCACCTTTCAACTTGTGTAAGAAACAAGTAATCTCAAAAGTCTTCATTTACTTCCATCACCAAAAAGTGAATAAAGTGACAAGTGATGTGACTAGTGATGTGATATGTGGGCCCCACTTGATTCAAAATCCAAGTGGGCCCGCAACACATCACGGGCTCGGGTTCGTTAATTCTGAATTAATAATTTTTCCGTTGCGACGTAATTAAATCAAATTTAATTAAATAATTGTGCCTAGAAAAATTTTTATTCACGTTGCTTGCGAATTAATTCTAAATTAATTCGTTCGCCCGAATTAAAATCCATTTTTAATTCCTTTATGAAATCTAATTTCATTTAATATATCGAATATATTATTTTATCGATTAATTCCAAATTAATTGTTCTCTCTTTTCAAATAGTATTTTATCCCAGATAAAATATCTCCGCAATTAATCCTAGATTAATTATGTTCGAATCATATGTCATCGGTGAATCTTCGGGAAGCGACCCATGAGATCCCTGGATATGTTGGCAGTAAATCTGGTCGTCGGACTATCCGAACACGTGCGTACCTCGTACATAATTTTCACAGATTTATGAGACATGGTTGGCTTCTAGCAAAGCACCGTGCCTACCCAATTCTCCAGAAATATTCTTAAAGGAATATATAATCTATGTCAGGCGTAGTATACGTAGTATTGCGTATTACGAACCAGTATCGGATGTCACATACAAGGCCTGGGGCTGGAAAAATGTCTTCTCCGTACGAAGCATATATCGGATCACAAGCCACTAGTCTCTTTAATCAGATAATCATGACCATGTCATATTATCCCGATGGTTGCAACCAATTAGAGTACTAGTTCTGTATCCATGCGTGATCATCATCTCCATATGACTGAAGTGATACTTCCGTCTTGACATCACACCTGATACACTACGATTCTCAATAAACCCAGAAGAGGCGTATGCAGAACCTGTTAAAGTCCTGGATGACCAAAACCAAATCGTATTGATTGTCCCAAGTACTAGCGATGCAAGTCTCAGGTTAAGACCAAAATACACCTACCCTGATGCGAATTCCTATAAACACATAGTCATACTACTAATGGGATTCCGCGGGGTCTATCCGGAGCGAAGCTATTTTCGTACCATCGGTAAACACAACCTCCTATCACACTTGCATAAGTATCCAATCCTTAAATAAATTAGAACTATGTTGTTACGCTTCCATAACACGCACAAGTGCAATACTAGACTATTTCGCATTATCGATGTCCAGTCTCGATAATACTATGACTAGGGATATTTAATGATTAAACCTTTATGGATTGACATTGTCTCATATCTAATAATCCGGAACTAATCGTAAGGACTTTTATCATTTATATATTTAAGTAATCAAATTACAAAATGATAAAATGCAATTTCCATTGTCACATAGTTAATTTGTACAAAAACCACAATGTCTTTTACAAATAGTGACGCTATGGGTCATAATTTTCCAACATATGGAACCTCATTAATGATCTGTTCACTAATTAAACACATTGAACCATTTATGAACAATTCCTACATCAATCTTATATGCTGTTAAATTTGTAATGTGCACTGTTAACCATTGATTTCGACTTTGTTGTGTGTGACCTTTTGGGTTCCCCTTAAGTTGGACATGAAATGAATCGTGATAAATTAATCGAACATAAATTATCCTCTGATCAGATGGTCGTTCGATTTCAATGACCAAGGTTTACATCTAGCAACATGCCAAAGCCCCCAAATGAGAATGAAAGATATATATACCCATTCGGTATGCGATTTACATATGATACGGTCCATTGTCCCACTATATCCCCACCTATTGACCTAGGGTACGGAAAGTGTCTACCAATATGGTCAAAGGTATGATGTTGATAGTGTCATGAATCGTGCTAACCCAATAATCTCACATGATTCTTCCGTTGCAGCCACAGTCTCAAGCACTGATCATACATATCAACCCGCGAACTGGAATACTACTCTTATTAGAAAATATTATCCGAGAGAGTGGCGATTCTCTGTTGTATCTTTACAAACTTCATGTGTTTCAACAAATGACCCAATCATACCCTTATGACCAGATCTTTTGAACCGGGGAAGGAGAATGTCAAATTTATTTGATCCACACATAAGATTGTAAAGACCTCAAGTCTAAGGACTAGTCATATAATCGATACATGAAAGTTCTCACATATACATGGGATCAACACTTCATATGAAAACTTTCGGCGGTCAGTTTGATGGACACGAGAAACTCATGCATCCATGTGATACACCAAGCGGACGGATCTCCGCTAGTAGCCTAATAGATCGGCTACCCCACTTAAGGGCGGATCATATCATCATGCTAGTGTCTCCGCTTTGTGAACACCCAGATTATTCACAAAACTATGACTAGGAACGTTTGAGAGTAATGATTCTTATAAGGCGTGGAAGCCATCATCTTATTACTCCAAGGGCTTTATTACAGTGTTTGATGATTCATATAATTTATGTAAGACACGTATAATAAAGATTGACATTTTATTAATTAATGAAAATATTACAAATACATGTACATATTGCCCATCCATAAGTTGGGTATAGGGCATATCCATAACAATCTCCCACTTGCACTATAGCCAACTAGTATGAATCTAGACATCATACTCTCGGGTGTGCCTATCATGCTTTTGTTGAGTCAGCCCTTTAGTCAGAGAATCTGCAAGATTATCTTCTGTGGGTATTTTCTCTATAATAACTTCTTTTCTCTCAACAATCTCCCTGATGAGATGAAATCGCCAGAGTACATGCTTGGATTTCTGGTGGGACCTTAGTTCCTTTGATTGAGCAATGGCGCTCGTGTTGTCACAGTATATCGTGACGCCATTCTTTATCGCGAGAAGCACTTCCAGCTCCGTGATGAACTTCTTTATCCATACTGCTTCTTTAGCTGCCTAAGATGCTGTAATATACTCGGCTTCAGTGGTGGAGTCCACTTCAGTTGACTGCTTTGAGCTTTTCCAACTGACAGCACCGCCATTCAAAGTAAACAAATATCATGTTTGATCGATCCTGTCATCCATATCGGTCTGAAAGCTCGCATCATAGTAACCAATGACTTTCATCTCAGAACAATCTCCGTATGTCAAAAAAACATCCTTAGTTCTTCTCAGATACTTGAGGATTGTTTTGACAGCTGCCCAGTATTGCTCACCAAGATTTTCCTGATACCTGCTCGTTATGCTAAGAGCATAAGAGACATCAGGTCTTGTACATAGCATGGCATACATGATCGATCATATTGCTGAAGCATAATGGATCATACTCATACACTCTCTATCTGAAGGAGTATGTGGACATTGCTCCTTAGATAATTTGATTCTTTGACAAGTAGGTAAATTACCTCTTTTGGAATCTTCCATTTTGAATCTTTTCAAAACTTTATCTATATACGTAGATTGAGAAAGTCCTAACAACCTCTTAGATCTATTACGATAGATCTTAATGCCGAGGATGTAGGCTGCTTCTTCCAAATCTTTCATGGAGAAATTATGAGATAACCATTGCTTGGTGGCTTGCATCATGGGAATATCATTCCCGATGATTAATATGTAATCGACATATAATACAAGAAATACAACAGCACTCCCACTACTTTTTCTGTAAACACAAGGCTCGTCTATATTTTTTATGAAGTCAAATTCTTTGATTGTCTCATCAAATCGTATATTCCAACTTCTGGAGGCTTGCTTGAGTCCATAAATGGATTGTTTAAGCTTGCATACTTTATTATGATCATCCTTAGATGCAAACCCCTCAGGTTGTGTCATATAGACTTCCTCTACGTGGTTCCCATTAAGGAAATCTATTTTGACATCCATCTGCCAAATCTCATAATCAAAGTGTGCAGCTAGTGCCAGTAAAATTCGAATGGACTTTATCATTGCAAGAGGCGAGAAGGTTTCGTCATAGTTAATTCCTTAGATTTGTCTATAACCTTTCACCACCAACCTAGCCTTATAGGTTTGGATGTTGCCTTCTGCATCAGTTTTACGCTTGTAAATCCACTTGCAGCCTATGGGTTTTATCCCTTCAAGTGCATCCACCAAGTCCCAGACTTGATTCAGATGCATAGAGTCTATTTCGGATTTCATGGCCTCAAGCCACTTGACTGAATCAATGTCACGCATTGCTTCGTCATAACTGGTGGGATCGTCATTATCAATGACCTGATCATTTTCCTCATCAATATGGAAACCATATCTTTCAGGCTCAAATCTTTCCATACCAGACCTTCTAAGTCCATAACCTTATGGTTCTTCCGTCGCTGCCCTTTTGAGGGGCCTGGGGTTTAGTTCTATGTTAGTTTGTTCTTCTCGTACCTCATCGAGGTCAAGTCTACTCCCACTATATTTCTTGAGAAGGAATTCATTCTCTAGAAATTTAGCATTTCGTGAGACAAAAGTTCTTTGTTCATTTGGGACGTAGAACATGTATGCTATTGAGTTCAAGGCATATCCTACAAAATTACATTTAATTGCCCTATCATCCAATTTGTTAGTTTATGTGAGCTTAACATATGCGTCTGATGACTGGTAAATGAATCACTATTTCCCATTCATTTAACCTAATATTTTGTATAGTTTCTTGAGCTTTGTGAATATTTTGATGTGTTTTGTGTTATTTTGTAGATAAATAAAGTTTCAGGACTCTCTGGAGGTGATTTGGGGCCAAAATAGTGAAAAATGGACAAAAGGAAATTTTCGTCATTTCACGCGTCGCGACGCGCAAGCCTTTGGCATCGCGACACCTAAAGTACGTCGATCCATGCTAATGTACGCTGGGTCCACGTGTCAGAATCTGAGAAGTTTGACATTGCTAACGTGCGACGTGCCACGTGTCACCATCCTACGGTGCCGACAATCGCCATCACCACGTGTCACTCCACGTGTCTGCCACATCATCGTCCACATCACCGATTGACCAAGTCAAAGTACCACGTCATCGCCACATCATCATCAACCAATCACAGTGTGCCACGTGTCAAAATCCTACGGTGCCGAGAATCCTTTTTCGCCATGTGTCGCCTTGTCAGCGCCACGTTAGCATAATTATTGAATCAAATTATCCATAATCGCCATGTCAGCAGATAAGAATCTGAACTGGCCAATCACGCGTTGACACATCATCGCGTCGCGATACAAGAACAAACTTACCGTCGCGACGCGGGGAGCTTATTGAGGCCTATAAATAGAGCTCGAAATTTCAGTTTCAGATGTACCTTCCTCTCTGAATTCTCTGATGTAAATATAGAGTTTTCTATCTAGTTTTTTTTAATTTCAATTTTGTAATAAATTTTAATTACGTTCTGTAATAGTAATAGTAATTTACTTTCTTTACTTTTTACAGTTTTTACTATTCAACCATGAGGAGGTAACTTCCCCCTACTAAGGTGAAAGGTAATTCTTTTACTATTGCTATTTAGATTAATCTCCCTTAAATATAATATATTCACTATTTAAAATTTGACTTAAAAAGGATACCGCTATATTAGTCGGTTGGTAATTCATTTTAAACTGGTTTAAACCTAACTAAGCAATGATACCGCCAGATTGGTCGGTTGGTAATTAAATTTTCTTACCGCCTATATGGCAGGTTTATTTTGGTTCCGCCTTTATGGCTGGTTGGACTTAATTTGACTTAATCAGGTTACCGCATATATGGCCGATTGGTAAAATAATCACAAGTTAATATATTATATTAATGGAGATATCTAAATAGTAAATAGTAAAAGTTGATCTTTTTACCTTAGCATTTTATTTGATTGTAATTTACTTTTTAGCTTTTACTTTACCGCAATTACTTTTCAGCATTCTTAGTTTATGTCTTTTACTTTTAAGTTTTTACTAGCCCTAGTTATGTGTCGTAACTAAGTTAGTTATCTGGGGTTGTGATGAATTTTAATATCACCGATTTATAAGGGGTTATTTTATAGTTTGGGTAATTTAAAGGTTTATCTTAAGCTTAATGCGTCTTGTTAATTGGCCACTAATAAGATTGATCTGGTAAATCTAAAATAAACTTAACAAAGGAATTTTAGGTTTCAGCCTTAGACTTAATAGCCCACGATCTTCTTTGAGGATAGATAACCCTTTAATAGATTTCCTTACAGGATAGACATATACCTGTCGGGCGGGGGTAGCCATAATTGGAACTTAAACTTAATGAATCCAGGTAATTTGGTTGACATAGACATATAGTTCAATTTGGTTATACTGGGTATTTGTGTCTGACCATCGACAGAGGCTTTCGCATAATTTAGTGTTCTAGGTTAGTAAACCGATTTATTACATAAACATGAAATAACCACTTCATCTTTTAAAAGATATTAGAAAGATTCACAAACTTAGATAGTTTCCTAATATTGAATTTTCTTAAACCTACTTTCGTGCAATTTTATTTACTTTTTTTTAAATTTAGAATCATCACCATTTCAAATCAATCAAACAACCTGTTAGATACTAGTAATCATTTGACCTTATAAAATTAATAGATTAGGTATTAAGTCCTCGTGGGATCGATACTTTTTATACTACTTGAACGATATGTGCGCTTGCGTTATACGAGTGTGTGTAAGCACCGGTCAGCGTCACATCCCCAAACTCTTAGATAACTAAGACTAGGATGTTTCCCAGACCATAACTCATATGGTGTTTGACTAACAGTCTTGGAAAGAACTTGGTTTAGTAGTAGTGCTGCAGTTTCTAAAGCAAGACCCCAAAATGAAAGAGTTATATCCGTGTCTGGCATCATTGATCGGACCATATCTAATAATGTCTGATTTCTCCTTTCGGAGACCCCATTATAATGTGGAGTTCCCGGAGGAGTCCACTGGGAAACAATGCCATTTTCTCTCAAGTAATCTTGAAATTCTTTATTCAGCTTTGAAGTCTTTGAATTTCTCAAAGGCTTCAGATTTATACCGCATAAGGTACACATACCCATATCGCGAGTGATCATCGATAAAGGTAATAAAGTAGGAGAATCCACCTCTAGCGGTAATTGACATTGGTTCGCATACATCAGAGTGTATGAGTTCTAATGTCTCTGCTGCTTGTTATCCTTTACCTTTGAAGGGTAATTTGGTCATTTTACCAAGTAAACAAGAATCACAAGTTCCATAAGGTTCATATTTGAAGGGTCTGAAATACTCATCCTTATGTAGCTTAGTTAATCTTGTTTCATTGATATGACCTAAGTGACTATGCCATATAAATGATTCATTGAGATTATTCGAGTTAACGTTGTATATATTAGAGTTTGAACATTCTTTGTTAGTTTGTAAGACATAGATACCATTATTCAAAATACCATCTCCATATTTTATTTCATTGAAATAAATAGAACATTCATTACAACTTATTAGGCATGAAAAACCATTATTACATAAAGAAAATATTGAAATGATGTTCTTTACTAGAGAAGGTACATAAACACAATCTTCTAAGTCTAAAACTAAACCATTCGGCAAAACTAATGAATAAGTCCCCACGCAAAATGCAGCCAGTTTTGCTCCATTACCCAAACGTAAGTCAACCTCCCCATGATGGAGTCTCTTACTGTTTCTCAGGCCCTGCACATTGTTACACAAATGAGTCCCACAATCGATGTCAAGCACCCAAGTAGAAGGTTCAGAGATTTAGAATATAGTTCAATCATATACAACATACCTGAAGCATTGGGCTTCTTGGCCTCTTGGGCTTCCCTAGCTTCCTTGGCTTTCAAGGATCTGCAGTCTTTCTTCCAATGACCCTTCTTTCCACAAAAGAAACATTTCCCATTTCCCTTTTTCTTCTCCACCTTACAATTGGGCTTTAGGTGATCTGGAGCCTTGGCCTTGCCCTTATTTTTCTTTGGGCTTCGTGGCTTCAGGTCTGTACCCGTAAGCATGACGGAGGTTTTAAGCTCCGGTTTCAAGTCCTTCTCTGCTTGCTTTATCAGATTGTGCAATTCTGCTAAAGTAGCTTTTTTATCAGACAGATGAAACTGAATAATAAAGTTAGAGAATTCTTTTTGTAAGGACTGAAGAATTAGATCGTGACCTATCTCATGATCCATGATGAACACGAGGTTGGCCAATTTTTCAATGTGGCCAATCATCTTAAGCACATGTCCACTAACAGATCCTTTTTTATACCTTGTTTGGAATAAGGCACATGACACTTGGAATCTCACGGTATGAACGGAAGTTGCATACAACTCCTTCAAGTGAAAGATGATGGTTTGAGCATCAATATCTTCGTGAGCTTTCTCAAGTTCGTCCGACATAGAGCCAATCATTATGCAAACTGCTTGTTCATCATCATCGACGTGTTTCTTCCAAGCATCAAATGTATCTTGGTCAGCATCTTCTGCGGGTTCAGGGGGAAATGGTCTTTCAAGAACATAGAAAATCTTTTCTTTTCGTAAGACAATTTTAAGGTTTCTAAACCAGTCATTGTAGTTGTCCCCTTTGAGCAAATGCTCATCAAGGATGGAACGAAGTGATACTCTGTTTGCCATCGGAATGTTTGTGAAATATTTTATCCTACATGTTAAGAGAAAATGTTAAAATTAGGAATATGTTTTCATTAATGTTTCATAATAACCTGGGCTTTTAATATTATGAAGTTGCTCTCACTCAATTGTTTTAAAATTTTAAGCAAATCACATCAACCCCAATATGATGGATTTCTTATGGGCAAGGATCCCATTATTATCATTTCATAACTCCGACTAGGGCCGGTCGTTATAAAATATGATAATTACGTAGGTTCCCAACCAATTTATGATATAAATCACAATTCCTTGATCAATGGGTTGGGCAATCAAACATGCCATAGCTTATGCTAGTCCTAGTGGACACCCAATCTTTGCCACTAAGTTATAAGACCACGCCTAAGGGTGGCTACGTCTTATGACTCAGAAAAGTCAAACCATTTTCAATAGTACGATTTAGGGACAAATTGGTATTGGTCAGTCTGGTAAAGCCTAGTCCTGCCAATACAGTTTAAGCCCTTTGGGTCTATACTTTACAATGGGAGGCAAATTTTAGACTTAAATTATTATTGAGGATTTTAGCAAGTTTAAGAGAATAATTGTCAAATGGATTCCTCCATTGAAAATTCCCCATAGGGAGGGTGGAGCGAACTCTCTTAAATATCCTTACCTTTTAGGCTCTTATTGCCTTGGTGACAGGAATAAACAATAGATCCTCCAAATTAGTCCAACACTTTAAATATGCTTTAAGGTAAGCTTTGAGTAAATGATTATCTAGATGTCTTCACATCTTTTCCTTTTGGTTATAAAAAGGTAGTGAGTGAAGGAAGACACCAAATCATTATCTAACTCTAGTAATACCTTTAGTTAAATTAACTTTAGTTTGGAAAGTTTTATTAACCCCTTGGTCCCAACCCACTTGTATCTTTTATAATGTATTTTATTATAAACAAATGATTTATATTTATTAGCCTTAAAGGTAATAAATCTCTAAGTTCATCACGGAATAATTACTTAGCTAAGGGAAAAGCAATACACTCTCTATTTCCTTAGAAAGTCTCTTGATGCTTGCACCCTAAAATAATCATGATAATTCTAATCATACATAGAATAATCAAGCATATGAGTTTTAATATGTTGGAATTATTTTAGGCAATAAATAACTTTGATTAATATTTAATTATGATATTGCATTTTATTTTATTCAAATAAATTTACTATTCACGTTTTTTACAGATGCGTGAACTTTAAATGCAATTTCATAATTCAAATCTTAACCAAATCATGCAAAACTTGCGCCTAAAATTAAGTTCAGGGTGTTAGCTTTCCAACGAGCTTTTACACACCCAATTTCGAGTTCAAATGAGATAGAACTAATCAAAACATAAACGGCGCGCTGATAAAACTGTTGGGAAATGGCAGCGAGTGCGCAGCGGAAAATCAAAATTATTTGATCCACACATAAGATTGTAAAGACCTCAAGTCTAAGAAGTAGTCATATAATCGATACATGAAAGTTCTCACAGACACATGGGATAAACACTCCATATGAAAACTTTCGGCGGTCAGTTCGATGGACACGAGCAACTCATGCATCCATGTGATACACCAAGTGGACGGATCTCCGCTAGTAGCCTATGAGATCGGCTACCCCACTTAAGGGCAGATCATATCATCATGTTAGTCTCTCCATTTTATGAACGCCCAGATTATTCACAAAACTATGACTAGGAATGTTTGAGAGTAATGATTCTCATAAGGCGTGGAAGCCATCATCTTATTACTCCAAGGGCTTTATTATTGTGTTTGATGATTCATATAATTTATGTAAGACACGTATAATAAAGATTGTCATTTTATTAATTAATGAAAATATTAAAATACATGTACATATAGCCCATCCACAAGTTGGGTATAGGGTATATCCCTAACAAGCGTCATGACGCCCATGGCCACTGTCACGACGTGAGGTCAGGTATACATGATCAGTTTTTATCAGTTCCAGTTTTATCCTAGGATGTTATGGGGAACTATAAAGGTCTCGTATAAGTGAGTAAACACACAATAAGTCGTATCATAAACATAAAACATCAACCATATATTGCATATACTTTTCTATTTATTTCAAGAAAACTAACGATTTCTTTGACCTTAGATCGACATCAAAACACTTGCAGATCACCTTCGTCGTGTGATAAGTGCATGAACATATACTTTGAATATCGCTAATTCGGCTTGATTATCATGTATTTGATCTTAATTATAGTTTATTTTATGTTTTGTTATTAGAAAGCAATGGAACATGAATCTTGGAGCACTTGTACATGTTTCGGGACCTTACGGACGCATCGGAAGCACACGGGAAGAGCGTAAATGAAGAAATTATAAGTCCACAATTTTCAACTGGCATCAAGATGCCCATCGTCTGGCATCGCGACGCCATCTCAGTAAACTCACATACTTAATTAGGTCATATTTTATGCGCAGAATGACTCTAGGACTTCGCTATATAAACCCAAGTTCGTCCAAAACCCTAAAAAAATAGAAGAAACGTACAGCAAGAGTTGAAATCACATATTTGAGAGAGAAGAACGAAGAAGCTTCAGGCCAGACAGGATTCTTCTACAAGCTCTGCAGGCTATGTCTCTTTCTTCTATGGATAACTAATCTCCTAGGCAAAGCTAAGGATGAACTCTTGTAATTAAGTTCTTATATTCATGTTTTTGATTCCTAAATACTCTTCAACGTTTAATATAATTGATGATTTGTTATTCTTTATAATCTTTTGATTATGAACCTAGAAATTATGTTTTACCAATTTACATATAGGAATAATCATGTTTATTCTATGTGTGATTGGGAAACCCAATTGTGACTGGTTATGTTGTTTTATGAGTTAATCTTCTGCTGCAGTATTGCCTGTGGGTATATTATCGACGTTAGATAGGTCATAATGATAACATAGTGTGTTGTTAACATAGAGAAAATAATTCATCGATTACTTTAGAATTTAATATGTTTTGAATTGAAATATCTTCTGATTGTTGGTTTGGGATGTGAAACCTTCAGTTGAGTAATAAAAGGAATCAATTAATGAATATAGGGATTTGATACAAGAGGGATTCCTGATGCTTGCTACTTTTCTCTACTGATAACTTTTAAGTGTTTTTCGTAATCTTTAATTTACATTACCAATTCAATCCTTCTTTTTAATTAAGTTATTGATAACGTTTTGTTTAAGTGAATTAGTTATTTGTAACCATCTCTCTGAGGAATCGACACCCCAACTATACTGTGATAACCGCGAGTACTTTTTAGTCATAATCAAATTTTGGCGCCGTTGTCGGGAAGACGGTTTACAAGAAAAAGCAGCAGGTTTGTTTAATCAACAACAAAGCGGTAACTTCGTTCCATATTTATTTTTTTTATTTTCTATTTTATTTATTTTATTTCAATTTTAGTTTTAGTTTGGTTTTGATCTTTAGTTTTATTCTTTTATTTATGTTTCTCGTATTATTTGTGTTTCAATACATGCCTAGACTTAGGGATCGGTTGGGTTGATTTGTTAGAGTTAACAAGGAAGATTTAGACTTAGAAAGTTTGTTTGACAATCGTTTTGCCACACAATCTATATCCATCACACACAATATGGGTGACTACGAAAGACCACCCATTAGGACTCTTGAGGAGTACCTTCATCCCACTCGCATAGCTACACCATCATGCATAATATTTCCTCCTAATGCACCACATATAGACGTTAAACCTGGAATAATATAGTATCTCCTAACCTTTTATGGTTTGGAGAATGAGAACCCTTATGTGCACATTAGAGAGTTTGAAGAAGTCGTAGCAACCTTCCATGATCGGTTTGGGACTACAGACACAATTAGACTTAAGTTCTTCTCTTTTTCCCTTAAGGATATAGCAAAAAGCTGGTTGTATTCTTTAAGACCTCGTTCAATAGGATCATGGGGTGAGATGACACATGCATTTTTCAATAAATACTTCCCACGCCATAAGACAAATGCTTTGAAAAGATAGATCGCTACTTTCTCCAGAAAGACAGTTAAATCCTTTATCAAACTTGGGAAAGGTTTAAGGAGATGTTAGCTAGTTTTCCTCACCATGGGTATGAGAGTTGGCGCTTAATGAGTTACTTTTATGACGGTGTAACCCCTAAGGAGCGCCAATTTGTTGAAACAATGTGCAATGATGAGTTTATACGAAATGACCCTGATGAGGCACTCGAGTACTTGAATGACCAAGCCGAAAAATTTCACACTTGGACTGGACATAATGCCTTGGATAGCATTGATAAAACAGGTTCCATCGTTTAGGACACAGAAATTGGAGACGTCGTTCCAGGCTCGCGGCCCGGTCGGGAGTACGGAGTAGTCCGCAAAGGGACTAAACCGGAGAATAAAGGAGTCGCCACCCAGCGTGAACTGGGAAATGATTTAAGGCCGCACTCACCCCTCGCAAGGGAAGACCTCAAACCATTGGGTTCGGAATGGTCCCTTACTTATGTCACTTGTAATGAACGGATTTATGCAATAATCTAACCAATTCTCATGCAACACATACAAGATAGTTTAAACGACACACAAGTTTGCACACATAGAAGCAAATGAAATAAAAGCGAGCACACAATCCCATGAACATATGCGTGAATGTTTCCTCAAGCGGTACGTGGAGTTGTATCCCAATTATAAACCGTACTATCGTCCATTTGGATTCAGCTACAGAGTTTACGTCTAGGTTTCCATCCGATATACCATTAGAGGCAACACTCAACCATTAACACAACGCAATCACTAACCCAATGTTGACATATATGAAATACGATAATGCATATAACAAGAAATAACCGAAAAGACAAATATGCGAAATATCAAGGAAGATAAATAATACAAAACAAACACGGAACAATAAAATAACAATAAACGTAAATTAAATTTGAAATAGGAAAAGACTAATAATACGAAATAAATGCGGAATAATAAAATATGTGACCAAAGAATTTGGCCGTTCTCAATGTAGGACTTCGCATACCCGGTTGGACATATTTCACGTCTAACCAAGCATGTCGTTTCCAGGATGACAAAATAAAATATAACAAAGGGTGCCCTCAGGTCTTACCTTTTAAGTCGCTTATTGGAAGTGTGTTACGTGGTCGTCGGAAGGGTTAACGCTCCGCAACTTTTCCGGTTCGCTGGTTTGGTTTCACTGCTATTTTGCTCACTGTTTTCTCCGTTTTCTGATTCGGTTTCGCTGCTATTTTTGTCTCTGTTTTGGCACTGTTTTCAGGGACTGTTTATAGGTTTTAGGGACTGTTTTCAAGGGTGATTTTACACTGTTTTTGGTCAATTTCTTGGACTGTTTCCTTGATTCGGTTAAAGGGTTATTTGGTCTCGGATTTGCTGGGTTTTAGCGACTGGTCTTGTGCGTTGAGGAGCTGCTTCTGTTACTTTGTTTTGGTCGGTGGAGGGGTTTATTTCTTTGTTATTGTGTCGGTTTGTGGGTAGCTTTAGTGGAGGGCTGGTTTGTTGTAGTGGTTGAAAGGCTACTTTTACGTGATGTTTAAGGTTTGTCGTGAGGGTTGTTGATGTTGAAGGGCTGTGTGTTGCTGTTTCACGAATGCATGAGGTTGTGATGAGTTAGGGTTTCGTAGGGTGTGGTGCTTGTTTATTTGTGAGTCGGTGTGGGGTGTAGGTCTGTGTGGCTTCTCGTGTTGAATGTGGAGGGAGAGATAAAGGGTGTGTGTTGTTATTTTCATGTTCGGTTATGGAGGGAAGAGGCTAGGTACGTGAATTGAAGGGCGCTATAGGGTTTTATTTGTTATGGCGTGGCTGGCTGTGTGTGAATATGCCATGTGTCTTGGTGTGAGGAGTTGCGTGAAGTGAGTTGGTTTTTGCCGTGTTGGAGGTGGTTGTCTTTGAGTGTCAGCTTGGTTGAAGGGTTAGCTGTGAGAGATCAGAGAGTGGTCGTGAAGCCTTTTTTAGGTTTATCGTTTTTGTTTGTGATTTTTTTCAGAGAGAAAGAGAGCGTAAGGGTTAGGGTTTTTTTGTTGAGAGATGAGAGGGGAAGTCTTTGTTATTGTGAAGAGCCGTGAGTCAGGAAGAGGCCGTGAACTGTTAGGGTTTAATATTTTTGGTTGTGGCCGTGAATCAGCCTTTTGTGTCTTTAGGTTTGGTTTATGTGTCTTTTTATAAGAGTGGGCTAGGGCTTTCCTTGTAAGGGTAGGAAACAAAGATTGTGTAGTAATGGGGAATATTTAATTATTTTGTTATAAGGAACGGATTTATTCAATTTAAGAAGGTGATTTATTTAGTTTAGGAAATGGATTTATTTAATTTAGGAAAGAGATTTGATTTGATTTATTTAATTTGGAATGTGATTTATTTAATTTAGAAATAGGGATTTGATTTGATTTGATTTGATTTGTTTTAATTTAATTGGATTTGATTTAATTTAGACATGTGTTTAATGTGTTTGGATATTTTTTGGATTGGGCTTGGAGGCTTGTGGGCGTGTGGGATGGCTCTTTGGTGGGCTTTGTGTGTGGCTTGGTGTGGGATGCGGGGATTTTTGGGCCATGTCTAACAGTTAAAACAGATATTAATCGAGCGAACTTTAGGCTAAACAAACGAATTAAATCCAGTAAGGTGTTTATTCTTGAATTTCCCCTTCTGACGTCCGTTTTCCGCGACTTCTGCAACTTAAAGGGTAGTGCCTCCCTATGAGGCTCATCATCGGGTCTTATACAAAAATGCAGTGCCTACAGTTGCCCCCACTTTGATGGGACTTGTGCAGTGTGTGATAGTGACAATCATATCAAAGTTATGCATGCATTTTTACTTACATGGTTCGCCAACTGCTATCTGACTTTATGTTGCTGCGAACTGAGTCTATATGGGGGGAGGTGCTTCGACCCCCAAGGTTCATCCCTGCAATATGCTGCAATCTCTAGGAATCACTACCGGACTGAGCTGATATGAGGTGGTTCATTTCTGAACCGTTACTGAGTTGAGACTATGGTCCATTTCTGAACCGTGCTCCATTTCCGGAGCGCCATTTTTTGCATGCTAAACCTCATTTCCGAGGCGTCGCTGATGTGATAGTGGTCCATTTCCGAACCACGCTCCATTTTCGGAGAGCCATTTTCGACATGCTAAACCTCATTTTCGAGGCATCGCTGATGTGATGGTGGTCCATTTCTGAACCGTGCTCCATTTTCGGAGCGTCATTTACGGCATGCTAAACCTCATTTCTGAGGCATCACTGATATGATGGTGGTCCATTTTCGAACCGTGCTCCATTTTCGGAGCGCTATTTCCGGCATCCTAACCCTCATTTCCAAGGTATCGTTGATGTGATGGTGGTCCATTTCTGAACCGTGCTCCATTTCCAGAGTGCCATTTCCGGCATGCTAAACCTCATTTCCGAGGCATCGCTGATATGATGGTGGTCCATTTCCGAACCGTGCTCCATTTCCGGAGCGGCATTTCCGGCATGCTAACCTCATTTCTGAGGCGTCGCTGATGTGATAGTTGTGGTCCATTCCCGAACCATGCTCCATTCTCGGAGCGCCATTCCCGGCATGCTAAACCTCATTCCCTAGGCATCACTAATATGATGGTTCATTCTCGAACCGTTACTTGATAGGTGGTTCATTTCCGAATCATTACTGATGTGATGGTGGTCCATTTCCGAATCGTTACTGATATGAGATGATGGTTCATTTCCGAACCGTTAATGTTGTGAGGTGGTTCATTTCCGAACCGTTACTAATGTGATGGTCCATTTCTGAACCAACACTGATGAGATGGTCCATTTCCGAACCGTTACTTGTTGAGATGGTGGCGAGGCGCTTTGACCCCTGGGTTTTGTTCTCGAACAACCTGTGGGCTTTGTTCCTGAATTGAGCTGACTATGGGCTTTGTTCCCGAGCTGTGTAGAGAGTGGGCTTTGTTCCCGAACTGTGATGAATGTTATGGCGAGTTGCTTTTGACCCTGGGCTTTGTTCCCGAACCACCTGTGGGCTTTGTTCCCAAACTGTGTAGAGAGTGGGCTTTGTTCCCAAACTTGTGCAGACTGTGGGCTTTGTTCCCAAGCTGTGTAGAGAGTGGGCTTTGTTCCCTGGGCCTTGTTCCCGAACTGTGTTGACTGTGGGCTTTATTCCCGAGCTGTACTGAATATGGGCTTTGTTCCCTGGGCTTTATTCCCGAACCGTGTAGAGAGTGGGCTTTGTTCCCGAATTGAGATGAGAGTGGGCGTTGTTCCTGAATTATTTTTCTTTGCTGCTTTTCTTCAAAACATGTAAACAAAAATGAAGTAAAATTGTGTACATGTGACGTGTATGCATGTATGCATGGATGTATTTCCTATTCCGATGGGTTAGGCCTTCCTTGTGCTCTCTGGCGCCCTTCGCCTACTAAAATCTTTGGTCGCCCCCTGGGCAGGCTTACAGTTTCCTTTTGCCAGTTCTATTTTGGTAATTGCTCAGTTCTCTTTGATCCCATAGCTCAGGATCTCATTGTGTCCCGTATTCGCGGGGTGGTAGACTGGTCGCCCCCAGACTTGGCTTGGCTTTATGCTCTCTACTGTTTGCACTAGGTCATGGTGGACTACATGATATGGCATTCTATATCATCATATTATATCACATGCTCTGAAATAGTCCCAATAGTTACACATATTATTGCCCTCAAAGAATGCCCAGTATTGAAACCAGAGAACCTTCAAAACATTCAACGCAACTCAAATCCAAGTCTTTGAATAAATGATCTAAGTCAGACTCAATGTGTGTGTGTGCAAAGGTTCCTTTGTAGATTCATCCCCAGGTAAGCCAACTCAATGATTTCGTCAAAAAAAAATGGGATCGATGGGTCAAACCAACCTAGATGTCTCAATTATGCATGCAGTTGCTTTTCTGTGCTCAATATGGTATGGTTTTCTTTCTCTTTTGTCTCTTTCTTTTTTCTATTCATTTTGAACTTCCTTTTTTTTTCTTTTTCTTTTTTCTTTCTTTCTCTCTATTTTTTTTCAACACACCTACCCTTTAAGGTAGCATTTCTCCTAATGGTGGTCCTAATACTCGCCCATGGGTAGCTTCACGCTTATCGGTTATAGGTGGTTCAATTCTTTTCTTTAGAGACTTTTCTTTCATTTTCAACCATACCACACATCATAACATAAGCAAATCAAGATAGACATCTAAGCAAACGGTCATTCACCGACCTACAATTTCTTCAACTAGTCACCTTGCCAACTACTCAGGTTTTCACCGCTAAGAACCTATAGTGAAGTGCTTACGAGTCTAACATAGACCAATCACTCAAAGTATCAGATAAAAGCACATCAAGAGTTTATCGTTTCTAAGATTTCACCCTAAAGCAAACGATTTCATCATTGGACGTATGCCTAACTATTAAGGAATAAGGACAAACAATTTTTTTCTCTCTTTTTTTTTTCTTTTTTTTTCTTCCTTTTTTTTTCACAATGGTCTTTCTATCCTTGTCGTAAAGTTTTCTGTTCCTCGGTTTCCTTTTCCCGATATCCAGGTTTGCTAAACTCTTCTTGACAAGTCTTTCTTTTCTAACCCAACAGATATCTATGATGGCTTCTAAGACGAAGGGTTAGCATGATGCGTGTATGCATGAGATGCAAGTGGTTATCAAAACAACATATATCCTTCTGATCTTATTTCTCCCACACTCGTGGTAAGTCCATTTATGTCCTAGGTATGGCTTATTTTATGTACCAATGTGGGGTACACAAAATCGTTCTCTCCTATGTTACGGGGTGAACCTTGGCTGCTTCTGTCCCTTTCCATCGGTAAAAGACAAAGACCGCCCATTTACAATATGGTCTAAGCCGATTATGGGATCATGCCATTATCTAGAAACAACGAATTGGGCTTTCGGCGACCGTGGTCATGGGGATGAACTTAGAATCGTCCAAAAGTATTCAAATATGCCGTAACAAGGCATATCCTTTCTGGATGAAAGCCAATGCGGATATCGAACTCATGCTTCTAGCATATTTGGATCATGTTTGGACTTTCGAAACCCATCAAGGTTTTCATACAAGTTGGCCCATTATCATTTCAAAGCATTCAATCATATTATTGCGAGGTGTAAACTTGTCCGAGTTGAAAAAGGCCCAACAAGTTTACTCTTTTGCAATAACGTGGCTAAACAACTTCAAATGATAGGGGGCCCAAACACAAAGTGGCCCATCGGCATTTTAGAAGCTTTTGGCCCAATTGTCATAAGACACAAACTTGTCCCAGTTTAAATGGCCCAACAAGTTCATATCTCATGACAAGAAGTCCAACTGAATCCAAATAAAGATGGTCCCAAACACAAGCATAAAGGGTGGCTTATATAGGTCATACCACTACGGTTCACATGCGGGTTTATAGGAGTATAGACAAAGGCTCTCACCGGTGAAGGGTTGCCCACAACTAGGTCTCCCCACTCAAGGGTTCAGGCGACCAAGTGGGCGCACCTTTTTTATACCCTAAGGTACGTGCCGATGAGTGATGATACCATATACCGATCTGCGGCTTCAAGTGAAAATGACTTCTCGATACATGAAGGACTGTCAAATGGATTTCTCTATTGAAGATTCCTCAGAAGGAGGGTGGAGCGAACTCTCTTAAATACCCTTGCCGCTTAGGCTCTTTTCGCCTTGGTGACAGGAATAACCAATAGATCATCCAAATTAGTCCATCACTTTAGATGATTATATAGATGTCTTCACAACTTTTCCTTTTGGCTATAAAAAGGTAGTGAGTGAAGGAAGACACCAAATCATTATCTAACTCCAATATTACCCTAGGTTAAATCAACTCTAGACAAGGTTAACTAAAGCACAAATCACAAACATTACAAGACATTATTTCGGGGCCGATTCTCTATCCCCAGTAGAGTCGCCAGACTGTAGGATACAAAAATCGGTGATGTTGTTCCAGACTCGCGGCCCAATCGGGAGTACGGAGTAGCCCGTAGGGGGACTAAATTGGAGAATAAATGAGTTGCCATCCAGCGTAAACTGGGAAATGATTTAAGGCCGCACTCACCCCTCGCAAGGGAAGACCTCAAACCGTTGGGTTCGGAATGGTCCCTTACTTATGTCACTTGTAATGAACGGATTTATGCAATAATCTAACCAAGTCTCATGCAACACATACAAGATAGTTTAAGCGACACACAAGTTTGCACACATAGAAGTAAATGAAATAAAAGCGAGCACACAATCCCATGAACATATGCATGAACGTTTCCTCAAGCGGTACATGGAGTTATATCCCAAGTACAAACCGCACTACCATCCATTCGGATTTGGCTACGAATTTACGTATGGGTTTCCATCTGATATACCGCGAAAGGCAACACTGAACCATTAACACAACGCAATCATTAACCCAATGTTGACATATATGAAATACGATAATGCATATAACAAGAAATAACCGAAAAGACAAATATGCGAAATATCAAGGAAGATAAATAACACAAAATAAACGCGGAACAATAAAATAACAATAAACGTAAATTAAATACGAAATAAATGCGGAATAATAAAATATGTGACCAAATAATTGGATTGTTCTCGATGTAGGACTTCGCATACCCGGTTGGACGTATTTCACGTATAACCAAGTATGCTGTTTCCAGGACGACAATATAAAATATAACAAATGGTGCCCTCAGGTCTTACCTTTTAAGTCGCTTATTGGAAGTGTGTAACGTGGTCATCGGAAGGGTTAACGCTCCGTAACTTTTTGGTTCGCTGGTTCGATTTCACTGTCATTTTTCTCACTATTTTCTCCGCTTTTCGATTTGGTTTCGCTGCTATTTTTGTCTCTGTTTTGGCACTGTTTTATGGGGTTTATGGACTGTTTTCAAGGGTGATTTTGCACTATTTTGTTCAATTTCTTGGACTGTTTCCTTGATTCGGTTAAAAGGTTTATTTTGTCTCGGCTTTGCTGGGTTTTAGCGGCTGGTCTTGTGCGTTGAGGAGCTACTTCTGGTACTTTATTTTGGTCGGTGGAGGCGTTTATTCCTTTGTTATTGTGTTAGTTTTTGGGCAGCTTTAGTGGAGGGCTAGTGCGTTGTAGTTGTTGAGGGGCTGCTTTCACGTGATGTTTAAGGTTTTTCGTGAGGGTTGTTGATGTTGAAGGGCTGTGTATTGCTGCTTCACGTATGCATGGGGTTGTGATGAGTTAAAGTTTCGTGGGGTGTGGTGCTTGTTTGTTTGTGAGTTGGTGTGGGGTGTAGGTCTGTGTGGCTTCTCGTGTTGAATGTGGAGGGAGAGATAAAGGGCGTGTGTTGTTGTTTTCACATTCGGATATGGATGGAATAGGCTAGGTGCGTGAATTGAAGGGCCCTGTAGGGTTTTATTTGTTATATCGGTATGGCTGGCTGTGTGTGAATGTGCCGTGTGTCTTGGAGGAGTTGCGTGAAGTGAGTTGGTTTTTACCGTGTTGAGGGGTTGTCTTTGAGTGTCAGCTTGGTTGAAGGGTTAGCCGTGAGAGATCAGAGAGTGGTTGTGAAGCCTTTTTTAGGTTTATCGTTTTTGTTTGTGATTTTTTTCAGAGAGAATGAGAGTGTGAGTGTTAGGTTTTTTTTGTTGAGAGGGGCGAGGGGAAGTCTTTGTTATTGTGAAGAACCGTCGAGTGAGTCAGAAGAGGCCGTGAACCGTTAGGGTTTAATATTTTTGGTTGTGGCCGTGAATCAGCTTTTGTGTCTTTAGCTTTGGTTTATGTGTCTTTTTATAAGAGTGGGCTAGGGCTTTCCTTGTAAGGGTAGGAAACAAAGATTGTGTAGTAATGGGGAATATTTAATTAGTTTGTTATAAGGAAAGGATTTATTCAATTTAGGAAGGTGATTTATTTAGTTTAGGAAATGGATTTATTTAATTTAGGAAAGAGATTTTATTTGATTTATTTAATTTGGAATGTGATTTATTTAATTTTGGAAGGGGGATTTGATTTGATTTGATTTGATTTGATTTGTTTTAATTTAATGGATTTGATTTAATTTAGACATGTGTTTAATGTGTTGGATGTTTTTTGGATTGGGCTTGGAGGCTTTGGGGGGTGTGGGATGGATCTTTGGTGGGCTTGGTGTGTGGCTAGGGGTGAGATGCGGGGATTTTTGGGCCAAGTCTAACAGTTAAAATAGAGATTAATCAAGCGAACCTGAGGCTAAACAAATGAATTAAATCCAGCAAGGTGTTTATTTCTTGATTTTCCCCTTCCGACGTCTGTTTTCCGTGACTTCTGTAACTTAAAGGGTAGTGCCTCCATATGAGGCTCGTCATCGGTCTTATGTAAAAATACAGTGCCTACACATTGCTTCTAGCAGAGGCATACACCACTTTAGGGAAGAGAATAGTCTCATAGCACAGGTTGAGCTATTAACGAGAGATATATGAGCCTTAAAAGCCAAAGATAGCAAAACTATGCATGTGGTAGACCAGTTAGAACCTCAATGGGTATGTTTTATGTGTAAGGAGATTGATTATCTGACCCAAGAGTGTCCTTTATATGGTGAGATGACGAAAACGTATGAGGACCAATGTAACGCCGTATGGATGTACAAGAAACTTTATACATTATATTCATACACTTACAATCCTGGTTAGCGGAACCACCTAAATTTAGTTGGAAACATTAGTCTCAACAGCCCACTCAATCATCACAACCTAGAAGTTACAGTGCCCCCACAGTATCACACATCTGCCATTCCTAGAAATTCTATGGATGACATTGTGCACGCATTTATAGAGGCCCAGAGTAAAACTAATCAAAGGTTTGAGTCACTGATAGCTCAGATGGTTGAAGATAATAAGGAGATAAAGAGTCAAGTCTCTAAGTTGACTAATGTCTTGAGTGTGCAAGAACAAGGAAAGTCTCCATCTCAGGCTCAACCAAACCCTCAAGGGCAACACATGGTACAGGCTGATAATGAAGCATACAATGTAAAAGTAGGCTTGCAAGACACCCCTAATATTATAGGTGACCCCAAAGATATTAGTACCAATATTTCGTATGAAGAACAATAGACACGGAGCCCAGTTAGAATAACTTTCCCTCAAGCTCTTAGGCCTACCGCGAGATCTACAGACCCTAATGGTGAGATCCTATAACATTTAAAGCAAGTAAAGATTAAATTTCCTCTATTACATATGATCAAATAGGTTCCCACATATGCAAAAGTTTTGAAGGATCTATGAACCATGAAGAGAAAGCATAATGTGAGGAAGACTTCATTCTTAACAGAATAAGCAAGTACCGTGATTGACCAGGGGCCCCATCAAAATACAAAGATCCAGGATGCCCCACTATTACTTGCCACATTGACACATATGAGTTTGGTCAAGCATTATTAGATTTAAGTGCTAGTGTTAATATCATGCCATATTCTATCTTTATACAGCTAGGACTTAGAGAGATTAAGCCTATATAAGTGGTTTTACAGTTAGTTGATCGCTCTATCAGAACACGGCGGGGAGTAGTTGAGGATGTTTTACTGCAAATTGTTAAATTCTATTACCCTGTTGATTTCCTGATTTTGGACACTCAATCTATGGTTAACACTGAGTCAAAAATTCCACTTATCTTAGGTATACATGTTCTTGCTACAACTAATGCCCTTATCAATTGCATGAATGGTCTCATGAAGATATCATTTGGGAACATGACACTGGAAGTAAATATTTTTAATGTTGAGAAACAACCACGAGATGATGATGAGTGTCTCTATACATACCTGATAGACACAGTCTCACTGAAAATAGATTCTTTACAACATGAATCTCGCCCTCCCGATCTGGACCTAATCCCAAAGAACCATAAAAATAGGAAAATGAGAGTTAGTGCTCACTTAAGGATGATCCCTGGAAAGTTAAAAAGGCAGTTGAGCTAATTTTTCCTTATGTGCAGCCTCAAATCTCAATCATCAGTAGACCCTGGGGATCGATTGATACAAAGCCGTGACAAGGTAAAAATTCATTTTACTGCCTTAATCACCAAGGTCTTCCGGAGAAGAAAGAACATGAGACCATTTGGTCCGCTACATGGAAGCCACCATGACAATTGGGTGGTTACGTCTGGCTAAAGACGTTAAACTTAGCGTTATCGTGGGGGAAACCCTTGCATTTGTTTATTTTATTTTATTTTATTTTATTTTATTTTATTTTATTTTATTATTTTCTTTACTTTATTTTTATTTTATTTTATTGTGTGCTAATTGTATGTTTATTATTTGCATGAGTATTTATGCAAGTGTTAGCGCAACCCCACAACCCATGCAACTAAAGTCTTACCAGTGGGAGCCTGATCAACTCCATGCACAGTAGTGTTTTTCCTCACTCTTGTTTTTTTTGCTTATCTTACATTGTGGACAATGTTTCATTTAGGTTGGGGTGGTAATGTCATATGCTTTATGGAGTTATTCATGTGTATCCCTGTTGTCATATCTATTAAAAAAAACACGAACAAAATTTAGTCCTTAATAGTAAAGCATAAGTCTATTGATGAGTATTGTTTTCTTTAGGATGAAATCTTAGAAAGGATAAGTTCTTTAATGTACTTTTATCTGATGCCTTGAGTAGTTGATCTATGTTAGAATCGTAAGCATTTAACTATAGGTTTTTAGCAGTAAAAACCTAGGTAGTTGGCAAAGTAACTAGTTGAAGAAATTCCATGTCGATGAATGACTGTTTGCTTAGATGTCTATCTTGATTTGCTAGTGTTATGACGTTTGGTATGTTTAAAAATAAAAACAGAAATTGATGAAAGAAAGAAAAAAAAAAGAATAAATGAAACCATCTATAACCGATAAGCGTGAAGCTACTCATGGGCGAGTGTTAGGACCACCATGAGGAGAAATGCTACCTTAAAGGGTAGGTGTGTTAAAAAAAAAAGAAAAGGTTTTGAAAGAAGAAAAAGAAAAAGAAAATCATACCATACTGATCAAAGAAAAGCAATTACAGAACACATTTGAGATATCTAGGTTTGTTTGATGCATCAAATTCCATTTTTTAAACAAAATCATTGAGTTTGCTTACCTAGGAGTCGAGCTGTGAATGAACCTTTGCACACACACACACACTGTGAGTCTGGCTTAGATGATTTATTCAAGGACTGGGATTTGAGTTGCATTGAGTATTTTAATGTTCTCTGATTTCATTGCTAGGCATTCGTTGAGAACGATAATATGTGTAACTATTGAGACTATTTTATTTTGTTATTTTTACATGATTGCATATGTTTTGAATGACCTTTGTGGGTGTCGTCGCTGTAAGCCCTCACGAGACTATAACTCGTCCACTAGGGCCACCTAGGGGTTTAAAGGCTTGTTGCATACGCTAAATGCAATCGTGATCCCTACGAAAGTGGCTAGATAGTTTTCATTAATTTATTTATTTTTAATTTAGTTTAGTTTACATTTTCTTTTTGCACTTGAATTGCTAGGGACTAGCAATAAGCTGGTTGGGGGTTTTGATAAGTGCATGAAAATGTACTTTGAACATCGCTAATTCAGCTTGATTATCATGTATTTGATCTAAATTATATTTTATTTTATATTTTGTTATTAGGAAGCAATGGAACATGAATCTTTGAGCAATCGTACGTGATTCAGGACTTTACAGGCGCATCAGAAACACGCGGAAAGAGCGAAAATGAAGAAAATACAAGTCCAGAATTTTCAACTAGCATCGCGATGCCTATCTTCTGGCATCGCGATGCCGCCTCAGCAAATTCACATACATAATGGCTGAGATTTTGGCATCGTAATACCACTTTTCGGCACCGTGGTGCCCCAACAGATCCCCAAAAACTTAATTAGGTCGTATTTTATGCGCATAAGGACTTCATGACTTCCCTATATAAACCCAAGTTCTTCCAAAACCCTAAAAAAAAGAGAAGAAACACACAACAAGAGTTTAAATCACATTTTTAGAGAGAATTACAAAGAAGCTTCAGGCCAGACATGATGCTTCTGCAATCTCTTCAGGCTATGTCTCTTTCTTCTATGGATAACTAATTTCCTAGGCAAATCTAAGGATGAACTCTTGTAATTAAGTTCTTATATTCATGTTTTTTTAATATAATTGATGATTTGTTATTCTTTATTATCTTTTGATTATGAACCCAGAGATTGTGTTTTACTAATTTGCATATAGAAATAGTCATGTTTCTTCTATGTGTGATTGGTAAACCCAGTTGTGCCTGGTTATATTGTTTTATGAGTTAATCTTGTTGGGGTTTTGGGATTGGGCGCAGCGGAAGCGCGGGGTTCGGGCGAAATCATATTTTAAAACCTTTTTAAATTACCGAATAAATTATTCAATATTTAATATGAATAATTTATTCATATTTCACCTAAACCTATTTATTCAATATCAAATATTGACATAAAAAGTTGAAAAACTCGTGAAACCTTTACAAAAATCGTTTTTGACCGAACTGACTACCCGACACTTATGGGAACTGCCCAAGTCAGCTCCAATAGTGTGGGGGCAGTTCATGGGCTGCCCGAACAGTGACGGATTCACTGTTTGGACAGCCGTCACTCGGTTGGCTCAAAATCCAACCGGTAACCTGTTTTTGGCCGTTTTCCCTTATTTCAAGTCGGAAAGACTTTCAGGCAATTATTCCAACTCCCAAATTACATCCAAAACATTTAACATCAAATACATCAATATATATACCGAAAATTACAGATCTGAAACAGTGACAGAAAATGCTAAAAATTCATGCTTAAATCTAATTTTTCACTATGATTAATCTAATTAATCCTACACCAAAGAAGTTCCACCACACATGAACAACTCTAGAACAATTCTAGACTATTTAGAGTGAATCAAAAACTCTAGAATGGAAAATTATTGTCCAACAACAATTTGAACAAAATTGGATGCAAATTACATTAATTCCCCTCAATTTCTACTTCACACATGCCTACAAACTTCCAATCCATCCACCAAACCACAAAGCCCCATTTTTCAGATTTGAAGTAAACCCTAAAACATTTCTAAGTCATCAAGAAATAAGAAATCTAAATTCTAGGCTTAGAGTATTGAAGACTTATCTTAAATCCCCAAATCCTTAAACTTTTTTCTTTGATTTTTGCTTCAAATCTTCATGGATTAATCAAATGAACTTGAAACCCATTTTTGGTGAAACTCACGAAAGTGGAGAGGTGAAGAAGATGATCAAAAATAATTTTTCTCTCTCTCTTTTATATGGACGAAATTTGACAAGAATAGGGGTATTATTGTCTTTTTTCAATTAATCAAATTAATGCAATTACACTTTATAATTTACCAATCAAATTGGACACATATAAAGCTTATTTAATACATGCCAAATGCTCCAATAATAATTGGACATGAATCATAACATTTATGAAAAAGTCTTATTAATTAACAATTTAGATATTTAACAATTAAATATCTAAATACTTACTTAATGATTATTATTTATATGTATTTTATTTACAATAAATAACAAATACATATATTTATGGCATGTGTCAAAATCTAATTTGACAAATAATTAATGTGTATCTAATCGTATCATGTATCAAATACAAATGCATAATAATTATTAGCGGACAAAATCCCCTAATGCATGTGTTATCGTTTAACCGATTAAACGATCTGAATTTACTCATTTAATCCGATGAAGTATTATGAATAATCTGTATTATTCATATTGAGTTGCCTAAGTGCTCAACGAGTACACTTCATATTGTGGGACTCTCTAAGTTTAGGTATATCCGTCACGAAATCCAATTTCGTGTCCATAATCCACCCATCATGGATTATGACGACCACAGATAATCTCGCTAAACTATGCAAGCCGAGGTCATAGCATACATATAATCCTTTCATCACAGGCTATCGGTATTATACCTGATGTATAGATGAAAACCTCAAACCCATTTGGTATAATACAGTCGACTTTCAATTTACGATCTCTAAATAACACTCAGAACTGGTTCCGACGTTATACCATGACCATGTATTTACTATAGATTGATGAGTGGTAAATATATCACTTTTTTCTCACTCATTTGACCTAATATTTCGTATAGTTTCTCGAGTTTTTGTGAACGTTTTGATGTATTTTGCAGATAAAAAAAGTTTGGAAGCATTGGAGACAATTTGGGGGCAAGATGGACAAAATTGGACAAAATGGCAAAATGGTCTTTTGCGCGTCGCGACGCAAGGACCCTACGCGTCGCGACGCTAAAGTGCGCCGACTTTGCTAAGTGCGCCGCGCCACGTGTCATCATCACAGAGATCTGCTAAAATGCGCCGTGTGCCACGTGTCGAAATCTTATTGGACCAAAGCAAGCGCGTGCCACGTGTCGAGTTGTCATCGGACCGAATCACCGGCGAATCACCTGCTGCCACATGTTAATCTCTCATTAGACCAATCCTAAATGCGTGCCACGTGTCAGATGATCATTGGACCGAAAGCTCAGCCAATCACCGTGTGCCACATGTCATCTTCTCATTGCACCACCTTTACCGCGTGACACATGTCATCACCAGATTCTGCCGACAATGCACGTGGTCAAAAGCCGCGTTGACTAAAAATGCGTTCTTGGCGTCGCGACGCCAAGCACTCAGCGTCGCGACGCCAGAAGCCGAAACTGCCTATAAATTCAGCTCCTCTTCACTTCATTTGGTGTGCTTTCCTTGGGAGCTTTTCCCTGTTTTTAGAGGATTGCATCTAGTTTTGTATATATAAATAATATTTTTAATTATGTATTTTAATTTTCAGTAATAGTAATAGTAGTTCTTCTTCTTCTCTTTTCTTTTATGTTTAATAGTTAATTTTCCGCCTTTATAATTTATAAATTATAATTTAACTGGATTAATTAATGTCAGACTTTATTACCGCCTATATGGCTGGTTTAAATATAAATTACCTTACCGCCTATATGGCTGGTCTTTATGTGACAGATAATTACCGCCTATATGGCTGGTGTAATTGGACTAAATGGATTACCGCCTATATGGCTGGTTTTAAATGTTTAATATTATTAATTCCTGAGAAAGCAGAATATAAAATAATTTATATATTATAATAAGTGAGATTCCTAGATAAGAAATATTAAATGTGGATCCTCTAACCCCAGCATTTTATTTTCATTCTAGGAAGTGATGAAACACAATATCCACACTTAATAATTGATTTTCTTTTTATGGGTAATTTTTAGTTTGTTTATTGAGTCTTAAGCTTAATGCCTCTTGTTTTTTGATCACCAATAAGATTGATATGGTAAACTTAAAATGAACTAGACATAGGGATTTTTAGGTTTCAGCCTTAGATTCAATAGCTCACGATCTTCCTTGAGGATAGATAACCCTTTAATAGATTTCCTTACAGGATAGGAATATACCTGTCGGGCGTGGGTAGCCATTATTGGAACTTAATCTTAATAAATCCAGGTAATTTGGTTGACATAGGAATATGGTTCAATTGGGTTATACTGGGTATTTGCGTCTGACCATCGGAAGAGGCTTTCGCATATCATCGTGTTCCAGGTTAGCAAATTAATTTATTACACATAAATAAGAGAATCAATTCATCTTTATAATAATATTGTGTGGAGTCACGACCCTAGATCCTTGAGTCTTTTATTTTATTTTCCTTAGTATTTTCTTTTGAGAGTCTGTTTTTATTTTATTTTGCAAAACCACATTCAACCAACCAAAAGCAATCAATTCCCTTCTCCCTATAATTAGATACCTGTAAATAAATAGTATCATTAATTAATAACAACAGTAGGAATTAAGTCCTCGTGGGATCGATATTTTTACTACTTGAACGATACGTGCGCTTGCGTTATACGTGTGTATTTACGCCGGTCATAGATCGTAAACACGTGAGGATGACTATGCCATGTACACAGGACTGACGCACTAGATATCATGAGCATCAGTCCACACCCAATGAACAGGCGGAGGTCTGATCATGAATAGATCGTTGCCATCAAAGTGTAGAGGATAACTCATATATCCCACTTTGGTATCTCAAGTCAGAGGACCACTATGCTCGCTCAACTTGAGAAGGTTCCTATTGATGTTGGTGTACCATCTATTAGGAAACCTCTAGTGAGTCGTTCAGTGTCTTATCATATAAACACCTACATGTCTATACGAGTCTCCCAAGACTCATGGTTCACTGGGATAAACCATCAGACCAAGTCACGATATACAACATGTACTGGTCTCAACGGATTTTACTAACCGACCCGTGTTAGCAAATCTTGACCAGGAACTTTATTTAAGGTTATACATCTAATAGTACGCTTCCCAATGTCAATTACAAACTACGTTGTAACTACGCACTATACTGTAAATCATATGGTCTTTGTCTAATAAACACATATCACTAAACCGGATTTAGTTTCGGTCTAATCGGAATCAGATATCTAATCGTAATTAGACCGAATATGTGTATAAAATACAAGGGTGCTACCAATAAATTAGTAATTTACGGAAAATTGAATCACTCGTATTTATGAATCAGACATAAATACGATCCAGATTGGTACTCTAAGCACCAACCCTAACAATTTCTCCCAACTTACTCTAGTGCCAATCCCCAGTATCCTACACATATCTTAATGTAATCATATACCGTGGCCCTCAAGAGCTCACCAGCACTTAAGTGGTAGGCATCAACAAGTGAGTCTGCTTTATCAAATCGAGAGTATGTCAAACAAACCAACCGTTTTCCTTAAACAGCATCATTCATATTTTGTAGAATCATATTCCACATTAATATGACTCAGACGATATATCAGTATTGCGCTTTAGTTGCTAGGTTGTCTATCTATTTAGAAATCAATCCAAATATTATAAGACAACTGCAAGTACAAAACTAATATCAAAACTTCTAATCATTGAGGTCACTATGCAACTTCATAAGTCAATACTTCAAAAGTTGCAATTGATTCCACTAATATAGTAGAATCAATAGTGACACTCCCACTGCATCTTTTCTGACTTTATATGACATAGACCATCTATTGTCATAATTAAAAAACAAATTTAATCAGACCTTATGGTTGCTGACTAAATTCTCCATGAATAGGAAACTCGTTCTTAGTATCTCTAAGATAACAAAGAACTTGTTCCAAGATCCATCATATGACCTGCTGTTGGGAGTTCTACGGCCCCAAGGATCGAATACAAAGCAAGAAATACATGTGAATAACAACGAGGGAGGTTGCGGAATACTCACATCGATCGGTTTGAGCGACGCGGTAGGCAACAAAAATCGATTTTCTGCCCTTGTCTAGCTCGGCAGTGAGCTGTGTAGCAGTCCACCATTTTTGGTTTTTGATGTCATCTTCCAAGCTCCAAGCTTCGTCAAACGATTCCCGGCTCATGGGTGGACTTACCTATCACCTTCGCATGTCTCTCGGAGTGCTAGCTCTCTTGATTTTTGCTACAAAGATCAAACATTTGCTTCCCTTCTTCTCGGCATTTCCCAGAAAAACCAGTGAAGAAATTGCCCAAATGGGCGTGAGAGAGATGAGCAATTTTTGCTCCAATTGCGTGAGAAGAGAGAGAGAGAGTGGAATGGTGTTGGTTTTGTGTATTTGTGTATCTAACACACATAATTCTTTTTCAAAAAATTAATAAATGATTTACTAAAATTTGGCTTTAAAAGTCAAACAATTAAAAGCCACCAACCTCCATCAACTCACATCACTCATGAATAGTGACTTGGCGTCAATCACTCAAGTGAAAGACATCCATCACTTGATTGACGAATGATGTGACGCTAGATGTGACTAGCGATTTGACTCTTGATTTGACTTGCGTGCTGCACTCGAGTTCGAAATTCGAATGCGCTCGCAAACAATCCCGGGCTCGGGTTCGCTAATTCCAAATTAATGAATTTTCCGTTGCGACGTAATTAAATGATTATGCCTAGCGAAATCACTATTCACGTCGCTAACGAATTAATTCTAAATCAACTTGTTCGCCCGAATTAAAATCTAATTTTATTCCGCCGTCGAAATCTAATTTCGTATAATATATCAAATATATTATTTTATCGATTAATTCCAAATTAATTGTTATATCTCTTTAAATGATATTTTGTATCCCAGATAAAATATCTCCGTAATTAATCCCAGATTAATTTTCTCTCTCATCTAATTAATCCTAGATTAATTAAAAGTGCGAGTCATACGTCATCGGTGAATCTTCGAGAAGCGACCCATGAGATCCCCGGATATGTTGGCAGTAAATTTGGTCGTCGGACTATCCGAACACGTAAGTACCTACTACTACGTTTGTACCGATTTATAAGACAATGTTGCCTTCTAGCAAAGCGCCATGCCTACCCAATTATCCAAAAATATCCTTACAGGAATAAGGATCTATAACAGGCGTAGTATACGTAGTATTGCGTATTTCGAATCAGTATCGGATGATCACATGCAAGGCCTGGGGCTGGTACAGTGTCTACCTCGTACGAAGCATATATCGGATTACGAGCAACTAGTCTCTTTATTATCGGATAATCATGACCAAGTCATATTATCCCAGTTCTGTATCCCTACGCGATCATCAACTCTATATGACTGGAGTGACACTTCGTTTGACATCACACCCAACACACTACGATTCTCGATATACCCAGAAGAGGCGTACACAGAAAACCGGTTAAAGCCCTGGACGACCAAAACCAAAGTATAATTGATTGTCGTAAGTATTAGCGGTGTAAGTCTCAGGTTAAGACCAAATACACCTACCCTGATTCAGACTTCTATAGACACATAGTATACTACCAATGGTATTCCAAGGGGGTCTATCCAGAGCGAAGTTGTTTCCCGTACCATCGGTAAAACACAACCTCCTATTACACTTGCATGAGTATCCTATACCCAAATATATTAGAATTATGTCGTTGTGCCCTCACAACGCGCACAAGTGTAATACTAGTCTTTTACGTATTTATCGATGTCCAATCTCGATAATACTCTGACTAGGGATGTTTAATGATTTATCCTTCATGGATTGATACTGTCTCATATCATTCTCAATCCAGGAACAAATCATAAGGACCTTCTATCATTTGTATATCTTGGTGATCTAATCACAAATTATAAGAGTGCAATCTCCTTTGTCACATAGTTAATTTGTACAACAACACCATGATCTGTATAAATAGTGACGCTATGGGTCATAATTGTCCAACACCTGCAGCATATCAAAATAACTCGTAACAATTACGATTAAATTGATATCTTTAATCGCACATAATATAGTATTCATTACGCCGACATCCTATGATTCATAAGATTGAATATACATTCTAATCAATCTATCTTTCGACAAAGGTATCATCCTTTACGAAAGATGAATACTGTATATATAAAAGACACATTAACTGTCGAATAGTTATACTAACTATCATACAGATAGTCTTACTGTGTCCTTTATTGGATCATATCTAATACGCGACTAATGTGAGTATCTCACAAGTCTCTTAGTTTTATATCTTATATAAAAGTTTATATCAAATATAATAGAGACTGCTCCCACTTTTTCACAGAGAAAAGAAGACTTAAGGATATATAATATTAGAAAGAAATTTGTATGCTCCCACTGACCCTACTGAAAAATACGTATTCTCAATACTTCGATAAAACCAGACAATCTGATTGATATCAAAATCAGAGAACACGGATTTCCGGAAAACTTATCTGAGTCTACAATAGGCTCCACAAGCTAGTATATCAAACTGTGAGCTTAGCAGAATACAAACTCTAAGGTCACACTAGAATGAACTCTTCAAACAAAGAAATCACGACGGATCTCTCATTCGAAGAAATCACTCAAGTACGCCACTTTACATTTTTTAGCCAAAACACACGGTTTAATATCGATATTAACCAACAAATCCTTAATTGTTCAATTAGTGTAACTAGAGACAAGTTTCCTCAGAATCGACAATAGATTACTGAGTATAACATTTCTCACTATCATACTATAAAGGTCAAACCTTTACAAGCTCACTTTGCCTTCGCTGCGCAAACAATTTTCACATCTCATGAACAATTCATGACGAAAGCCCAATCAAGTTCTAAATTTAATTGTAGTAAGCTATGAACAATATTAATCTATGGTTCATGCCTAGTTCCGGAATCGATATCAAATATCGCTCCCACTATAAGTCATATGATAATTTTCTTTGATAAGAAAACAACAGAATCATTAAGTATCAGATACTTTGTAAATGATTCTAACATCCTATAGGACTTATACGGCAGTTGTCTAAGGATTTTTTCATCTTATTAATTACGAATTTCCATAGTTTATCATTCTCACATTTGACTTTAATAAGTCAAGTCTTTTCTGTAAACGTCAACATCTAATGTCACCTTCCAAGTAATAAAAAAATTTATTACTCGGGATCGTAGAAAAGATATTCTATCAAATAGAATACAATATTTAATTAAATAGAATAAATGATAAACCTTTCACTCGTACCTCTGAGGCACAAGTACTTTCAATTATATAACCATTATACAAAAGAAAGATTCAAATCTTAAACTTTTCAAGATTCAAATTTTCTACTATACATATCATATATGTATTTGTATAAACTAATGAAACCTTAATTAAATAGATGAATTAGAGTTACAGGAGCATAACCCCAAGAGAATTGAAAACCAATTCGGTAACACTCAATATCAACGAATCAAATCATATAAGATTCGATAACTCCCACTCACTAATTCCATCAAAATGGAATCGCGGAAGTTTAATATTGAGTAAGAATCATATTCATTAAAATAACTTTAGAAATAATTGCCATAAATTCATACATTTGATCATATCAAACATCTTCGAACAATTCAAAGACTCACAATGAATTTTATAGTTCAACACTACAGATAAAATATCTTTGAACTATTCAAAATATTCTATCCGAGTTTCATTAGAAACATATTGATAGTTCTTGAACAATTCAAGACGTTCAACATGTTCTCTATTAGAAACACGTAACCAAGTCATGATAATTCATTAACCGAGTTACGGAGTAAAGAAAACTATCTTAAGTAATTTCTAATTCATTAAACTATATACATCCAATGTATAAGTCTAATAAATCTGTGGTCCAATGACGATCATCGGTTAAATGAGATTTAATCACATCCTGAATACAATATTCATTAAATGGAAAAGGATACGTGGTGTGATCTTATATCAGACCATCATTTACCATAAGGAATGAGCATCCAATGCTTTTATGATAAAATCTCATAAAGCACAGTTCTAAGTTATTTATTTTACCGAATATTTTTCTTAATGTTTATCTTCCATTAATGACACTACTAGTTACTGTAAAATATGTAACAATTGTTTATACAGAACAAGTAATTATCCAACAGTCACAAATTCTGATATCAAATATCAAAATAGTTATTAACCATTATTTTAATTAACTAGACGGGAGATCTAGTATCCAATACATACAGTTGTCGTATTGCGAGAATCGATATTCTCTATACTTAACTATACACATCTCCTTTTCTCTAAGCTTTATAATTTATGTTCAATTATTTACAACAATTTCAAATAATTGATTAGCAAACTGTGTCAAACACGTGACTTCTAAAAATCACTAAAAGTCAAGAAACGTCATTAAAGATAACCAAATACTAAAGGGATTTTCTTATGCCAGTCAAAAATCTCGAGACATGAACTATTCAAGTCAATTCTTTTCTGCATAAGAAATAATTCTAACTAGACTATTATATCCTAAACTAGATATCCACTTAGATTACCTAATCGTGACTTAGTAACTAAGTCATAAACCATCTTGATTTTCAAGAAAATCGGAACAACAGTTCCCGATAGTTTTAACTAATCTAACTATATCCAAGTCTACTGTCTTTCTAGAACCTATTCTAGAACTACGCAACCATAAGTAAAGTCAGAAAAAATATTCATGTAATAAGCATGCAGTGGATTAGAAGTAAAACTCTATAAAAAAAATATAGAATAAAAGGAAAATGAAGCAGAAAATTCCATAATATTACACCACCGCTTAGGTTATGGATTTTTAACCCAGTAGTGTCTCCCACTACTTTACGTAATACCGTAATCTCCAACAGACAACAGGAATTCAATAATTAAATCGAATTCCATAGTGAGAGTGGATCCCATGAATATATTCGACTCACAGCTTTGGCACGTTCTCGCCTACGTATATTCATTAGGTAGACAACTCGTTGTCAATCACTCACCAGTGACTCCTAGTTTTGGTCCTGACCGTTTCTCACTGTGACAGTTTTGGCACGTTCATAGGGAGGCGTATCAAGGCTACACTTGTCAATGACAAACTAAGCTACCGGTGTAGTCCTGACAGCTTTGACATGTTCAGGATTTACACTTTCACTTGAATTTGTCCAGTATCAATATACAATCGGTATGGATAATAATCCTTGTTAGGTTTCTAAGTTGTCCTAAGATCATTTCAAGCAATGAAATCAAGTGAATACTCAAAGAAGAATAGCGGAATTAAACTTACTTTGATCGGATTTTGGAGGTGTTGAACACAAAAACTTTTGCTCCTTTGAGAAGTCTCCAAGCTTCCTCTTTGAAGTATAAATCCAAGCTCCAAGCTTAATGGTGATTCCAAGCTCAAAGGTTGGTTTCCCTATCACCTTAATTATATGATTCCTAGTAAGTGCTAGCTTGTGAAATTTTTGCTATAAAAATTCCAAATCTTCCTTGTAACTCTCAGCAATGAGAGAAATGGAGAGGGAGAGAAAAAAGGCTTCCAAAATCGTGAGTGAGAGAGAATGTTATGAAGTTGTGTTGACTTATTTTGTATCTCAAAAATCAAAATTAGATATACCAAAACATTTTTGGTTATATGTCAAATATCTCACCAACTTGGAGTGTAAAAAAGTCTTCACTAACCCACCAAAACCCATCACCATAAAGTTAATTAAAGTGACAAGTGATGTGACTTGTGATGTGACATGTGGGCCCCACTAGAATTCAAAATCTGAGTGGGCCCGCAAACACTCTCAGGCTCGGGTTTGCTAATTCCAAATTAACGAACTTTCGTTGCGACGTAATTAAATCAAATTTAATTAAATAATTATGCCTAGCAAAATTACTATTCACATCGCTCACGAATTAATTCTAAATTAATTCGTTTACCCGAATTAAAATCCAATTTTAATTCTGCGTCGAAATCTAATTTCGTTTAATATATCGAATATATTATTTTATCGCTTAATTCCAAATTAATCGTTCTCTCTGTTCAAATGGTATTTTATCCCAGATAAAATCTCTCTGTAAATAATCCTATATTAATTATGTTCGAATCATACGTCATCGGTGAATCTTCGGGAAGCGACCCATGAGATCCCTGGATATGTTGGCAGTAATTCTGGTCGTCGGACTATCCAAACACGTACGTACCTAGTACTACGTTTTTACCGATTTACGAGATATGGTTTGCTTCTAGCAAAGCACCGTGCCTACCCAATTCTCCAGAAATATTCTTAAAGGAATATATAATCTATGTCAGGCGTAGTATACGTAGTATTGCGTATAACGATCTAGTATCGGATGTCACATGAAATGCATGGGGCTGGAATAGTGTCTGCCCCGTACGAAGCATATATCGGATCACAAGCAACTAGTCTCTTTAATCAGATAATCATGACCATGTCATATTATCCCGATGGTTGCAACCAATTAGAGTACCAGTTTTGTATCCCTGGGTGATCATCATCTCCATATGACTGAAGTGATACTTCCATCTTGACATCACACCCAATACACTACGATTCTCAATAAACCCAGAAGAGGCGTACACAGAACCTATTAAAGTCCTGGACGACCAAAACCAAAGCGTATTGATTGTCGCAAGTACTAGCGATGCAAGCCTCAGGTTAAGACCAAATACACCTACCCTGATGCGGATTCCCATAGACACATAGTCATACTACCAATGGGATTCTGCGGAGTCTATCCAGAGCGAAACTGTTTGTACCATGGTAAACACAACCTTCTATCACACTTGCATAAGTATCCAATACTTAAATATATGAGAACTATGTCGTTACGCTTCCATAACACGCACAAGTGCAATACTAGTCTATTTCGCATTATCGATGTCCAGTCTCGATAATACTACGACTATGGATATTTAATGATTAAACCATTATGGATTGATACTGTCTCATATCTTGTAATCCGAACTAATCATAAGGACTTTTATCATTTATATATTAAAGTAATCAAATTACAAAATGATAAAATTTAATTTCCATTGTCACATAGTTAATTTGTACAAAAACCACAATGTCTTTTACAAATAGTGACGCTATGGGTCATAATTGTCTAACAATCTCCCACTTGGCCTATAGTCAGTCACCCAAGCATCTAATACCTGAACTATGTACATGTCGCTCAAACTTTTGCTGAGTAATAGCTTTCATCAGCGGATCTGCAATGTTGTCCTTTGATGCGACCTTCTCGATCTTTATATCACCACGATGTATGATCTCAAGAATCAGATGGAAACATCGAAGAATATGCTTGGATCGTTGATAAGATCGCGGTTCCTTAGCCTGCGTTATAGCCCCGTTATTGTCACAATACAATGAAATGGGCTCAGCTGCTAACAGAACTACTCTTAATCCAATTAGGAATTTACGGATCCAAACTGCCTCTTTTGCTGCTTCAGCTGCAGTAATATACTCCGCTTCTGTTGTTGAATCAGCAACAGTCTCTTGCTTGGAAGATTTCCAGCTTACTGCTCCGTTATTCAAACAAAATATGAACCCGGATTATGACTTACAGTCGTCTTTATCGGTTTGGAAACTTGCATCGGTATACCCAGTTACCTCAAGTTCTCCATCTCCATAGATTAAGAAAGCATCCTTAGTTCGTCTAAGATACTTAAGGATATTCTTAACCGCCATCTAGTGACCATCACCTGGATCGGCCTGATAACGACTACACATGCTCAAAGCATACGAGACATCAGGTCACGTACATATCATGGCATACATGATATCTGACTGCCGAGGCGAACGGTATCTGACTCATGTTGTCTCTCTCATCTTGAGTTTTAGGACACATGTCCTTAGATAGAGTGACATCATGTGACACTGGCAACAGTCCCCTCTTGGACTGATCCATGTTGAATCTCTTCAACACTTTGTCAATGTACGTGCTCTGGGAGAGTCCAAGCAGCTTTCTAGATCTATCCCGGTAGATCTTTATTCCTAGAATAAAGGCTGCTTCTCCCAGATCTTTCATGGAGAATTTTAATGAAAGCCAAGCTTTCACCGACGTTAACATGGGAATGTCATTGCCAAATAAACAATACATCATCAACGTAAAGTACAATGAATGTCAATGCGCTCCCACTAACCTTCTTATATACACAAGGATCATCCTCGTTTTGAACGAAATCATATTTGTTTATGATCTCATCAAAACGTTGGTTCCAAGAACGTGATGTTTGCTTCAATCCATAAATGGATCGATTTAACTTACAAACCTTGTTTGCAAGTTTTGGTACGACAAAACTGTCAGGCTGTTGCATATAAACATCCTCTAAAAGGTTTCTGTTAAGGAAAGTGGTTTTGACGTCCATCTGCCATATCTCATAATCGAAATATGCAGCAATAGCAAGCATTATCCGAATGGATTTAATCATGGCAACGGGTGAAAAAGTTTCATCATAATCGACACCATGTCGTTGACGATACTTGTAGACAACAGAACCTGACGACGCTGTTCTAGGCTCGCGGCCTAGTTGGGAGTACGAAATAACATGGAGTCGCCACCCGGTGTGAACCGGGACAAAGATTTAAGGCCGCACTCACCCCTCGCAAGGGAAGACCTCAAACCGTTGGGTTCGGAATGGTCCCTTACTTATGTCACTTGTGATGATATAATTTGTGCAATAAATCAACCGAGTCTACTCAATAATCATGCTCAAATGGTACTTAGATCTAACATGCTTTCATTTAACCAACTCCTAATCTAAGTTTGCATGCTTGAAAGTAAATCATTAAACGGTAAACACACAATAGAACACAACGAGCACATCAAACCATTCAATTGAAATAAACGAATAACTATTTGAATATAAACATAAACTAAGCAACCTATCATGCATAAAACTAACATTATCATGCTTTGAAAGTTAAATAATGAACTAAATCATGCTTTAAACAATAAATAATAACCTACGAACTATAACATGCTCAAATACAAATTTGGATGAGACGAGATATGTATATCTTAAGTGGTATGTGGTGTTGTATCCCGAGTGCAGACCGCAATACCGTCCATTCGGAATCGGCTACGGAATTTACGTCCGGGTTTCCATCCAATATACCACAAAAGGGAACACATATCCCGCTCATCCAACAATCACATCATGCTTCAAACGACTCTCATGTAATAATATTTTAAAATAAATAAAATAAAAACAAAAGAAGATAAGTGAAAAGGTGCCCTCAGGTCTAACCTCTTTTGTCGTCTCAGGAAAGGGCGTTACACGTCCGTTGGAAGGGTGAATGATTCGCTACTCTTTTAGTTCACCAACTCAACGTCTTTCCTTACTGTTTTGCTGTTCGGGTTGCTGTTTTTACTCCATTTCTCTACTGTTTTCGGTGAATGTTCTGGTCACTGTTTCAGGTGTATTAAGGGACTGTTCTCGGCAGTTTCAGGGGCTATTTTGGGCAGTTTCGGGACTGTTTTGTGGCTAAAATCTGGACAGTTTCAGGGGTTTATGGGGGCTGTTTTGAGGTGATTTGGAGGGCAGGTTTCTGGCTGTTTGGGCAGTGTTTGTGCATGTAGGGTTGTGTGCGCGTGAGTTTGGTTAGTGTACTGGGCTGTGTTTGTGCGTGTAGGGCTGTATGTGGCGTGTAGGGCTGCTTGGACACATGAAGGTGTGAATGGTCAGTGAGTGCGTTGTGGGCTAGTTGAGGTAGTGGAGATTGGCGTGCAGCTGTACGTGGAGCAAGGGGTTGTTGGGCGTTGAATTGGTGAAGGATTAGCGTGTGAAGCAGGCTTATGGTGGCTTTGGCGTGGCGTTCGCTGAGTTTAGGCGTGAAGGTGAAGTTTGTGTGGAGCGTGAGGAGAGGGCAATGTGGCGAGAGAAGTGGTGTGTGGTGTGCAGGTGATGGCTGTGTGAAGTTAGGTGGCAGGGGCGTGGATGTTGTGGCAAGGCGTGAGTAGGTGGCAAGGGCGTGGGCTGGTGTAAGGGCAGGTGATGCGCTATGTAGCGAGAGGGTGATGAGGGCTTTAGGTTTTTAGAGTTATTATTTTTTTTTGTATTTTTTGTGTGAATCTGTCAGCCAGGGTTTGAATGTGTGGAGAGGGGTTATTTTTATAGGCAAGGGGATGGATTTTACCTTGTTGGGGAAGGAATATGATTTGTGTATTAATTGAGGATATCTTTTAATTTAGTATGTGATAGGGAAAATCTTTTATTAAGGGAAGTGATTTGATTTATTCTTTTTAGTAAATGATATGATTTATTTAATTTAGGAAGGTGATTAAATTAAATTAGGAATGTGTTTTATTTAAATTAGGAATTTAATTTAATTTAATTTCAAGTTCAATTTAATTGGTGAATATGATTTAATTTAATTTAAGTTTAATTTTAATTGGTTTTAATTATTTAATTTGTGAGATGTGTTTTAATGGGTTTGGTGTGTTTTAAAACAGAGGCCCAACAAGCGAACCCGAAGCGAAACAAGCGAGTTAAATCTAACGAAAATTCCATTTTCCAACTTTACCCTTCCAGCGTCCGTTTCCCGCGACTTTCATGACTAAAGAGGTAGTTGCCTCCATACGAGACTCATCATTGGGCTAATGTGTAAAAATGCAATGCCTACAATACTCTTTCGCTACAAGCCTAGCTTTGTATGTTTGTGTTAGACAATTATGACCCATAGCGTCACTATATGTAAAAGACATTGTGGTTTTTGTACAAATTATTATGTAGCAATGAAATTTCATTTTATCATTTTGTAATTTGATTACTTAATATATATAAATGATAAAAGTCCCTATGATTAGTTTCGGATTATAAGATTGAGACAGTATCAATCCATAAAGGTTTAATCATTAAATATCCCTAGTCGTATTATCGAGACTGGACATCGATAATGCGGAATAGACTAGTATCGCATTTGTGCGTGTTATGGAAGCGTAACGGCATAGTTCTCATATATTTAAGTATTGGATACTTATGCAAGTGTGATAGGAGGTTGTGTTTACCGATGGTACGGAAACAGCTTTGCTCTGGATAGACCCTGCGGAATCCCATTGGTAGTATGACTATGTGTCTATGGGAATCCATATCAGGGTAGGTGTATTTGGTCTTAATCTGAGACTTACATCGCTAGTACTTGCGACAATCAATACGCTTTGGTTTTGGTCGTCCAGGACTTTAACAGGTTCTGTGTACGCCTCTTCTAGGTTTATTGAGAATCGTAGTGTATTGGGTGTGATGTCAAGATGGAAGTATCACTTCAGTCATATGGAGATGATGATCACGCAAGGATACAGAACTAGTACTCTAAATGGTTGCAACCATCGGGATAATATGACTTGGTCATGATTATCCGATTTAAAGAGACTAGTTGCTTGTAATCCGATATATGCTTCGTATGGGGCAGACATTATTCCAGCCCCAAGCCTTGCATGTGACATCCGATATTGGATCGCAATACGTAATACTACGTATACTACCCCTGATATAGATTATATATTCCATTAAGAATATTTCTGGAGATTGGGTATACTACGTATACTACCCCTGGCATAAACTGATTTTTATCTTCACCGCATCGTCTCAACCGATTATTGTGAGTATTCCATAACTCCTTTGAATGTATTCACATGTATTTTCATTGCTTGATAATTGATCGTTGGACCTTAGAGACTCCAACAATGGTATCTTGAGCTAATATTGAGCATGAAAATGATTTAGGGTTAAAATTGGGCAAAATTGATTTTGAGCATGAATAATGAAATTGGATGATTTAATATGCTTAATTGATGTTTAATTGAGGATTCGTGGGATCAATTTGATGAAAATGTGTTTGGAACATTTTTCCCCAATTTTGGAGGCTTGGCCGAATTGATGGAGAACCTTAAATGTCCTGGATTTTGATTTTTTGATTCATTGGATGAGTTAGAATCATGTTGGGGATGTTGATTTAATGTTGAATTGAATTTAATTGGATTGAATTTGATTTGGTCATGAAATTTCCCCTTGGCCGAGACACTTGAAGCATGTAATTGGGTTTGATTTTTGTTAAATTGTGTTGGACATGATTTAATGATGATAAGCATGATTAATTAGGCTAATTGATGTTTTAGAAATGTTAATTGGGTAATTAATTATGTTATACACTTTATGTAATTAAATTGGGAATTTTGAATTTTGCAATTTAATTGAATTAAGCCTACTTTTGTGAAATTGGGCTTAAGGGTTGTAAATGGGCTTATTGGGCTTGGTTGTACCAAGTTGGGTTTAGGCAAAATTGGTTGGATTCAATTAGGCCCAAAACCGCATCCATAAAGCCCAAATACGACTAATGGACCTTTAAAGTTTAATTGGGCCTAATGGGCCTAAATTGATTTTTGGGCTTATGGGGTAACTCCCGGATTGGACTTTGGTTATTGTGTTTGACCCGAGTTGACCAAAAGTCCACGCCTTAATGAAATTAATTAAAAGCCCATTGGACTTTAATTAAATTAATATTGGATATTAATCGGGCTTTGAGACCCGTAACGATTAAATTTGGAATTTAAGTCGTATAGGTTCGTTAATAAAGTGTAATATTTAATTTGGAATTAAATAGCGAATTAGTATTAAATACAAATTGAATTGGATTTAATTATGTAGTTTAATTTAATTCGAGAATTTGTACTTTGAGTACTTATTCACAAAACGAGTTTGACTCTAGCAAAATCAAATCGTTGTTTGAACATTGGATAGTCACTAATTATCAGATTAATTAATTTGATTAGATTGATTGATAACATGCTTGTGTGAATACATGGTTGCGATGCATGAATAATGTATATCGGATGGATATTAGTTGGGTGGGGCAATTTTAGAAATTGTTGTAATAAATTTGGAATTTATTAATTGGACCTGCGTGTCCAGCCTTATCACCTTCATACTCTTTGTATTCTCTTCTCACCTATTCCCCTCAATGTAAATGAGGTTTCTTTAGAAGTGTAGTGTAACGGGTAGAAGTAAATACTTGTGCTAGCGGGAGAGAGAAAGTGAGAGATTTGATCTAGGATCAATGTGTAAAGTATCCATCCGCATATCATTATTATTTATTCATATGCGCTTTATTATGTGTTTAGAATGCATGTTTAAGGGTGTATGATGATCAGACCTTAACAAAGATAATAAATTGGTTGCCAATTTGCACGCGAAAAACCCTTACAACATATTAAGCGTTTTTCCTTCCATTGAGTGATTCTTACTCAAGATCCAAGACTGGCATTGGCTTGTTGGCCAAAGTCAAGGCCTTTGTCCGTCGAGGATGTTTTTGAATCACGAGAGCTTTGTTCCATATCAGTGTCTTGTCCAAGTTGTGGTTTGTTGGCCAAAGTCAAGACCACTTCTTGTCCATCGACATTGATTACGAAGCTTTCCATGGTCAATGGGTCGCGCTTAACTGGGATCACTAAGTTTGTTGTGCCAAAGCCAAGGCTTAGTTGATTCAGAGGAAAAAGGTTAGGTAATATATTGGATATATTGGCATATATAAGATATATGTTTCGGACTTGGATGTCCCCCTACTGGATCTAGGAATTGGATTGGATCCAATTGATCTTAGAGATCTACCTAGTTAATTATCATACAATTTGTTGGCAAAAGTCAAGATTGTGTGATATTTAACGGGATCCTAGCCCACTAGGAAACACGGTTTCCTGAGTACTCGACAGAGGGTTAGAGGCTCGTCGAAAAATAGTGGGAGGCAAGAATTGAATTTGCAATATTCGTTTAATTACTTTCCATACGCGCTCAATCACAAATATCATTCGTCAAATAAATTAAATGTTAGTTGGACTAATATTTAAATGTTGTTTTAATAAATAGTTGGACTATTTCAAACTATTCATATATAGTTGGTTATATAATTAGATTATAGTAATCAATATATTTTGATTTAATTAAATTATAGTTGATTAATATAGTTGGACTATAATAATCATTATATTTAAAAGTACCTGAAATCGTTGATTAAATAGTTGGACTATTAAAATCAAGATTAAAATTGAAAGATTGACATTTAAAACATAATCCTAGGGAAAATGTATTTAAATGGTTTAATTTTCAAATTGGGAATAAATTTCAGGATGGTCCTGGAAAAATAAGTTACTTTATTTGATAAAATAACATATTATGCCTAAGCCCGGAGTTAAGCAAATAGTATAGCATAATATTTGGAAGATTTATGTGATGATAGTTTTAGTGCTTAATCCATTTAGCTTGTCGCAGTAGACTCCTTCATTTCTGAATCAGAACTAAGGATTAGATCCTTAAAGTATGATAAAGAAATTGAAGGATCTTCATAAATCTATACTTAGATTTTAGAAGTACTAAAATTGTAATAATAAACTCTTGGAGAGTTAATGACTATTCTCAATTAGATAAAGTCAAAGTTTGCAATTAGGCAAGTAGCGCAAGGCGTACCTTATTTCGATATTCTAGTTAGCTAAGGCTTGGCCAAAGGCTTCTGGAGTGTTGAAAAAGGCAAAGGCAAAATCATTATAATCTTCTAGGAAGATAAAGGACATATCCTAAAATGTCTGCCTAAATGTGGCAAATAGGATCGCGGAAACGTGACTGCCGTTTGGACAAAGCAGACATGAAGGAATTGAAGAACGAGCAAGGCTCTGACTTCAAATATGTTTGTCATAATTATGTTCATTACTAGTATTAAAATTGGATTTTAGATACTTAGTGTGATATAAATATATATTGATGTTCAGAATCTGCTATGAGCAGGATACTGACCTCAATTGAGAATTAATCTGCGGATTGGAAACGGGACGAAAGTTTTGTTTTAACCGTAGATACCTAATTTAGGAACTACCCTTCGGGTTTGTACTTAAATTAGGATACTGTTATAATGTACTACTTTGACTAGAAACATTATCTTTATATCAGTGTTTACCCGCTGCGGGGAACCTTTATATTTCTAAAACACTAAAGTGTTTCATTATAAAGATGATATTGAGATAAACACATAAATGTGAATAACAGCATTTATATTTTGAATATAAATAAATCTCAATATATAACATGACAAACAAATAGCTCAAACTGATTTGAGCAGAAGAAACTAATTGTGGCATTGTTGTCTGGGACACAATTAAACAAGAATCATATATCCACACTTTTGAAGAGTGGGTACTCGGACTAATTTGATTCCATTCAAATAAAGTCTACAAATCTAGTTTATTGGGCAAAGTGCCTAAAATACTATTTACTTGGTAAAAGTGTAAAAGCCACCGATCTGTTAGCTCTAGTTCATAGTGAATCAAATGGGCCCATGTCTGGCTAAGCTAGAGATGGATATGAATATTTCGTGACCTTTACGGATGTGGCATCGCGTTATGGTTATGTGTTTCTTTTGAAGAACACAAATCGGAAACTTTTAAGTTTCGACACGAAAATATACAAACAGATCGGCTATAGTATTATACCGTCACGGTAAGACCGTAATGGAAAATACTTAGGCAATAAGTTTCTAATATACTTGAAAGATTATAGTATTCTTTCAAATGAGGAATCCTCCCGGAACATGTCAAATTGACGGTGTGTCCGAACTGAGTAACCGAATTTTGTTGGACATGATAAGGTTAATCATGAGTCGCTATGAGCTACCATTTCCTTCAACGGATACGCATAAACAGTGCAATAACTTATTTTGAATAAGGTTTCATAAAAATCTGTTTGACAGATATCATATTAGATATGAACAGGAAAAAACCGGGTTTCTCATTCCTGATAATTTGGGTATGCTAGGCATATATTTGGATGATACCAAACTAAAACCCAAATTGGATAAGTGCAATTTGTTGGTTATCTTAGGGATACCAAAGTATAGTACTTATACATCTCACTAGAGAACAATTTGATTGTTGATCACCATGCGTTTTTCCTAAGAGGAATACTGATATGCAGTGGTAAGTGGGAGGATAGTAAAACTCGATGAAAATCGGAGTAATACTATTCCAGGCACCAATTCTTAATGGAACATATATAGTTCATCAAGGATGAAACTATACCATTAATCTTCGAATACACAAGAACCGCGTAGGTCGGAGAGAGTCAGAAAACAACCTGGCGTATGGGTTTCTGATCTCACCTCATAAAGATGTTAATCTTATTGAGGTATATCAACTGACTACGTATGAGGAAGTGATACAAGGTATCGACTCCATTATTATGGAAAAGTGCCATGATATCCGAATTGGATTCCATGTATAAACAAGTTTGGATACTAGTTGATGTACCGCAAGGCATTGTGCCTACTGGTACTATATAAGTCTTCAAGGAAAACATACATGGATGGCAACATACCAAAGTACAAAGCTAGGCTTGTAGCGAAAAGGTATCGTTATCAACATTGTGTTGATTACGATTCAACATTTTACTTGTTGCCACGGTAAATCCATTTGGATAATGCTTGCTAATGCTGCATGTTTCATTTATGAAATACGACAGCTAAAACGGGAAAATCGCTTTCCTGAAAAGGAAACCTTTTGGAGGATGTTAACAACATCCTGATGGTTTTGTCATACCATAACTAGCAAACAAGGTTTGCAGGTTATTCGATTCATGTTTGGATTGAAGCAAGCATAGGTTCTAGAAATTATCGTTTTGATGTGATCATAATGGTTTATGATTTAATTCAAAACGTAAAAGATTCTTGTGTATATAAGAGGGTTAGTGGGAGCGCACTGACAGTGGATGTCCTATACAATAATGATAATATGTCATTTCTTAGAAATGAAATTCCCACAATAAAATCGGTGAAAGCTTGGCTTTTGATAAAACTCTCCGAGAAATCGTACATTGAAAAATGTACGCGACCTGGTGTCTCATACGCTTTGAGCATATGGAGTCATAATCAGGCCAATCCGAGTGATAGTCACTGGATTGATATTAAGAACATCCATTAGTATCTTAAAGAACTAAGGATGTTGTCTTAATCTATGGAGAAAGAGAACTTGAAGTGGCTGGGATCACTGCTGCAAGTTTCCAAACCGATAAAAATGACTATAAGTCGTAAACGGTACTATACAGTTTGAATAACGGAACAGTGAGCTGGAAATCTTCCAAGCAAGATACTGTTACCGAATAAACAACAAATGCGGGTAATTGCTACAGCTGAGGCGGCAATAGAAGCCATTTGGGTCAATAACAAATCTAATTAGATTAGATATAATTCTGTTAGCAGCTGAGCTAGGCGTCAGCACAGGCTAAAGAATTAATGGTCTCATCAACGATCCAGATGCATACTTTGATATTCATCTGATTTGTTCGGATAATACATCGTGGCGATGTGATGATCGAATAAATCGCATCAGACGATAATCATGAAAATCCGCTGACGAAAGACCTTCTCAGCAGTTTAAGCCAACCGTACATAGTTCGGGTGTTAGACACTCGAGTGACTGGCTATAGGCCAAGTGGGAGATTGTTGGACAATTATGACCCATAGCGTCACTATTTATACAGATCATGGTGTTGTTGTACAAATTAACTATGTGGCAAAGGAGATTGCATTCTTATCATTTGTGATTAGATCACCAAGATATATAAATGATAGGAGGTCCCTATGATTTGTTCCTGGATTGAGAATGATATGAGACAGTATCATTCCATGAAGGACTAATCATTAAATATCCCTAGTCAGAGCGTTATCGAGATTGGACATCGATAAATGCGTAAAAGACTAGTATTACACTTGTGCGCGTTGTGAGGCCACAACGGCATAGTTCTCATATATTTGGGTATAGGATACTCATGCAAGTGTAATAGGCGGTTGTGTTTTACCGATGGTACGGGAAACAGCTTCGCTATGGATAGACCCCCTCGGAATTCCATTGGTAGTATGACTATGTGTCTATGGAAGTCCGAAATCAGGGTAGGTGTATTTGGTCTTAACCTGAGACTTGCACCGCTAATACTTGCGACAATCAATATACTTTGGTTTTGGTCGTCCAGTGCTTTAACCAGTTTCTGTGTACGCCTCTTCTGGGTATATCGAGAATCGTAGTGTGTTGGGTGTGATGTCAAGACGGAAGTATCACTCCAGTCATAGTGGAGATGATGGTCACGTATGATACGGGACTGGTTCTCTTAAATGCTGCAGCTATCGGGATAAAATTACAAGGTCATGTTTATCCGATTATAGAGACTAGTCACCAGACATCCGACATGTGCTTCGTACGGGGCAGACACAATTCCAGCCCCAGGCCTAGCACGTGATCATCCGATACTGGATCGACAAACACAATACTACGTATACTACGCCTGATATAGATCGCTATATTCCTGTAAGGATATTTCTGGAGAATTGGGTAGGCATGTCGCTTTCCTAGAAGCCAACCTTGTCTTGTAAATCGGTATAAACGTAGTACGAGGTACTTACGTGTTCGGATAGTCCGACGACCGTATTTGCTGCCAACATATCCGAGGATCTCATGGGTCGCTTCCTGAAGATTCACCGATGACGTATGACTCGCACTTTATTAATTTGGGATTAATTAGAGGAGAGAGAAAATTAATCTGGGATTAATTACAGAGATATTTTATCATGGATAAAATATCATTAAGAGAGAGAAAACGATTAATTTAGAATTAATCGATTAATTAATATATTCGATATATTAAACGAAATTGGATTTCGACGCGGAATTAAAATTAGATTTTAATTCGGGTGAACGAATTAATTTAGAATTAATTTGTTAGCGACGTGAATAGTGATTTCGCTAGGCGTAATCATTTAATTACGTCGCAACGGAAAATTCGTTAATTTGGAATTAGCGAACCCGAGCCCGGGATTGTTTGCGAGCGCATTCGCATTTCGAATTCGAGTGCGGCACGCAAGTTCAAATCATTAGTCACATCAAACGTCAAATCACATGTCACTTTAAGTGATGTGACAATTGATTGATTGATTGATGTGAGTTGATGTGAGTTGATGGCAAACATTTAATACTTGACTTTTTTGAAATTGAAAAATGGTAAATGGTTAATTGATTTTGGAAATTATAAACCTATTACACATTTTTCTTTTCACTCTCTCTCCTTTGCTCACGATTTGGAGCCAAAAACTCCTCTCTCTCTCTCTCTCACGGTTTTTCCTTCTGTCTTTCTGGTTTGACCGAGTGATGAAGGAGAAGCTAAGGAAATTTGTGGCAAATTTCTTGGGTGCTAGCACACATAGGAGCCATCCTAAGGTGATAGGGAACTCACTACATGAGCATGGAATTATCACTTGGAGCTTGGAGCTTTCATGGAGGACATCAATGGCCGAAAATGGTGGAAGAAAAAACTGCCACTGCCGTGACTTGGAGAAGGGCAGAAACTGATTTTTGTCTTCACCGCATCGTCTCAACCGATCATTGTGAGTATTCTGCAACTCCTTTGGATGTATTCACATGTATTTTCATTGCTTGATAATTGATCCTTGGACCTTAGAGAATCCAACAAGCTAAACACTTGGATTTATTAAATTATGAATTTTGGAAAATTGGAATTTAATAAATTGGGCTTTATTTTGAATTGGGCTTTTAATTGTTGTATTTGGGCCTTATGGACTTGGTTGGGCCAAGTAGGTTTGGGCCAAATGGATTGGATCCAAATTGGGCCTAAACCATTCCATTAAGTCCAAATATAACAAATGGGCTTTAAATGTTTAATTGGGCCTAATGGGCCTAAATTGGTTTCTTGGCAAATAAGGGTGATTCCTTAATTGGGCCTTGGTATTTGGGTTTGACCCATATTGACCAAAGCCCATGCCTTATGAAATCAATTGAAAGCCCATTGGACTTTAATTAAACAACATTGGATGTTTATTGGGCTTTGAGACCCATTAAGATTAGATTTGGAATCTAAGTTGTTAAAGTGCATTAAAAAGTGTAAATATTTAATTTGGAATTAAATAAATGAATTAGTATTGAATACGAATTAAGTTAGATTTAAAGAGTAGTTCGATATAATTCAAGAATTCGTACTTCGAGTACTTATTCTCAAACGAGTTGGACTCGCGCAAAATCAAATCGTTGTTTGAACATTGGATGATCACTTAATTCAAAGATTAATTAATTGGATTAGATTGATTGAATAACATGCTATGAATGAATACATGGATGTGTTGAATGAATAACGTATATCAGATGGATATTAGAAGGGAAGGGCAATTTTGGAAATTGTTGTAAATTTAGAATTTATTAAATTTGACATGCGTGTCTAGCCTTATCTTTCTTGATTCTTTGTATTCTCTTCTCACCTAATTCCCCTCAATGTTAGTGAGGTTTCTCTTATTGTATTATGTAATTGGGTAAAAGTAGAATAGTGATAGCCGGGGAGAGGAAATGGAGTGATTCGTTCTAGGAACAATCTGTGAGATATCAATCCGCATATCGTTATTAATTTATTTTCGCGCCTTATTATGCTTTTAGAATGCATGCTTAAGGGTGTATGATGAGACCTAACAAAGATAATAAATTGGTTGCCAATTTACGTGAAAAACCCTCAAAACATATTAAGCGTTTTTCCTTCCATTGAGTGATTCTTACTCAAGATCCAAGATTGGCACTGGCTTGTTGGCCAAAGTCAAGGCCTTTGTCCATCGCGGATGTGTTTGAATCATGAAGGCTTTGTTCCATATCGGTGTCTTGTCCAAGTTGTGATTTGTTGGCCAAAGTCAAGATCACTTCTTGTCCATCGACATCGATTACGAAGCTTTCCAAAGTCAATGGGTCCCGCTTAACTGGAATCATTAAGCTTGTTGTGCCAAAGCCAAGGCTTAGTTGATTCAGAGGAAAAATGTTAGGAAAATATATTGGATATATTGGCATATATATTGTATATATGTTTCGGACTTGGAGGTCCACCTACCGGATCTAGGAATTGGATGAGATCCAATTGATCTTAGAGATCTACCTAGTTAAATATCATACAGTTTGTTGGCCAAAGTCAAGGTTGTGTGTTATTTAAAGGGATCATAGCCCACTAGGAAACTAGGTTTCCCGAGTACTCAACCGAGGGCAGTTCCAAAACAAAAGTGCCAACGGCCAAAACGGCGACTCGTGTCCCATTTCCAACGCGGAGGTCAATCTCTCCTGAGGCCAATCTCCTGCTAATCTGCAGATCCTGCACATCAGTAAATATATGAGTACCACAACCAGAATCAAAAATCCAATTTTTAAAACTAGTAGTAGACATGTTTATTTCTATAACAAACATACCTGAAGCTGGTGCCTTGCCCGCTTTGATTTCCTTCATGTGTGCCTTGTACTTGCGGCAGTCACGCTTCCAGTGACCCCGCTTCCCGCACTGCAGACATATATCTTGGGATTTGTCTTTACCCTTCCCAGAAGGTTTTGAAGATTTAGCCTTGCCTTTCTTCTTCTTCTTCTTCTTTACACCTCCAGTCGCCTTGGGCCAAGCCCTCGGTGTCTGAGATGTTGAAGTGAAGTGCGCCTCGCGCTTCATGCCCTTTAGGAGCTCTTTTTCTGCTTCGCGTAGAATGGACATCAACTCTCCAAGAGTTTGGTCTTGGTTCAACATATTGTAGTTCATGATGAACCCACTCCAAGTGTCGGGGAGAGACTGTAAGATCAAATCTACTGAAGTCTCAGCCTCGAAGATGATGTCCATCTGTCCGAGCTGCTCAATGTCAGCAATCATCTGTGACACATGGTGCTCAACAGACGTACCTTTTGACATGCGAGCGCGGAATAGCTTATTCTGTAACTCATATCTTTGCGATCTAAGATTAGATCGGTGAAGATCATGCAACTTCGCCATCATCTCATAGGGATCCAATCCCTTGTTTTGACGACGGAATTGCGGAGTAATAGCAGCAAGCATTACCGATTGAGCAGTCGCGTTGTCATCGCTATGAGTCTTCCAAAGCTCTAGCTCAAGCAACTGATCAGGTCGGGGCTTAGGCCCAAGAGGTCTCTCTATAGTGTAAAGCAACTTCTCGGATCCCATAACAATTCTGAGATTCATATCCCAGTCTTGAAAGTTTGTGCCATTAAAGACATTATCGCTCATGACAATATCCCTAATGCTTAACTTTCCTGTCATCTTAACCGCAATAGTCAAACTATTCGATTAACGATGTATGGGTACAGTCTAACTGTTACAAAAAAAAATAATAATATATTAGTCCAACTAATAAAATAATTGATGAAATAATTTGAAAGCGCGTAAAGCTAAGTATTTGAACGAAATTACAAATTCAATACTAGCCTCCCACTATTTTTTGGCGAGCCTCTAACCCTCTGTTGAGTACTCGGGAAACCTAGTTTCCTAGTGGGCTAGGATCCCGTTAAATAACACACAACCTTGACTTTGGCCAACAAGCTGTATGATATTTAACTAGGTAGATCTCTAAGATCAATTGGATCTCATCCAATTCCTAGATCCGGTAGGTGGACCTCCAAGTCCGAAACATATATACAATATATATGCCAATATATCCAATATATTTTCCTAACCTTTTTCCTCTGAATCAACTAAGCCTTGGATTTGGCACAACAAGCTTAATGATTCCAGTTAAGCGGGACCCATTGACTTTGGAAAGCTTCGTAATCGATGTCGATGGACAAGAAGTGATCTTGACTTTGGCCAACAAATCAAAACTTGGACAAGACATACGATATGGAACAAAGCCTTCATGATTCAAACACATCCGCGATGGACAAAGGTCTTGACTTTGGCCAACAAACCAGTGCCAATCTGGGATCTTGAGAATGAATCACTCAATGGAAGGAAAACGCTTAATATTTATTGAGGGTTTTTCGCGTAAATTGGCACCCAATTTATTATCTTTGTTAGGTCTCATCATACACCCTTAAACATGCATTCTAAAAGCATAATAAGGCGCGAAAATAAATTAATAATGATATGCGGATGGATATCTCACAGATTGTTCCTAGAACAAATCACTCAATTTCCTCTCCCCGACTAGCAATATTCTTACTTCTACCCAATTACATAATACAATTAAAGAAACCTATTTAACATTGAGGGGAATTAGGTGAGAAGAGAATTACAAAGAATCGAGAGATAAGGCTGGACACGCAGGTCCAATTTAATAAATTTTAAATTTACAACAATTTCCAAAATTGCCCTTTCCCTTCTAATATCCATCTGATATACATTATTCATTCAACACATCCATGTATTCATATAAAGCATGCTATTCAATCAATCTAATCCAAATAATTAATCTTTGAATAAAGTGATCTTTCAATGTTCAAACAACGATTTGATTTGCGCGAGTCCAACTCGTTTAAGAATAAGTACTCAAAGTACGAATTCTTGAATTATATCGAACTACAATTTAAATCTAATTTAATTTGTATTCAATACTAATTCTATATTTAATTCCAAATTAAATAATTACACTTTTAAATGCGCCTTTACGACTTAGATTCCAAATCTAATCTAAATGGGTCTCAAAGCCCAATTAACATCCAATGTCATTTAATTAAAGTCCAATGGGCTTTCAATTAATTTCTTAAGGCATGGACTTTTGTCAATATGGGTCAAACCCAAATACCAAAGCCCAATTAAGGAATCACCCTATTTGCCAAGAAACCAATTTCGGCCCATTAGGCCCAATTAAACATAAAAGGCCCATTTGTCATATTTGGACTTAATGGAATGGTTTAGGCCCAATTTGGATCCAATCAAATTGACCTAAACCAACTTGGCCCAACCAAGCCCATTAGGCCCAAATACAACATTATAAGTCCAATTCTAAATTAAGGCCAACTAATTAAATTTTTATATTCCAAATATCATGATTTAATTAATTAAAGTGCTTAGCCATGATTAACTATTTAAATTAACATTTCCAAAATACTAATCTAATCAATTAATCATGCTTATTCATAATCAATACATGTCCAACATTATTGTTACAAAATCATCTCATTTACATGCTATTAGGCTCAAGCCATTGAGGGATTTTTTAAAATCGATTTCGATTTCAATCCAATTAAATCATAAATCAATTTATCCCAAGTCTTTAAACTCATCCAATGATCAAAAAAAAAAAATACCATGACCTAGGGTTTATAGCACCATTCGGCCAACATACCCAAATTGGGGAAAAATAATCCAATTAGTTTTTCATCAATTTGATCACATATAACTCCAAGTTATCCATATACAAACATACTCAAACAAACAATTTGGTTAAATCATGCTCAAATCAAATTTACCCAAATTTTAGTATATAAACCCTAATCAATTTCATGCTCAAATAGGCTCTGATACCATTGTTGGGTTTCTAAGTTGTCTCAAGATCATTTCAAGCATCAAGTGAATACTCAAAGAAGAATAGCGGAATTAAACTTACTTTGATCGGATTTTGGAGGTGTTGAACACAAAAACTTTTGCTCCTTTGAGAAGTCTCCAAGCTTCCTCTTTGGAGTAGAAATCCAAGCTCCAAGCTTAATGGTGATTCCAAGCTCAAATGTTGGTTTCTCTATCACCTTATATGATTCCTATTAAGTGTTAGCTTGTGAAACTTTTGCTACAAAAATTCCAAATCTTCCTTGTAACTCTCGGCAATGAGAGAAATGGAGAGGGAGAGAAAAAAAGGCTTCCAAAACCGTGAGTGAGAGAGAAGGTGATGAAGTTGTGTTGACTTATTTTGTATTTCAAAAATCAAAATTAGATATACCAAAACAATATTTGGTATATGTCAAATATCTCACCAACTTGGAGTGTAAAACAAGTCTTCACTAACCCACCAAAACTCATCACCATAAAGTTAATTAAAGTGACAAGTGATGTGACTTGTGATATGACATATGGGCCCCACTTGAATTCAAAATCTGAGTGGGCCCGCAAACACTCCCGGGCTCGGGTTCGCTAATTCCAAATTAATCATTCTCTCTGTTCAAATAGTATTTTATCCCAGATAAAATCTCTCCGTAATTAATCCTAGATTAATTATGTTTGAATCATACGTCATCGGTGAATCTTCGGGAAGCGACCCATGAGATCCCTGGATATGTTGGCAGTAAATCCGGTCGTCGGACTATCCAAACACGTACGTACCTAGTACTACGTTTTTTCCGATTTACGAGACATGGTTGGCTTCTAGCAAAGCACCGTGCCTACCCAATTCTCCAGAAATATTCTTAAAGGAATATATAATCTACGTCAGGCGTAGTATTGCGTATAACGATCTAGTATCGGATGTCATATGCAAGGCCTGGGGCTGGAGTAGTGTCTGCCCCGTACGAAGCATATATGGGATCACAAACAACTAGTCTCTTTAATCGGATAATCATGACCATGTCATATTATCCCGATGGTTGCAACCAATTAGAGTACCAGTTCTATATCCTTGCGTGATCATCATCTCCATATGACTGAAGTGATACTTCCATCTTGACATCACACCCAATACACTACGATTCTCAATAAACCCAGAAGAGGCGTACACAGAACTTGTTAAAGTCATGGACGACCAAAACCAAAGCGTATTGATTGTCGCAAGTACTAGCGATGCAAGTCTCAGGTTAAGACCAAATACACCTACCCTGATGCGGATTCCCATAGACACATAGTCATACTACCAATGAGATTACGTGGGGTCTATCCAGAGCGAAGCTGTTTCCGTACTATCGGTAAACACAACCTCATATCACACTTGCATAAGTATCCAATACTTAAATATATGAGAACTATGACATTACGCTTCCATAACACGCACAAGTGCAATACTAGTTTATTCTGCATTATCGATGTCCAGTCTCGATAATACTGCGACTAGGGATATTTAATGATTAAACCATTATGAATTGATATTGTCTCATATCTTGTAATCCGGAACTAATCATAAGGACTTTTATCATTTATATATTAAAGTAATCAAATTACAAAATGATAAAATGCAATTTCCATTGTCACATAGTTAATTTGTACAAAAACCACAATGTCTTTTACAAATAGTGACGCTGTAGGTCATAATAGTCTAACAATCCTATAACTACACCATCACAGCTTTGGCATGTTCTCGGATGTACTTATAGAAAAATACCCATAAACCGTATTGACAAGACGGACCAAGGAACATGTATCCAATACACGTTACTTTACAGCCATATTTAAAAGCGGAGATTTTCCTATGGAAGCTTAACTCTACATCCAATGCAGAATTTTAATCTAAATCATTTTCTAAACATTTCAATTCAACCTTAGGAAACATAATTCAATCTAACTATTAAATTTCATTACATTTCTGTTAGCGTCTAACCGAAAAGTAAAGAAACATATCTAGATAACGTGCATGTGCGAACATTAAAATTGGATTTCATATCAAATATCAAGCATGAATAATGTAATGGATGAAGCATCAGACCTGCTCTGATACCATTTTTGTTGGGGTTTTGGGATTGGGTGCAGCGAAAGCGCGGGTTCGGGCGAAATCGTATTTTAAAACCATTTTAAAATACCGAATAAATTATTCAATATTTAATATGAATAATTTATTCATATTTCACCTAAACATATTTATTCAATATCAAATATTGACATAAACAAGTTGAAAAACTCGTGAAACTTTTACGAAAACCGTTTTTGACCGAATTGACTACCCGACACTTATGGAAACTGCCCGGGTCAGCTCCAATAGTGTCGGGGTAGTTCATGGGCTACTCAAACAGTGACGGATTCACTGTTTGGACAGCCGTCACCCGGTTGGCTCAAAATCCACCTGGTAACCCCGTTTTTGGCCGTTTTTGCTTATTTCAAGTCGGAAAGACTTTCAGGCAATTGTTCCAACTCCCAAATTACATCCAAAACATTTAACATCAAATGCATCAATATATATACTGAAAATTCCATATCTGAAATAGTGACAGAAAATGCTAAAAATTCATGCTTAAATCTAATTTTTCACTAAGATTAATCTAATTAATCCTACACCAAAGAAGTTCCACCACACATGAACAACTCTAGAACAATTCTAGACTATTTAGAGTGAATTAAAAACTCTAGAATGGCAACTTATTGTCCAACAACAATTTGAACAAAATTGGATGCAAATTACATTAATTCCACCCAATTTCTACTTCACACATACCTACAAACTTCCAATCCATCCACCAAACCACAAAGCCCCATTTTTCAGATTTGAAGTAAACCCTAAAACATTTCTAAGTCATCAAGAAATAAGAAATCTAATTTCTAGGCTTAGGGTATTGAAGACTTACCTTAAATCCCCAAATCCTTAGACTTTTTCTTTGATTTTTTCTTCAAATCTTCATGGATTAATCAAATGAACTTGAAAACCATTTTGGTGAAACTCACGGAAAAATGGAGAGGTGAAGAAGATGATCAAAAACAATTTTTCCGACCACGGATACTCTTGCTAAACTATGCAAGCCGAGGTCATAGCATACATATAATCTCTCCACCACAGGCTATCCGTATTATACCTGAGGTATAGATGAAAACCTCAAACCCATTCGGTATAATACAGTCGACTTTCAATTTACGATCTCTAAATAACACTCAGAACTAGTTTTCGACGTTATACCACGGCCATGGATTTACTAGATCGTAAACACATGAGGATGCATATGCCCTATACACAGGACTGATGGATCCTATCTTGATACGCACTAGATATCATGAGCATCAGTCCACACACAATGAACAGACGGAGGTCTGATCATGAATAGATCATTGACGTGACTGCCATCAAAGTGTAGAGGATAACTCATATATCCTATTGTGGTATCTCAAGTCAGAGGACCACTATGCTCGCTCAACTCGAGAAGGTTCCTATTGATGTTGGTGTACCATCTATTAGGAAACCTCCAGTGAGTCGTTCAGTGCCTTATCATATAAACACCTACATGTCTATACGAGTTTACATGTCTTATCATATAAACACCTACATGTCTATACGAGTCTCCCGAGACTCATGGTTCACTAGGATAAACCATCATACCAAGTCACGATATACAACATGTACTGGTCTCAGCGGATTTTACTAACCGACCCGTGTTAGCAAATCTTGACCAGGAACTTTATTTAAGGATATACATCTAATAGTGCGCTTCCCAATGTCAATTACAAACTACGTTGTAACTACGCACTATACTGTAAATCCTAGGGTCTTTGTCTAATAAACACATATAACTAAACCGGATTTAGTTTCGGTCTAATCGAAATCAGATATCTAATCGTAATTAGACCGAATATGTGTATAAAAGAAAAGGGTACTACCAATAAATTAGTAATATTTACGGAAAATTGAATCGCTCGTGTTTATGAATCGGACATAAATACGATCCCGATTGGCACTCTAAGCACCATCCCTAACAAATCTTCTACTGCAGTATTTCCTTTGGGTATATTGTCAATGTTAGATAGGTCATAACGATAACATAGTATGTTGTTAACATAGAGAAAATAATTCATCGATTACCTTATAATTTAATATGTTTTGAATTGAAATATCTTTCGATTGTTGGTTTGTGATGTGAAACCTTCAATTGTGTAATAAAATGAATCAACTACTGAATATAGGGATTTGATATAAGAGGGATCCCTGACGCTTTGCTACTTTTCTCTACTGATAACTTTTAAGTGTTTTTCGTAATCTTTAATTTACAATACCAATTCAATCATTCTCTTTAATTAAGTTATTGCTAATGTTTTCTTTAAGTGAATTAGTTCCTTGTAAGCATCTCTCTGAGGAATCGACACCCCAACTATATTACGATAACTGCTAGTACTTTTTAGGCATAATCATTGGGCACCGCACCCGACCTGCCGTAGCACTGTTAGTGGAGTATTTATTCATAATTTATTATGATATTGAATGCACTTTCATTAAAACTTATTGAACTTTGGTTTTATTTGCCTTGAGGAAGTTTTATAGTGAAATAAGAGTTATGAATAAAACAGAAACTGATTTAATACAGTTTTCTACCATATGAATGTTTTCAATACGAAATGAATTATAGACATGGTTTTCATGATTTTCAGGAGGTATGGGGGAAAAACCCACCTCAGATGTAACTTTTTATAGCTATGGAATTGATAGATATAGATATCGTGTGCACACGCAGATCCGGACTAGGGATGGTTGATACCACTAGATCCTAGATTTTTGAGTCAGGAGGGTAGCATAGATCCACACCCCGACTCCGGATTTATCGCTTGGGGATAGCGAGACGTAGCGCCCCAAGACCACCAGATTATGCATAAAAGGGGGATGCTCCCGAGTGCCATATTATTAGAAGTTTTACAGATAAACATATTTGTTTTAAAAATAATTTATCCCTATAGTTCTGAAAGAAAAACTCAAATGATGTTTTATAAATTCATATATTGATTCTCTGTTTCTAAGTTTTCAATAATACTTTGTTTCTTTTCGGTTTTTATAGATTCATTCACTGAGTTCTTTAGAACTCACCCCCCCCCCCCCACTTTCCAGATTTTACAGGACTACTTCACTGGTGAGCCGAGCAATATTTTTGAGACATGGACCAGGGACAAGAGTAGAACTGCACTCACAAATCTCAAGGGTCCATCATGTAAGATCTATATTCACTCAGAATATAGTTCATTTTATTTTTGTTATTGCATGACATGTTTGTGGTTTGTATAGAGTACTCAGACTATGTATATATATATATATATTTATGTTTTATGTGTTAACACAGATTTATAATATATGTGCCTACATATTGTTAAGGAAAAGTCATTTCATATAAGAAAATGTCAATATTTCTAGTTAATAGTCAGTGGCTTAAGTGGCAGTGGAATCTGTCATCTTCCGGTAGCTTCCCAGATCGGGGATACTATAAAATGCTCATTTCTGTTGATTAGCCATGGAATAAGCAATCTTCATAATCTGCACTTCTAAAGACTTTGTTGTTGCTTCGATATTGCCCATGTGTGTTTCAATATTATTCTGTCTTGACCCATTCTTCTCAAACCTCTCTGAATTTTTAGCAACAAATGTGCTCATGAGGTCTTCTAGGGAAGGTTTCTGCTATAATCTTTGATTTTTGAAGTTAGAAGGAGGTTGCAAGACATTCCCTGTGTTAGTATATGAAAAGTTTGGATGATATTAGTTAGGCATAGGATTGCATCTATAGTTGTTGAAGTTCTGATTGTTAACATATTGGACTTGCCCAAATCCTCCATTACGTAAGATCATTTTATTAGCAGCAGCAACTTCAATAGATGGTTGGCCATGTCGATTGTCAATGCTGTTAGATGAGTCGTGAGGGATAACACTTGAGCTGTAAGTGCAACAATAGGATCCACCTCGTAGATACTAGCCACCTTAGGCACAGTTGTGCGTTCACTTGGCCATTGGAATTATTAATGGCCATCTCCTCCAGCAGAGCATACGTATCTTTAGAATATTTCTTGAACAGGGTTCCTCCAACAGCTGCATCGACCATGGTGTTGTTTGGACCATTCAACCCATTGTAGAATAACTGAATCTGGACCCAGTCTTCAAAATTATGTTGTGGGTATCTCCTGAGTAGATCTTTAAAATGCTCTCAGGCCTCATACAGATACAATACCCAACTACTTAAATATGTTTATTTCTATTCTCAGTTGGGCTCATTTAGCTAGTGGAAAGAACCTTGCAAGAAATATTGTAGCCATATCATACCATGTCATGATGCTCCCCATCAGTATTGATTGTAGCCAACCTCTCACTTTGTCCCTTAAAGAGAATGGGAATAAGCGTAGCCTGATGGTCTCTTTAGTCACGCCATTCGTCTTTATGGTATCCACCATCTCCAAGAACATCCTATGAGCGCCTTTTCGGATAGCGATGAAAGAAAGACAACTGTCATAAAATGATATCTTTGGCAGGAAGCAAGGAGATTTGCCCCGAGTTGGAGAAGCTTTATGACACCCAATGTAAGGAAAAAGTGTAAGACATATGCTACTCGGGGACCATGTTTGGGTAAGGTTTCTCGACAGAAGATGACAATTTGTGTTGATGCTTAATTGATATGAAGTCTGACTATCCCAGCCATGTTTTTCTATTTGCACTACCATCTTTTATAAAGTTCACATCATCAACTCACAGACTCGTTGATACCGAGAACCAGGGGACAGATATTGATGGTGGTTTTTTGCAAGCCCTTAGCCCGAGAAAAGTTAAAAGGCATTATAGTAACACCCGACTAAATGGATAGAAAGGTCTAAGGGCCTAGAAGTTAATAGAAGGTTGAAGCATGACGCTACCATGGTATGTGATGAAGGTTCTCCCTAAGGATAAATTCTGAGGTGAGGCAAGTGTTGATGGTACCCGACCCGGCCACATTGAAAGATGGTTTTTGGATTGGTATGATAGTTTGTTAAGCCCGCGCCCGATGAAGTGTTATCAGCATTGGTATGACTCGACGACTTTGAAGTCTGGGTTTGAAATAGTGTCATTTGTCTCAGTTGACTGACACGAGGAACAAAGATGAAATAATGACGTATCAGTATGGGAGTAGCATGACGTTTGCTCTACTTGAAGAAGGCTAATGTGAAAGAGATAAAAAAAACTGTTCATATTGATCATAGGCTCTGCCAGCTGCCATAGGCCGATGCAATGGCAGAGTAGCTGCCGCTATAGGCAACCAAAGGCCGCTATAGGCATATGCAGTGGCAGGGAAATAAGCTTATTTGATTGGTTGAGAAGGTGGTGGAAGTAATGACTAAGAGTTGTAATGATGATTCACTGACATGAGCTGACGTCAGTGCCGATTATAACAGTAGTTTGAGAGCCTACATAAAGGTGTAAAAGTTACATTAGAGGGTGAGCAATTTTCACATTTTACAACACTTTTAATTTGAGAGCAAAAACTAGTCAGAGCAAACTAATGATAGAGAGAGAAAGTGAGTCGTGTACTTGACCACATTGTGAGCCCGATGAGTTATTTGTTGTAAACTGTGTAATCTCTTTGTTAAGTTTGAGTCTGTATTTACCTTGAGCCTAATAAAAGCATTTCTCTTTCTCATGTGAACGTAGGTTGGAACCACTCTCCACCCAACCATGTATTAGGGGTGAGCACCGGTCCCGGGTCTACCCGAAACCGGTTGGAACCGGATCGGAAATCCGAGTTTGGAACCGGAACCGGTTGTAACCGGTCCGGTTCCGGTTCCAAATAGATGGAACCGATTTTTAACCGGTCCGGTTCCGGTTTCGGTTCCACAATAATCGGAACCGGAACCAGACCATGGAACCGATTTTCAAAGGTTTTCTTGTCTATTCTCTAAATTCTCTCTCATGATGTTTGATCCTTTTTTGCATATAAATTATATTTTCACAGTTCCTTTAGCTCTTCAAAACATGATTTAAAGTGAAAGGAAAATTGGGGTTTAGGTTTCTTTTGCCCAAACTAATAACACAGAGAAAATCTAGGAATAAACCTAAACCCCACTGGCAATATAAACAGGGGCTGCATTGTTATTCCTACTGTGTTGGTGTTTAATTTAAGTTGTGATGCTTATATATATTTTTTGGGGAAAATGAAATATTCTCCATCAAAACTGAAAAATGTTTCCGGCTACTTTATGCATGCTAGACAAAACAGCTGAACTTTTTATAATTCATCATATGCTTTTCTGGCAGTGTTTCCAATTTGGGTTGTTCATTATGCTTCTCATTTGTGTTGATTGTTTCAAGTTTTCAACTGTGCTAAACCCCTATGCTGATTCCATCTATTCTGGATAATTTCTTACTTTAATGTTGCTGTCTAGCAGCAACAGCCGACGTTGTACACACCTGAACAACTATAACGTAATATCTCTTACAGTATCCGGTGGAAGATTTAGTTATGAGGTTGAGATACAATTGAGTTCTTGCATTTTTAAAGTTTAAAAACTAAACCCCACTGGCAATATTAGACTTTAAAAACCAACATTTTTAAAGTTTGACAATGTTATATAAATAGGGTAATTCGAAACCGGACCGGAACCGAATTAGAAACGAATAATATGGTACCCTATTTAATTGGGTAGGTTTCGCTTCCACTTAGTTAGGAACCGATTTTTTCCGGATAGGTTCCGGTTCCATGTGGAACCGGAACGAAACCGATTTTACTCACCCCTACCAGTATATCATGTCTGGGTGGTTATTCCAAATTTGTGGAACATGGAACCGGAACGAAACCGATTTACTCACCCCTACCACGTATATCATGTCTCTGTGGTTGTTATTCTTTTATCAAATTTGTGTGATTCTCATTAACCAAATAAATTTATAATTGGGAGATGTTGGTTCGAAGGATAAATTTCTTATACTGCTCGTAAAATGAAAAATAATCGTCAAACAAAAAGCTTTATACAGTAACAACAAAGATCCATAACCAAATCTGGCTGTAACAAAATCCATACCCGAATCCTATTTTTTCCATCAAGATCCATCCATAATAGAATCGTTGAATTCCCAAATAATAGATTATCAATCATATCACGAGTTTGTGTGTAAAATTTTCGTTTTGGCCCTTGTACATAAATTTTAACAGTGTAGCTTGCAATTATTAATTTATTATTAACATAAGATTTTCTTTTTTTTTCTTTTTATCCCCAAAAGACGTGATTTGATAGTATAGGGTTTAGGATCTCAACTAGAGGTCATAGATTCGAATCCAATTAGTGTATTTCTTGTAAGAGTCTAGGACAGCCGGATGTTTTATCTACTCCGCTTAAATCGGAAGAGGTGGCTTAACAGCGTAATTTCCAACCATTTCATAAAAAAAATGATTTTCTTTTTAATATTTTAGAAAGAAATGGGCCAGTTGGTTGTAACTCTTTTGGTTAACCTTGTCCTATTTTTTTGAAAAAAAAAAAAAAAAAACCTAATACAAGACTTTGCAACAAAACGAAAGATGAAAAAAAAAAAATTAGACCCATAAAATTGAAATCATGGCTGGGCTCTATTCCCACACACCATTATCACATAAAAACCTATTCGTCTCTTTACACGTTAACTTATACCAAGTGAAAGTTGCAATATCAACTCTCATGAATAGATATATAAATTTTGGGATATGAGTCAGGATTTGTCTTCCTGGACTCAGACCCTAGTCAATTTTCTTCATATCAGACTCGGGTATGATCCGAATTTATGAATTTAAGTTTGAATACCAGGAATCCGGCTTTCAAACCTATTTTTCTAACTTGGATTTCATAAAAAAGAAAATTACAAAAATAAAATATAAAAAAGGTCTGGTTTGCAAGTCAGGATTTTCACTTTCTACAAATTGATGTGACATTATTGTATTAGTTAAATAAAAGCACTGTGGCCCACGTAATTTATTTCAACCAATGTTATTATGCCTGTATTAAAATAAATTTATACAAGATTGGTGACTATCATTCTTCATTTGTGTGTATGTATATACACACAGCTTCGCCCCTAAAGGTATGACTTTGTGACAAAGGTTGTTTAGGTTCGAATGCAGTAGTATATTTTTTATAAGATTTTAGGGTTTTACTTGCTCCGTTTAAGTTGGAATCGAGTGATTTGACGTCGTGATTTCCAAAATTTCAAAAAAATTACAGAGTTTCAAATGAGTAGAAATGAATTATTCCAAATAATTTTTCAAAATTTTATTCTGCTTACAAGGCTCTTTTGACATCCAGTGGTGGCGTAGGCCAAGAGGCCCATAAGGAAACCTCTTAAAAGCAAAAAAAAAAAAAAAAAAACAAAAAGGCCCAATATGTTATATTTCGTAAAGAGAAGGAAAAAAAATCATATTCTATCAAATTAAACTCTTATGATTTTAAATTTTTGACCAAAGAAATTTGTTGCAGAACAAATAAAGATTTTATATTTTATATATTTAGTACGAATGATTTTAAATAAGTGATTATTATTTGAAACAGGAGTTATTCACATATACCTGCATTCCATTAAATGTTTCAAAAATAACATGCAGATTCTAGTTCATTAACAAATTTTATTATTTTAGATGGAAAACAATGTAATTTAATATATTTATATTTTCTCTATATTATTCTTATGTTAATTAACAATATTAATCATTTAACTGTTAAAACAAACAAAAACTACTAAGAAATAAGAGGTTATATATCTTTTTTTAAACATTAAAGATTTTATATATTTTCCCTAAATGTTGGAATCTAACAGTCCTAATCCCCTTAAATTGAAATATTAGAAAATGCAATTAATAAAGGCAGTTCAAACTCGAGATTCCTTGGTTAAAAATAGATTTGGATACCCGTTTTCTCGGGTTTGTTTTTTCTCAAACATGTCCTTGGAAAGATTAAAAAAAAAAAAAAAATTGATAATGCCACTATGGAATTGAATCATTCCAACTATTTTTCAAAATCATTCCGCTTACTCCCAATAAGGTTTTTCTTTTGTAACAGTGTAATTAGAAAGATGAATAAATAGATACAATCAGGCTTTGAGAAGGCTCCAAGGTCCCATTCCAGTCCCTATCCTGCAGATGATGTAGATGTTTTAGCATTAACATTACTTAATTTTCCATATTAACTGAAAATAATCATAGTTAAAGGTAACAATCACAAGTTCTTGTGCCCTCTCTGAGACATGGAAATAAAAATTTGGTAGCTATAGTTGAGCATTGAGGCAAGTGTTGAGCTTTAGATTAGTTATATTACCTTAAAAACCCAGCAAATGTCCGCAAACTCATGTAGATAGATAAAGCAATCCAGATACCAACATAACCGTGGATTGAGGATAGTATAAACAAGCACAGGGTGCTCACTGCTACCACGGAAACCTGATAATGAAGAGAAAGCGAAATATTGAAAGGAAGTTACAAGAAAACAAGAGATGATTTATTGATTTATCAGTGAGAGACGTAATTGATTGTTGTGAACATGAAGGAAACCGGACTAAAATCATCCAAGCACTAAGAAGTAAAGCAATGACTTTCTACGAAAATTGTTACTTAAGGTAATAGATAAGGCTAAGTAGGCTTACCATTGAGTAGGCAGAATATGCAAAATCGGATGCTCCATAGTTGATGCCATCAAAGACAAAGGCTAATGCATTAATAGGTTGAGTCACTGCAATAAACTAATTAGAAAAATGAACAATTTAGTTCTAAAACCATATACATATACCGGTATTCATGTAGGTGTGGGGAAATTAAGAGAGAAGTACCGGTATGCCCACGCCTATAAGTTGCATAACACTTGAGTCCTTTGTGAATAATCTGGAAGAAAATGGTAATCCAACTAGAAGAATGACGGCGAGTACTAGCCCCAGAACAGCACTCAGCTGTGTATAGACTCAAGTAATTTAGAAATTATGAAAACAGGAAAAAAGTAAAAGACAAACAAAGGTAATGCTTGTGTCAAAATATCTGCATACCTGCAATACACGAGAAACAGTGGTTGTGGCCTTATTATAGTCCTTCTTCACAAATGCAATTGCAAGGATTGTCTGAAAAAACAAATGAAAATGTAATCTACTATGTAAAGAATGTTAGACTCTGATACAGTTAGATATTTTGAATGGAATATCATAAGAGATGACGAGAAACAGAATAATATAAGCTGAGAAGATTGCATCAAAGTGTAACCTTAGAACCAGTGTTTACATTCATTCTGATTCAAAAAATGCCTTGCAACAAAAAATATTTGTTAATAGAAAATTTAAGCAAATATGAGCAAAGATGTCAGATCAAGCATGCATCAAAGTTACTCAAAACATGGGTAGAATTTTGCTTTGTTATCAGAAAAGGGAATGACGTGCATGCACCTCAGAAAAGCAGAAGCAACAAATGAAACTACATAAAATAATCTTTATTATGCTATATAACCTCTTTCTAGGCTTGTAAGAACAAGTCAGCTTCAATATTCTGACATTGATGACTAATTCTCCAAGTCCTAGTCCTATCATGATCTACAGAATGCCTATAAATTTTGTGCCAACATACCTTGAGCCACTTTTTTTTTGAAAAGGATATATCTTGAACCACTAATGCTGATTTATATGGAATATTTTCTTCTTAAGCCAAAAGGCCTACATACCAATCCACTAAAGAAGATACAATACTGACAAAAAAGCCCCAAAAAATGAAAAGACTCAGAAAAACTAAGAAATCTCATGTCATTAGCATACTTCAATTGCAATCATGATTCATGACACTCACTACCATACTTCACTAAGATAACACGTCTTCACGAGAAAAATATCAGACATGAATTGCAATCTTTTTAAACTTTTTAACATCTTTAGTTACAAACAAAAAATGCATATTTGTGTCTGATCCTGTTTATGCTGCATGATAAATAACAACATTTAGTTCACAGAACCTTGATCAAATTAATAATGTAACAAGGTGGCTTAACATTTAATCACTGTTCCTTACTTTCTAAATAGACTTCCTAGCAGATAGGTAGATCATTAGAAACTTGTGGACAAACTAGGAACGGAACCACTAACACTCCACTAACATTTTGGGCTTTTTCCATCTAATTGCAACTGTCCCCATGAAATTTCAAGATACAAATCTTTACAAATAGTACATATAGACTTGAAGATTTTCCATATTTTGATTAAAGATCTTCAAAAACAAGATGTACATCATGGAAGAGATATTCTATTTATGGCTGAATATTTGTCAGTTTATAACATTGCGTGTTTATATACAGATACCATTTTGTAATTTCTCTAGGCCGGTAAAATGCACTTCTTTATCTATGTAGATGGTGATGGTGCAGATTAGTTTTAATGTAGCTGCATTTCAATAGGCGGAAAATCATTCTTACTTGTGCAGCAACAGCAAGACCATCTGCAAGTAAAGAGGTTCCCAGCCAAATCTGCAAGCAAACCTGGAATGCAGCCATTGATGTTGATCCCTCCCTTGCAGCCAACGATACTGCTAGGGTCACACAGAATGTCACAGCTATTACCCTCACCATAAGCAGAAATCCTGAAGTAAATCACGCAAAAAATAGTTACAAAAATATATATGAAAATAATGTCCAATAGATTTGTGTCTAAGTCTGCTACATGCCAGTAACAATAAGAAATTATCTGGGATACAAAATTTAATAGTATATGGAAAGGAAAAAAATAAAAAATCTGCACAACATGTACCAAGCTATAGTTTACATTCATCAACTAATAAAAATGGCCACACAGAACTCATATGACCAACTGCAACAGCAAAATCTACAAGGTAAAAGTTGATATAAACAGCCGGCCTGTTTTAAAAAGAGAAGAATACATGCATATATAGACTGATAGTTGGAACTTATGCAAGTCAAGAATAACTCTTGTGAATATATTTTGAGTGGAATTTGAAACCCGAATATGGTCATTTCTAGAGGCACTTCTCCACTTAAAGAAGATAGCTTGTCCTTTTACGAGTTTTGAAGTTGAAATTTGAAGACGAAGCATAAATGGGAACGGTAAACTATATCTTTAATGAAGTATCCATTTAAGATTCTTAGAATAGCAACAAGTATTTCTTCATTGAAGAACTACGAAAAGCAATGTTAACCCTCACCATTTTTAAGAAACGGACCAAATTTTAAATCTCTGAAACTTGGAGGTAACAGATCAACTTCTTCAATCAATTTCCACAAGAGTATCAGGGAAATCGAATACCTGTTGAAACACAATCCAAGTCGTTAAGTGAGGTAGAGAAACCGAATAATTTTTCAGAAATCAAAGTCATGGCCTAAGTGAACAGTCAGAAATGAGACAAATGAAGTATTATTAGCAGAAAGAACTTACTGGGAAATGACATGGGCAATGGCTGCCCCACTAACGCCCCAATTTAATACAAATATAAATATTGGATCTAGAATCACATTTGCTAGATCTCCCACAACTACATGAAACCAAAAATAAATTGAATTTTATTATAACAAAATAACACACAAACTTGCAGTGTTTAAGGAAATTATTAATTGTGCCTTATTCTGGTCATCAAAAGGATGAAAGAAACAAAAAAGTACACCTATTTGTAGTTAAATAATTACATATATACATAATGATAGTACCATGCAATGGTTACCATATGATGTTCAAACAGATGTGAAAGACACAAATTTGAAATTTGAATTGGAACTACAGATATTTTTGCACTGAGGGTAGGATCATCATTTTAACTTTATAGAAGAGAACCGTGGAGCAAGCAAATGACGTTAGTAGCACACAATTCTCTCTCTTCAAATTCCTAGTAAACAGTCAATTTGACCCCTAAACCAATACAATGTCTTCCTTTGATCAGAGTGCATATGGAAATCCCATGGGGAAAAATGGTTCTGTGTTATTTCTCTTAACAACAGAATACAACAAGATATTGCAGCAGAAGATAGTGAAAGTTCACAAAACCAATTCTTGGAACCTTAATCCATGAGCAATGCATAAACCCTTTTCAAAATATTGAAAATACGGAAATATGACAGGGCTTGGTGAAATAATTCCTTTCTGTAAGATGTTCAAATGTATAATTATGAATAACTGAATGTCTAAAGAGAAAACAAAAGGTTGAAACTTAAAGGACAACAAAAGTAATTGCTGAGAGAATGTTCTTATTACCGGCAGCATAAAACGGAGTTGTTGTATCCTTAAAGCCTCGAAAGATTCCTTGCATGGCCAAAGAGAGAAGAACAGCTGGAGCACCAAGTGACCGTAGTGTCAAGTACTGTTGTGCCGGCTTCATCATAGGAGAATCCTGCATATACAAAAGTCTCCGAGTACCATTATTTATTCTATTTTAGTTATAATATCCAAGATAATCAGAACTAGATAAGCTAGAAAGCTATCTCAAGAAATAACTTTTGTTGGTATAACTGGGGCCTCAGTTTGCTTGCCATATAGCTAACAAAAAACACAACTAAATATTACCCCACAATATCAAGTGAGTTTAGCATTAATTACTACAAGAACACTCACAGATTTTACACCCATGTAGTTTAAGATAGGTTTAGCAGCCACAATGAGGAAAAAAGCTTGGATGAGACCAAGCACACTACCAATAACCAGAGCCGAAGAAGCTGATGGAATATGTTTTCTCTCAAGCCCATCTTCAATCTTTTGTGTTGAAGTACAGCTAAAGACGGATGTCTTGCCCTCTAGTACCAAAACCAAACAGAAGCAAAAACATGTTAAACAGGGCATATAAATACAAAATTATATGGAATTTAGAAAAAAGATTATGCACTGGACCATTAAAAGCAATCCACACACAATTATGTTTGCCCTTCATTAGAGTGTGAGCAAAAGAATAGGGAAAGCATACCTACTTGAGGAATCAATTCTTCCATTTCCTCACTGATGGAAAAACCCTTTTCAAGTTTTTCTTCTTCATGTGCTTCTACCGTCAATCTTTCAATAGTATCTTCCTCAGCAACTAAAGATGTCGTAACACTGACAAGTGGGAATATTGTAATCCTGGATACTTGATTAAAAATAGCTATCGAAACTCCAACAGCAGAAAGCTCAACAGGTCCTATATGGATGAAAAGTTAAAACAGAAAAAAATGTTTCATAACCTATTGACTCAGTACGAGCTCAGTTATTGATAAAAAATGAATAATTTCCTAATTAAGTAATTCATCAGTGTATTCATGTGTACATCAGTGAAGAGGTACAAAAGATATAATGAGGCAACTGATAACGACTGTATATGTACACATCTTGTCCAAATTCGTCAAAAAGTCAAATTAAGATCAGTGTTTAAAAAAACGGTTGAGGCGGCCGCCTCGCGGCGACGGCGCCTCGAGGCGGCCGCCTTATGCGGTTTTTCTGAGGCGCCCGCCTCTCTGCTGGTGAGGCGGCCGCCTCAGGCCGCCTCACGCAAAATCGGGGTGAGGCGGCCTGAGGCGGCCGCCTCACCAGCAGAGGTTTTTTTTTTTTTTTTAAATTTTCTAAAATGAAACGACGACGTTTTGGGCTTCCAAAACGTCGTCGTTCCATTGAACAACTGAGTGGCAGTAGAGCACTTGCACAAAAAAGGAGCAGAGACAAAGTAAGTTAATCTTGTACAAATAATGCAATTTATATAATCAAATTAAAAAATAATACGACTTTATGTTATTTGTAAGGGAAATGGAAAGCTCCACAATTAGTGGATGAAGACAATACAAGTGAAGGAGGTTCTTGGATGATGACCCATCTGATGATGACGGATTTTGACCAAGCTTTATGCCGCTAGACACTAATGATAGCTTATTTAGAGATTAGTTATCAATAATTTTTTGAACATACTATGAATTATGAAGAAAGTAATGTATTTTGGATTACTTATCAATAGTTTTTTGAACATACTATGAATTATGAAGAAATGAATGTATTTTGGATTATTTTTCCGATTTTCGGATCGAGGCGCCCGCCTCACCGCCTCGAGGAGGTCCGCCTCGCGCCTCAATGGCCGGCCGCCTCGAGGCGCCGCCCCGTATTTTTAAACATTGATTAAGATCAAATATGAGGTACAGTGTTTCAGGAAAATAGATGGATGGAGCAAACACAAACCTATCTGGCCAATGAATGCTGTGTCAACCAGAGAAGCTATGGGGTCCGCCGCTAAAGCCAATGTTGCAGGAATCACAATCCGCACTATTTCTAAGCCTAGTTCATCCTTCATGAAGATATTCCTGGTCAATGCATTATTAGTCATTAGTTAGCGAATTCTTATCCGCAGATTTTAGATGGGGAAAGGCGTAAAAATATGCAGTACATACCTTGTATCCTTGAATAATGCAAAAAGCGGTATCTTACTCATATTCTACACAGATACAGAACAAAATTTACAGCCATGAACAAAATGAAATTTTTTGCATGCAGCAAATGGAATCCATATCTCAGTGCCTTGATCTAGAGTGATACTTAAATGAATGATTGTATTTGTAGTATCTAAGAATCACTATACCAAATGTCTTGCATTTGGAAAGCTTCGACTACCAACAAAATTGCAATGTATAAAGCAGGAATTAGTGAACTGAAAATATTACCCAGAAATTATGCAAAATTAGGGGCAAAAAGACAGAGAAAAAGAAAAATTGAAACAGTGAAACTTCTATTAATTGAGAAGTATTGGGTAAATATGTATACATGCTTATTTTAAATATAAAAAGAAGTGATACTTCATTAGACAAATCTTTCTTTCCCACTTACAGCATGAACCTCCCTCAGTTGTAACAAGCCCACATATGGCAGATAACACCTGCCCCTCATACATATCACACAAGATAAAGAAACAAAAGAAATAAGAAAGGAGACGAAAAATAATAATTAAAAAATAAAAAACTTGCACTAATGCATAGGGATTCTCATTCATCAAGCCAGCAGCCATGACTATTCTGCCAAGTTCTGAGAAACTAAGCAACAAAAGTGACTATTAACTTTTTACTCTCATTATATAAAAGAATTGGTCAGAATATACAAATTATCTTACAATTTAATCACCAATAGTCACCACACGAACATTTTCCATCTTCAAACCTATGGAACCGGTTGTTATCCCTCACAATTATTACTCTTCCAGAACACTTGGACATAAATTTAATAGCTATGTGACAATCACCACAGACTCGCAAGTTCTTCATTATCCTTATCGGCCTATCAGGTGGGAAGGTGATCATCCCAAAAGCAATGGCTAGTCTCTCACTATGATACCTAATTGTCTGATTCTTCTCATCACCATCCACTTCTCGCAACACAAAACTTGTATCTGGAACATAACCAGCTTTCTCCATTCCGTCCCCTAACTCTTGTAATTTCTGATAAATCTCTTTGGTTCTCACGTGACACCTATCTCCTGCAACAAATGTATGAACTCTATTTCCCTCCTCGACCCAACTCAAACCTGTTTCCTTCTTTACCCCTCGGTCCCTAAGCATCTTCCGAGCTTTGGCTGCATCTTCCCACCTTCCAGCAGCAGCATAAGCATTAGATAACAAAATGTTCATGCCTGGGCTCACAGAGCCTAACTCGAAAACCTTATCCGCAGCATAGGCTGCCAATTCAGTGTTTCCATGGATTCGGCAACCTGTCAACAAGGCTCCCCAAACAGATTCTGTTGGTGTAATGGGCATTTTCTCAATAACTGAAACTGCTTCCTGCAATTTACCAGCACGCCCTAGTAAGTCAATCAAAGAAGCATAATGCGAAGCTCCTGGCTCAACTCCATACTCCTTCATTAGCTCAAAATAATATTTTCCTTTCTCAACAAACCCTGCGTGACTACAAGCATATAGCACACACAAAAAAGTAATGAAATTTGGTTTCATCCCAAACCTTTCCATTTCTTTGAACAAATCAAACACTTTATTCGTATGTGAGTGCTGAGCACATGCAATCAGCATTGCATTCCACATTCCAAGATTCCTAATACGCACTTCCTCAAAAACCTGAAAAGCTGGTTCAATAACTCCACACTTAGAATACAAAGAAATCAGAGAACTCCCCACAAAACTTGACGAATCAAAGCCTGTTTTCACACACAACCCATGTATTTGCCTCCCTAATTCAAGTAGCGTCGTGTTACCACAAACCTGTAAAACACTCGAAAACGTAAAATCATTCACATCCAAATATTCATACAAAGCTTCCTTAAACAGACTCAAAGCCTCCCCAGTTTCACCAGATTGAGCGTACCCATAAATCATCCCACTCCAAGAAACCACGTTTCTCTCAGGCATTTCATCGAATACTTTCCTCGCAATCTTTAACTGACTACATTTCGCATACATATCAACCAAAGAACTATTTACAAACACATCAAAATCATATCCAATTTTCACCACAAGACAATGTATACTTGCGCCAACATTACAGTCTCCCAAAATCGCGCAAGACTTCGTAGCGCTAGGGAATATATGATCATCGGGAAAATGACGCTCACCAATCATTCGACGAAAGTACTCTAAGGCAAGACAAGGAAGCTCATTCTGGGCAAAAGAGGAAATGACTGAGCTCCATGTTGTGGCTGATTTTGCCGTGCTTTCGTGAAAGACTTGGCGGGAAAACAAGGGTCGTTGGGTTTTGGAGTAGAAATTGATGAGGTGGTGAGAGACGAGAGGGAATGTTTGAATGCCTGATTTGATGATGTGGGCATGAAGTTGAAGGCCCTTTGGGAGGTTTCTTGAGTAGGTTAGCGAGAGGATGAGGGTGCAAATTTCTCTGTAAGATTGTTCAAAACTAAATTGGTTTAAAGGGTTTTGTCGGGGTTTATGATTTGTGATATTGGTTGATAATGATGAGGATGGCAACGGTTCTGCGGCGAGAGGAAGCATCAGAGACTTCTCAGTTGTGTCCTAATCGGAGTTCGGAGTTGAAAATGATTTAGGACATATGAGATATGCAGGGTTTGTAATAATTATAGATTATAAATAAATAAGAAGGAATAATCTAATAACATTTTTGGTCTTAAAATAAATAAATCAACTTTTTTTTTTTTAAGAAAATAAAACTATCATTAAAGAAAAATCAGTATTTTCATAACCGAACTAGTGATGAAATTGGTGATCGAAAAGATTTAATGGATCAGTGGTTCGATCAATTGAACCATTTCAAAAAAATCGGCAGAACCGACCTACGTCATAAATAATTAAAAATTATAACAAAATATTAAATTTTACTTTCTGATTTTAAAAATAAAAAAATAATAATTTGAACCGATCTGATCTAATTCGGTAGTTTTGATCAGTTTTTTCTTAAGATCGATTTTTATTACTTAGTTAGATCGGACTCACGGGGGAAATTCGCTACCGATGCTTCATAGCCACTACCATAATCTATAAACCCTTCCATTCTGCGAACATGATCCCATATCTAGATCTTACACACAAAGGTGTGAAATTGAACAAAGGCCAACTACTCATCCCTAGTGAGGAGGTAAAAGAATAAGCACCTAAACCAGTTCTTGATTCCACGTTCCCGTCCAATTTCCAAAACTATACGAAAAACATCTCATGTTTCTAGATCATACACATGTGATACCTTTAACGTTGACTTAACTAATATATGAGTATTAAAATTAGGCATGGCAGGCAGACCCGGACCGCAATGTTTCGGGTCCGGATGCGGGTCCAGTTGTTTCCGAACCCGGGACCCGGCTTATAAAAAACAAAACAAAAAAAAACATAACCTTAAATTCCCTAATTCCTAAATCCCTCATTCGGTGATCCCTCTCTGTCTCAACTAAAATCAAAACGCAAAGGCAGCGCAGCCACAGCCACCTCTTCAGCGAAATCCACGACCATGATCACGACTCACAGAGGATGGAGTCGGCAGCCACCATCTTCAGTCTTCACGCACGGCCACGAGTCACGACGACACGATCTGGTCTGGCAGTCAAGTTGGAAGAGAAATTCTTTGAGGTATGTTGCTTGCCTTCTTGAATCCTTCGTCTGACAAATACTTGAAGATGAATTACAAATTTTCCTTCTTCATGCTGGCATTTCTTGTTTTCTTATACATGTGGCATACTGGCATCTGGCATTTCTTGTTTTGAAACTTTGTAGATGAGTTTTTAGATGATTATGAATATATTTACACACGCACTTAATACATGTTATACATGTTAATGGATGTAAAAATAGGTAGAGGATCTGAGGAATGAGGATAATGGTGGATTAAGAGATAGAAGTTCAAAATAAGCATGTGTTTGATGACTTGCAAAGAGGATCCTGAATGGCGATCTTAATTATGTTTGATTCTTGAATATAAATTTGTTTAACAGATGACATAAATTTAAACTTGGGTCATGTTTTAATGAGCTTCAGCTTGCCTTGCAGACTTGAAGTAGCAGTCTAGCAGTAGCAGATGAGTGAAAATACTGTTGATGAAATGGAACCAAGCCAACCAACAGAAGATGATGTCAATATTGTTGACATTGAGCAGGATTCGGCAGCACATGTAGAAAGTAAATGAGTATGGTACTTTGGGAACATGGTTTGGAGTGTAGCTATGGACATTTTAAATAGATATGATGTTCACTCATTCTTGCGAGAAGTAAATGAGTATCTTCTGTAAGGGTTGATTCGGTACTTGAACGATTAGACGCTCAAGCCTTTCAATTGGGAATAGAAAGATTAACATGCATAATAGTTATGAATAAATCGTTCATTAGAGAATCAATGGTACTTAAGGTAAAAATAATAAGATAATTATGAGATACTCGTGAAGGGCCAATCTGTATGTAATGACTATATCGATTGTGTTGGTAATTATCTAAGGTCCCAAGATCAAACAAGACATGAAATTATGTGTGAACACATCAACGGAGGTAGAGGAATACTCACATTGATCGGTAGAGTCGATTTGAAGACAAATGAACCCAAAAAAACGCACTGCCATGTAAGCCTACTGCATGCAGTCCACTGCCTACAAAAACAGAAAATTGAATGAGAAAACGGAGCTCCTAGCTTCGTCGGATGGATCCCGTCTCATGGTCGAACCTCCCTACCACCTTCGCAAGACTTGTAAGTGTGCTAGCACTTGATTTCTCACCATGAGGAAACCACTCTTAGCTTCCCTATTGCTCACGTTTTTCTGGTTCAAAACCAGTGAGCATTGTGCCCATTTGGGCGTGAGAGAAGAGAGCATTTGAGAGAGATGAAAATGTTTTGTGTTAATTAAAATGATTTACCAAAAAATCAATTTATATTTATGCCATAATTTATTAAATTAATAATAATTTATGACACTACACATGCAATAGCTTAGAGTGTCAACACTCAATTTCCATGCAATAACATTGAGTGCATTGTACACTATCTACATGCAAAGCATTAGAATGACATGTGTCATGTGGGCCCCACACGTTTCCAAATGAAAGTGGGCCCACGTGCACTCACGCGTTCGGGTTCGATATTTCCGAAATACCGAGCTTACGTCGCGACGTTAATTCAATCGAATTTAAATAAATAATTACGCCTGGCGAAATTATTATTTACGTCGCTAACGAATTAATTCTGAATTAACTCGTTTGCCCGAATTAAAATCTAATTTTAATTCCGCGTCGAAATCTAATTTCGTTTAATATATCGAATATATTAATTCGTCGATTAATTCCAAATTAATCGTTCTCTCTCTCTTTAGACGACATTTTATCCCGGATAAAATATCTCCGTTATTAATCCTAGATTAATTTTCTCTCTTTCTATTATAATCCCAGATTATTCAAGAGTGCGAGTTGTGCGTCATCGGTGGATTATCGGGAAGCGACCCATGAGATCCCCGGATAATCTGGCAGTAAATACGGTCGTCGGGAGTATCCGAATCACGTACGTACCAGTACTACGTTCTACCGATTTACGAGACAAGGTCGACTCTAGCAAAGCACCAAGTCTACCTAATTCTCCGGACATATCCATTAAAGAATATTAAGATCTGTATCAAGCGTAGTATACTAATGTATTGTGTATATCGGCCCAGTATCGGATAGTCACGTGCTAGGGCTGGGGCTGGATAAGTGTCTGCCCCGTCCGGAACACATATCGGATGTTGGTAACTAGTCTCTATAATCGGATATTCATGACCTGGTCATAATATCACGATTGGATGCGCATCACTTTAAGAGCACTAATACCGTATCCTGCGTGACATCATCTCCATTATGACTGGAGTGACACTTCCGTCTTGACATCACATCCAATACACTACGATTCTCAATATACCCGGCATTGGCGTACACAGAACCGGTTACAGTCCTAGACGACCTCAACTAAAGTATATCGATTGTCGTAAGCATTAGCGATGTAAGTCTCAGGTTAGACTATACACACCTACCTTGATTTCGGCCTCCCATAGACACATCGTCATAATACCAATGGGATTCCGAGGGGTCTATCCAGAGCGAAGCTGTTTCCCGTACCATCGGTGAAACACGACCTCCTATCGCATTGCATAAGTATCCAATACTTATATATATGAGAACTATGTCGTTGTGCCCTCACAACGCGCACAAGTGCAATACTAGCCTATTCCGCATTATCGATGTCCAGTCTCGATAATACTACGGCTAGGGATATTTAATGATTAATCCTTCGTGGACTGATACTGTCTCATATCATCTCAATCCAGGAACTAATCATAGGGACCTCTCTTCATTATATATCTATGGTGATCTAATCACAAATGACGAGAGTGCAATTTCCTTGTTACATAGTTAATTTGCTACAACAACACAATGATCTGTGCAAATAGTGACGCTATGGGTCATTTTATCCAACAATCTCCCACTTGGCACATTGCGAGTCACTCAAGTGTCCTACACCTGAACTATGTACAGTTCGCTCAAATTGCTGAGGAAAGGTTTTCGTCAGCGGATTGTTCGATTATCGTTTGATGCGATTTATACGATCATCACATCGCCACGATGTATGATCCGAACGAATCAGATGATATAGAAGTATATATCTGGATCGTCGATGAGACCTTTAATTCCTTAGCCTGTGCTGACGCCTAGCTCAGCTGCTAACAGAACTATATCTAATCTAATTAGATTACTTTCGACCCAAAAGACTTCTTTTGCTGCCTCAGCTGCAGCAATAATCCGCATTTGTTGTTTATTCGGCAACAGTTATCTTGCTCGGAAGATTTCTAGCTCACTGTCCCGTTATTCAAACTTTATAGTACCGCAGTATTTAATCGTTTGGAAACTTGCTGCAGTGATCCCAGTCACTTCAAGTTCTCCTTCTCCATAGTAAAAGATAGCATCTTTAGTTCTCAGAGATACTAACAGATGTTCTTAACTTCAATCCAGTGACTATCACTTGGATTGACCCGATTGTGACTCCATATGCTCGAAGCGTATGAGACACCAATACAAGTATATTTTAAATGTACAATTTCCCAGAGAGTGTTAACAAACTCCAAATCTATCCCAGTAGATCTTTATTCCTTGAATAAAGGTTGTTACTCCCCAGAATTCTACGGAGAATTTCTATGAAAGAATATCTATGAAAGCCAAGCTTTCACCAATTGCTTTATGGGAATTTCACTGTCAGTGCGCTCTCCCACTAACCTCCTAATATACACAAGAATTATTTAGTTTTGAATCAAATCATAAACCATTATGATTATTTCAAAATAACAGTTCCAAGAACCTTATGCTTGCATCAATCCAAACATGGATCGAATAACCCGCAAACCTTGTTTGTCGGTTTATAAAATCGTCAGGATGCTGTAGTAATATCCTCCAAAAGGTTTCCTTTTCAGGAAAGCGATTTTGATCTATAACTGACATATTTCATAAATGAAATATATAGTTATTTTCAAGCATTTTCAAAATGGATTTACCATGGCAACAGGTAAAAGGTGAAACCGTTATTAACATAATGTTAATAACGATACCTTTCCGTCAAAAGCCTAGCTTTGTACGTTGGTATGTTGCCATCCATGTATGTCTTCCTTGAAGACGTTAAATGTACCATAGGCACAATGCCTTGTGGTACAACAACTAGTATCCAAAATAGTTGTTATACATGGAATCCATTTCGAACTCATGGCACTTTGCCTCAACAGGGAGTCGATACCTCGTATCACTTCCTCATAACGTAGTCGGATGGTACACCTCCATAAGATTGACATCATTATGAGGTTAGATCAGAAACCCATACCCTAGGTTGTTTTCTGACTCTATCCAATCTACGAAGTTCTTGTGTATTTAAAGATTAATGGTATAGATTCATCATAGATGAACTATTTGTGTTCCATTAAGGACTTCGTGCCTGGAACGGTATTACTCCGATTTTCATCGAGTATCACTATCCTCCCACTGACCACTGCATATCGGTATTCCTCTCAGGAAAACCGCATGGTGAGCAACAATTATATTGTTCTCATGTGGGATTTACAAGTACTATACTTAAGGTTTCTCTTAAGATAACCTATATTGGCACTTATCCAATTTGGGTTCTTAGTTTGGTATCAACCAAACGTTATGCCTCGCATACCCAAATTATCAGGAATGAGAAACCTAGTTTCTTCCCTGTTCATATCCTATATGATATCTGTCAAATAGATTTATATGGAACCTTATTCTAAATAAGTTTTGCACTGTTAATACATATCCTGTTGAAGGAAATAGTAGCTCAGAGCGACTCGTGATAAACCTTATTATGTCCAACAAAATTCGGTTTTAGTTCAGACACATCGTCTAACTGACGTGTCTCGAGAGGAGTCCTCATCTGAAAGAATACCATACTCTTTCATGTACGTATGAAACTTACTGCTTAAGTATTTTCCATTACGGTATTACCGTGGCGGAATAAACATATAGCCGATCTGTTAGTCTACTTCGTGTCGAAACTCTAAAAGTTTCTGATTTGTGTTCTTTCAAAAGAAACACATAACCACAACGTGATGTCACATCCGTTAAGGTCACGAAATATTCATGTTAACATCTAGCCTAGCTAGATATGGGCCCACTTACTTCACCATGAATAGGGCTAACAGATCGGTGGCCTTTTACACTATTACCTAGTAAATAGTATTTTAGGTACTTTACCTAGTAAACTAGATTCGTAGACCTTATTTGAATAGTCAAATCATTCCTAGTACCCACTCTTCAAAAGTGTGGATATACGAGTCTTGTTTAATTGTGTCCCAGACAACAATGCCACAAATAAGTCTCTATTGATCAAATCAATTTGAGCTATTTATTTGTCATTTATATGTTTGAGATTTAATTTATATTCAAAATATAAATTATGTTATTTACATCTAATGTATTTATCTCAGTATCATCTTTATATAATGAAACACTTTAGTGTTCTAGAATATAAAGGTTTTATCCGCATCGGATTAAACACTGATATAGAGATAATGTCTCTAGTCAAACTAGTGACATTATAACATTTCCTAATTTAAGTACATACCCTAAGGGTAGTTCCTAAACTTAGGTATCTACGGTCGAAACAACGACTTTCGTCCCGTTTCCAATTCGCAGAGAAATCTCGGCTTGAAGCCAGTATCCAGCTCACAGCGGATTCTGAACGTCAATACATATATGTATTATGTACCACACTAAGTATTTAAAATCCAATTTTAATACTAGTAGTAAACATAACTTTGACAAATATTTTTAAAGTTAGAGCCTCTCCCTATCTTTAATTCCTTCGTGTCTTCCATATCCAAATGGTAGTCACTTTGGGATATGTCAATTATCATTTCAATATTTCACAAACCTTTGGCCAACCTTGGGTTTCGGAATATCGAAATGATGTGCACCTTGTGCAACTTGCCCAATTGCAAACTTTGACTTTTCTCCACTAGAATGGTCAATTAATTCTCCAAGAATTATTAATTGCAATTTTAATACTTTAAATCTAAAGATAGATTTATTGTAAGTATATTAATTAAGCACTAAAGTCATCATCACATAAATCTTCCAAAGACTTTATGCTCTACTATTTGCTTAATTATGGGCTTAGTCATAATAAGTTATTTTATCAAATAAATTAACCTATTATTTATTCCCAATATGAAAATTAAATCATTTTAAAGCATTTAATCCAATGATTATATATTTTAAATATTCAACTTTTCATCAATTGTTTTATTCTTTCTTGATTTCAATAGTCCAACTATTTAATCAATTTAATAAGGTACTATTTATTATAATGATTACAATAATCCAATTATTTAATCAACTATAATTTTAATATTGATTACTATAATCTAATTATAAAATCAACTATCATTTTAATTCAATTATATTGATTACTATAATCCAATTATAAAATCAACTAATATTGAATGAGTTTGTATATAGTCCAACTATATGTTTTTTTAAAACAACATAAAATATTAGTCCAACTAATACTTTTGATTAATATGACGAGTAAAATATAGATGAGCGCGTTTAGCGAGTATTCGAACGAATGTTGCAAATTCAATACTTGCCTCCCACTATTTTTCGTCGAGCCTCTAACCCTCTGTCGAGTACTCGGGAACCGTGTTTCTAGTGGGCTAGGATCCCGTTAAATATCACACAATCTTGACTTTGGCCAACAAATTGTATGATAATTAACTAGGTAGATCTCGAAGATCAATTGGATCTCATCCAACTCCTAGATCCAGTAGGTGGACATCCAAGCCCCAAACATATATCTAATATATGCCTATACATCGAATGTATACCCTAACCTTTTTCCTCTGAATCAACTAGGCCTTGGCTTTGGCACAACAAACCTAATGATCCCAGTCAAGCGCGGACCCATTGACATGGAAGCTTCGTAATCAATGTCGTTGGACAAGAAGTGGTCTTGACTTTGGCCAACAAACCACAACTTGGACAAGACACCAATATGGAACAAAGCCTCGTGATTAAAACACATCTTCGAAGGACAAGGGCTTGACTTTGGCCAACAACCCCTGCCAATCTAGGATCTTGAGTAAGAATCACTCAATGGAAGGAAAAAAACGCATGATATTTATGAGGGTTTTTCGCGTGCAAATTGGCTACCAATTTAATTATCTTTGTTAGGTCTCATCATACACCCTTAAACATGCATTCTAAATACATAATAAAGCGAGTATGAAAATAAATAATAATGATATGCGGATGGATACTTAACATATTGATCCTAGATCAAATCTCTCCCTTTCTCACTCAAGCTAGCACTAGTATTACTTCTACCCGTTACACTACACTTCTAAAGAAACTCATATACATAGAGGGGAATAGGTGAGAAGAGAATACAAAAGAGAAAGAAGAGTGTGATAAGGCTGGACACGCAGGTCCAATTTAATAAATCGAATTTATTACAAACAATTTCTAAAATTGCCCACCCGTCTAATATCCATCCGATATACATTATTCATTCAACACAACCACGTATTCACACACATAAGCATGCTATCAATCAATCTAATCAAATTAATTAATCTGATATTTAGTGATCATCCAATGTTCAAACAACGATTTGATTTTGTTCGAGTCAAACTCGTTTTTGCGAATAAGTACTTAAAGTACGAATTCATGAATTAAATTAAACTACATCATTAAATCTAATTTAACATGTATTTAATACTAATCATTATTCAATTCCAAATTAAATATTACACTTTTATTCAATAAACCTTTTCGATTTAAATTCCAAATTTAATCGTAACGCGTCTCAAAGACCGATTAACGTCCAACGTCAATTCAATTAAAGTCCAATGGGCTTTTGATTGATTTCTTAAGGCGTGGACTTTTGGTCAACTCGGGTCAAACCGATAACCAAAGTCCAATCCGGGATTTACCCCATAAGCCCATAAATCAATTTGGGCCCATTAGGCCCAATTGAACATTAAAGGTTCATTAGCCGCAATTGGGCTTTATGGTTAAGGTTTTGGGCCCCAATTGGATCCAATCCACTTGGCCTAAACCAAACTGATAAATCAAGCCCAATAGGCCCAATTACAATATTAAAGTCCAATTTCCAAAATTAGGCCCAATTAATAAATATGACAAAATCCAATTCATATTCAATTAAAATAAAGTGTATTACATGATTAATCAACTAAATCAATATTTCTAAAACACCATATTAGTCCAATTAATCATGCTTAATTCATTATACATGTCCAACATACAAATTGAAAAATCAAACCCATTTACATGCTACTAAGCTCTCGGCCAAGGAGGGATTTTGTGTCCGATTCGGTTTCAATCCAATCGAACATACAATCGACATTAATCACCATCCAATTTGATTACATACACATCCAATGTCATAAAATCAAAATTACAAGACATTAAAGGGCATTGTAGATTCGGCCAACATAAGGAATTTAGGGATTTTGTTCAATTCAAAATTCAATCCAATTAATTTCAAATTAACATCATCCTACATGATTCTAACTCATCCAATGAATCAAAAAACAAAAAAATTCCAAGAACTCCAATATCAATTTACATTCGGCCAACATCAATATTTTGGGGAAAATTATTCCAAATCAATTTTCAACAAATTGGTCCAACCAAAATGCAATAAAACATGTTATAAGCATACTCAAACAATCAATTTATTCAAATCATGCTCAACAAACATTTACCCAAATTTTAAGCCCTACATTTTTCATGCTTGCAACATTAGCTCATGATGCCATTGTTGGTAATTATCTAAGGTCCCAAGATCAAACAAGACATGAAATTATGTGTGAACACATCAACGGAGGTAGCGGAATACTCACATTGATCGGTAGAGTCGATTTGAAGACAAATGAACCCAAAAAACGCACTGCCATGTAAGCCTACTGCATGCAGTCCACTGCCTACAAAAACAGAAAATTGAATGAGAAAACGGAGCTCCTAGCTTCGTCGGATGGATCCCGTCTCATGGTCGAACCTCCCTACCACCTTCGCAAGACTTGTAAGTGTGCTAGCACTTGATTTCTCACCATGAGAAACCACTCTTAGCTTCCCTATTGCTCAGTTTTTCTGGTTCAAAACCCAGTGAGCATTGTGTGCCATTTGGGCGTGAGAGAAGAGGCATTTGAGAGAGATGAAAATGGTTTGTGTTAATTAAAATGATTTACCAAAAAATCAATTATATTTATGCCATAATTTATTAAATTAATAATAATTTATGACACTACACATGCAATAGCTTAGAGTGTCAAACACTCAATTTCCATGCAATAACATTGAGTGCATTGTACACTATCTACATGCAAGCATTAGAATGACATGTGTCATGTGGGCCCAACGTTTCCAAATGAAAGTGGGCCCACGTGCACTCACGCGTTCGGGTTCGATATTTCCGAAATACCGAGCTTACGTCGCGACGTTAATTCAATCGAATTTAAATAAATAATTACGCCTGGCGAAATTATTATTTACGTCGCTAACGAATTAATTCTGAATTAACTCGTTTGCCCGAATTAAAATCTAATTTTAATTCCGCGTCGAAATCTAATTTCGTTTAATATATCGAATATATTAATTCGTCGATTAATTCCCAATTAATCGTTCTCTCTCTCTTTAGACGACATTTTATCCCGGATAAAATATCTCCGTTATTAATCCTAGATTAATTTTCTCCTCTTCTATTATAATCCAGATTATTCAAGAGTGCGAGTTGTGCGTCATCGGTGGATTATCGGGAAGCGACCCATGAGATCCCCGGATAATCTGGCAGTAAATACGGTCGTCGGAGTATCCGAATCACGTACGTACCAAGTACTACGTTCTACCGATTTACGAGACAAGGTCGACTCCTAGCAAAGCACCAAGTCTACCTAATTCTCCGGACATATCCATTAAAGAATATTAAGATCTGTATCAAGCGTAGTATACTAATGTATTGTGTATATCGGCCCAGTATCGGATAGTCACGTGCTAGGGCTGGGGCTGGATAAGTGTCTGCCCCGTCCGAAACACATTATCGGATGTTTGGTACTAGTCTCTATAATCGGATATTCATGACCTGGTCATAATATCACGATTGGATGCGCATCACTTTAAGAGCACTAATACCGTATCCTGCGTGACATCATCTCCATTATGACTGGAGTGACACTTCCGTCTTGACATCACATCCAATACACTACGATTCTCAATATACCCGGCATTGCGTACACAGAACCGGTTACAGTCTAGACGACCTCAACTAAAGTATATCGATTGTCGTAAGCATTAGCGATGTAAGTCTCAGGTTAAGACTATACACACCTACCTTGATTTCGGCCTCCCATAGACACATCGTCATAATACCAATGGGATTCCGAGGGGTCTATCCAGAGCGAAAGGTTTCCCGTACCATCGGTGATGAACACGACCTCCTATCGCACTTGCATAAGTATCCAATACTTATATATATGAGAACTATGTCGTTGTGCCCTCACAACGCGCACAAGTGCAATACTAGCCTATTCCGCATTATCGATGTCCAGTCTCGATAATACTACGGCTAGGGATATTTAATGATTAATCCTTCGTGTGGACTGATACTGTCTCATATCATCTACAGGAACTAATCATAGGGACCCTCTCTTCATTTATATATCTATGGTGATCTAATCACAAATGACGAGAGAGTGCATTTCCTTGTTACATAGTTAATTTGTTGCTACAACAACACAATGATCTGTGCAAATAGTGACGCTATGGGTCATTTTATCCCACAGATGGACACCGACGTAGTTCGGCTTATATTATCTCTATCTACGACGACGAGAGTGCAGCTTCGAATTTTTAGTGGAATAGCCCGAAGTTAATAATTCAGAATATTTAATTAAGAGTTTAATAATATTCCGGGATTATTGGAGCTCGGAACCGTAGGTCCCATTTGGCCCATGTGCTAGCTCGATATACTGTAGCAGATTAAATATTTTGGATAGTATATATTTATAGTCCAATTATATCTCAAATAGTATAATATATATTATTAATATGATTAATGATATATTTTGTCACACTTGAAACTATATGTTAATTTTAATATATGGATTTATAATAAGTGATTATATGATAATTATTTATTATAAGTTATTAAATTATATTATATAATTTAATAAAGTTTTAAATTTTTTATTTTCCAAAAATGGGTTTTGGAAACCTTTTTTGGTTGGAAATGAAGTTACACCTTTTAAAAGGTAATAACTTATTTTATTTTATAACATTCATTTGTCATGATGATGACATTAAGTAAATTTTGATGTTATAAATTTTTTATTCAAAAAAATAGGGCTGGTCGAATTCTTGCAAAGGGAAAAGGAAAGGTTTTCATTTTATTTTAAAAAATTAAAACCATTCTAGCCCAAGCCACCTTTTGATGTTCTAAGTTTTCTCTAACGAGTTGAAGAAAAACAAGAACAAGAAAAATAAAAAGTTGTTGTGTGACAATTATTTAATCTCTAAAGAGTTTAGAGATTAGTCTGTGAGTATAGCCCACACTATATTCTGTTGAAAGAAGGAAAAGAGGCTTACTTGACCAAGAAAAGCTTGAAAATTCATCACCATTCCTTCAAAATCTAATGAAAGTGAAGAAGATTTAAAGAGCTTCCTTGCATCATAGCTCACATTTTTTTGGCCTTCTAAGGGATGAACAAATAGTACCATATTTATAGGAAAAAATTGGCTAATTTTTGTTTGACATGAATGGCTAGATTTGTGCCACATCACTCATTCTAGTCCATTTTCGAATTTACTATAGTAGCCACGGAAATCACGGTTTATGACCTACTTCTGATTCAGATTTAGAAAAATATTCAACGTGGAAGTTATAGGCATCGGTCTTAAATTTCTGACGATATAAAGGTCATAAATATTGGAGATCGCATGAAGAATATATGGCCCAAATACTAAGAGTTGTCCGGAGTAGAATATCGAACAAGTTTCATATTGGAATTGCGAGAAATTTACCGAATGTCCGCAAGGCAATTTCACAAGCACATACACGCTTGAACATGATTTATATTATATATTACATCATCTATATCATAGTAGTCATCGGGATTACCGAGTAGTAGTCATCGAGATTTCCGGGGTGTTACATTTTCTCCCTCATTTAAATATGATTCGTCTTCAAATTCTCTTTAGAATTGGAATTCTGGAATATGTTTAGGCTTGAAATTCATGATACTGAATATCTTACCATAAGTCACAGGATTCACATGCTATTTTCTAAACCATCAACTTTCAACTGACTACATACTCATAACCAACTCTGATTTGTCAACTATATCACATTATATTCTTTCGGTCTTCCATATGATGTCATTATACCATAGAACAATGTGATCACCATGTTGAACCTTACATGCCATGACTTGGAAGTCATATCCTGGGATGTATTCTAATTGGCGTGCGTGAATCCTTACTCTGCCGTAAACTATTCTGCATTATCTAGGTTCAATTGAACTTAATAACTAAAATCTCCGCCAAACTGATCGATCACCATTTAGCTAGCAAAAACATACATACTCTTCGTCTTACCCTAACACATTTACGTATAACACCTCTTGCCATTGCTCGCACATACTGCTCCAGAGTTCGTGGCTAAAATGAATACCCCTTAAATTTTTTGATTGAGAGGTAATTCTTCGTTCTCATTCCATGAAACTTCTGCTGAGTACTCTACACTACCGTCATGCTACAAATTTTCCTATGCTTCAAAGAAATCTCATTTCTAGGCCTCCAGTTTATGCTCAACATTCTCTAACCCGATTCCATGCTTGAGCTATCAGTTCTAAAATTGATACTATATTCATGGTCTACCGTCCCACACACCTTAGTTCCACTCTCGTTGAAACCTCTTACACCTCTTTCCATGACAACTTTAATTCTTAAATATCACTTGAGACTTCTGTTACCCTTCACGATTAACATATCACTTTTATATTTTCTTCTTAGGTGATACTTACGAGTCCCTAGAAATACTGTTGTTCTCTATGGTTAGGCTTTTTCATATTCCGCCTCCATTCTGGGTGTAAATTCATAAAAGAATAACCTTACTAGGAATTTCTTTAGCGCCACATACTCACTCTTATTCTAGCATTTCTTCTCATAACGTAACTATTTAACTATATATTTTCCATTGCTAAGCTGCAACTATTTATCAGCCCGTCCTTCAAGTTCTCTAATCTCTGCTTATCTGTAGGCCTTAGGATCTCGTAGTTCATGGTCAAATTCCTCATGTACTTATGGCTTACTACTGTTCTTTACCAGTGCCTCTTATATTCAGGTCATTAATTCTAGATAAATCTTCTGGCAGTCTTTCCTAATTGGCTAAAGTCTCGGGAACAAGGTACATATATTAGACTTAATTGTATGTATACTTGAGCTTAAATTGTATTCATTGCTATTCACATCAATATTGGCGACTCGTTTCTGGTTACTCATTTAGTATTCTAAAAAATATAATACCCCGGTAATCTCGACAACTACTACCCGATAATCCCGATGACTACAATGATATAAATGACATAATATATAAGATAAATCATGTTCAAGCGTGTATGTGCTTGTGAAATTACCTTGCGGATATTTCAGTAAATTTCTCACAATTTCGAAATGAAACTTGTTCGATGTTCCACTCCGAACAACCCTTAGTATTTGGGCCATAACTTCTTCATACAATCTCATATTTTTATGAAATTTATATCGTTGGAAAGCTAAGACCGAGACAACTTTTGTGTTAAACATTCTTCTAAATTCGAATCAAAAGCATGTCAAAAATCATGATTTCCTTGGATGCTACAGTAAATTTGAGAATGGACTAGAATGGGTGATGTGACACAAATTTAGTCATTCATGTCAAATAAAATTAGCCACTTTTTTCCTATAAATATGGCATTATTTGCTCATCCCTTAGAAGGCCAAAAACATGTGAGCCATGATGCAAGGAAGCACTTGAAATATTCTTCACTTTCATGAGATTTTGAAGGAATAGTGATGAATTTCCTAGCTTTTCTTGGTCAAGTAAGCCTTTTTTCCTTCTTTCTCCTTCTCATATAAGAAAATGAGCATCCATTTTTCACTTGCATTCTCACACATAGGAACCCTACGAGTTTAGGGATTTGTTGTTTGAGAAGATTGGGCAAAGTTTAAGCCTCAATACATGTTTATGAAGTTTTTTAAAGTGATTGTGCCTAAATCTTGATTGAAATAACGTCAAGGTGTAAATGGGCATGAGGGCCGAATTCTTAGCATGTTGGAGGGGAATATTGTTTTTGATGTTGTGATGATACTCGATTAATGTCTGTTTTGAGTGTGTTAAGAAGTGCTTGTGTGAAGTCATGGTGTGGGGTGTTGGTACTATATTTTGGAATTTGACGGTGGAGAGTTAAATATTGGCCTTGAATCAGGCCAACATTGCGATGCGTATGAGCTAGCGTCGCGACGCCGAGTTTGTGGATGCCATCTGTTTCGGGTTAGTCGTGTGGAAGACTCGGGTCAGTCGTGAAAATATCATCTACCTCGGGTTGGTCATGAGAATGACTCGAGTCGGTCATGTGGAGGACTCGAGTCGGTCTTATGGAAGACCCGGGTCGATCGTGTGGAAGACTCAGGTTGGTCATGTGGAAGCCTCGGGTCGGACGTATGGAAGTCGCGACGCTCAGCTTTTGGCGTCGCGATGCGAAACAGGAAATGCTCTCTGCTTTAGTCTGTTGGTATGGATGTCTCGACGCTCCCGACCTGGAGTCACGACGCTTCCGACCTGGCGTCGCGACGCTCCCGACCTGGTGTTGCGACACGTAACAGAAACACTCTCATTCCATTTCATATTCATCTTAGGAAGTTAGAAGGCACTCTAAAGGTTTTGTATGCGACACGCATGTACATTCACCCCATCCATGATCATGAATACCTTCTCAGTTAAATTTTCTAACCGTGCTCGGATACAGGTCGGTATGACTTTTCCCCAGGAACGATAATTTTCTTCAACGAAAGAAAGAAGTGCCAGCCAAATTCCAAATCTGTGAGTGGACCCTTTTCCCAAATTGATATTTAGTGATTTGTTTTGAATTAAGACTTATTTTTGAGCACTTAGACCAATAGCCAAGTTTACTTTCAATCATGATTTTGAATGAAAATTTTATTATGATGTATGCCTTATAGCTTTATATGATGTAAACGGATTTATATGTTTTGAAATAAAATGATGCATTATTCATTTATCAAAGTGTTTGTTTAAATTTCGCATATTATAAATTATCTTGAATACCCTAGATTACTTATGTGCCTTCAGACTTAGTGTATGAGTGTCATACACATGAGGATTTAAGTCTGAAGTTATTAATCTTAAATAGTCCATAGAGAGCAAATAAAGCGGGTACTTTGTTTGTGGTTTATCTATAGCTGCGGTCCATTCTATATTTGTATGGCGACCTTGATCCAGGATCGTCCATGTAGAGACATGAGAATGAAGGCACCTTGTATGATGTGATCATATAGGACTGGACCCATATGGAAATGACATTTTTTAATATCCGTTAAACAAAGAAAGTCATTTCGATATACTAGATGGTCATATATGGATTGATCTTAATCCTGAGTGTACTACGAACTCCTGGATGGCATGCTATGTCCTTTGATTTACAAAGGTGAGGTTGGTGTAGCAGCCCCGACCAATAGCTACGTACTTTGGGGGCATGGTCTGTTGTGTAGCTGGGAACGTTTTACGTAGACATGAAGTTCACTCCTTCTTGCGAGAAGTAGAGGAGTATATTTCTTAAGGGTTCATTTGGTGCTTGAACGATTTGAGCGCTCAAGTCTTTCTATTACGAATAGAAAGATTAAAATTCATAATGGTTATGAATAAATCGTTCATTAGAGAATCAATGGTACTTAAGGTAAAAATAATTAGAGGGGTATAACGGACATTATGACCTGGCTCTAATTATGAGATACTCGTGAAGGGTTAATCTATATGTAGTGACTATATCGATGGACACCGACTTGGTTCGGCTTAATATATCATATGCGGCAACGAGAGTGCAACTTCGGATTTTTAGTAGAATAACTAGAGTTAATAATTCAGAATATTTAATTAAGATCTTAATTAATATTTCGAGATTATTGGAGCTCGGAACCATAGGTTCATTTGGTCCTCGTGCTAGCTCGATATACTGTAGCGGATTTAGTATAATTGGATAGTCCAATTATATACTCACAAAGGTATAAATATTATTAATTTGATTAATAATATTATTTTGTCACACTTGAAACTTTATATTAAAAGTTAATATATAGTTTTATTAAATATATGATATTTAAACAATGGATTAAATTATATAAGATATAATTTAATGTGAGGTCAAATTAGGAATTCCAAATTTATTTAATGTAAGGTTAAATTAGGAATTCCAATTTTTTTTGGGTTTTGGAAACCATTGGCTTTATTTTGGTAGTTACACTTTTTTGAAAGGTAATAACTCATTAGTTTTTAACATATATTTGATTTATAGAAATTAATATTGGATGTTACAATATTAAAGAAAAATAACCCCTTGGCCGATGATTGCTATGGATGGGGAGGCTAAGGGTTTGTTAATTTTGGAAATTAATAACCCTAAGTATAAAAGAAAATTTGATTTTTCTTTTTGAAAAACTCTCTCATTCTAACCTAGCCTTCACCTTTCTTCTTCTTCCTTATTCTCTCAAAAGTTGAGAAAAGCTTAAAAAGAAAAAGAAGAAAAATAAATAATCAAAAAGAACAAAAGTTGTTTGTGTGACTCAATCCCTAAATCGTTTAGAGATTATCTTGTGAGTCTTGCCCACACAAGTTTTCGTTGGTAACGAGATATAGTTCGGAAGAGTTGTGGTGTCGAACAAAATTCATCTTCATCTCTTTCTCTTTGTATTCGGCAGTGAGCATGGTATTTGGATCATTGCCGCCCCTTTCTTGGTGAAACGGAACTCCGTTTGGTTTCGTTTTAATCCAGAATTTGTGGGGAATATTTTGTGATGTTTTGGGGCTGTGTTGGGGCGAAAAATCAGAACCAAAACATAGCTGTCCAAGTATTTAGGGGGTTATTTCTGCAGTGCGTTGGGCGCGAATCGAGTCCAAAATAATCCATTTTTTATCTGGCTATTCGGGGCTGTTCAGGGACTGTTTTGGGGCTGAAATTTTGTTTAAAACTAAAGCAAAATTTCAGTGGTGGTTGCAGTAGCATTCGGCGTTCAAAGGAGAAGGGCAGAAAAATTTTCAAGTTCGATCCGTGTGCCTAAACCGTTTCAGCTGCGCTAGGAAAGGGTTTCCTACAATTGGATGTTACAACCCTTAAAGAGCAATTTTAAATTATCATTAAAATGATAATCATGTAATTCTGGATGTTACAAAAATTGCTATACATGTAGAGGAGTGGCCGAAAATACAAGGGTAGAGAGTGGAAAAGATTTTGCAATTTTTGGAAATTGGAAATCCTAAGTATAAAAAGAAAAATTAGATTTTTCTTGGGAACTCTCTCACTTGTAAACCTAGCCACCTTTCTTCATCTTCTCCATTCTCTCAAAATTTGAGAAACTCAAAGGAAGAACAAAAAGAAAAAAATCAAAATAATTTGAGTGTGACAAAATCTCTAAATAGTTTTGGGATTAAATTGTGTGAGTCAAGTCCACACTTGTTTCCGTTGGTTGTGAGACATAGCACGGAAGACTCTTATGGTGTCGATCATAAAGGTTAGCCATCATTATTCATCTATACAAGTACACAACAGTGAAGGTGAATTGTCTTCACTGCCGCGCCATACATAAGTGATTCGGGGCTCGGTTTGAATTTTATTTAATCCAAAATTTTGGGAAACACTTGGGGACATTTTGGGCTGTGTTGGGGCTGATTTTTGAGTGAAAAATTAGACCAGAAATATCTCTACTGGTCATGCAAATCAGGGGGTGATTTGGGTGTGTTTCGGGAGCATAACAAGTCCAATACAGTCTAATATTTCACTGCAGTTCGGGGGTTGTTCCGGGACTGTTTTCAAGGGCGTTCCGGGGCTGTAATTTTTTCCGAAACAGAAACAAAATTTCAGTGTTGCTGCTGGTCAGATTCGACCATTCAAGGTGAATGGCAAAAAAAATTTTCAAGTCTGATCCGTGTGCCTAAACCGTTTCTGCTGCGAGAGGAAAGCATTTCCTACAGTTGGCATCAAGAGCGAGGTTGAAAAGTGTTATTAACCTTTCTCTTTTTAATTTAAAGTTTCTTTTTTTTTTTTTATATATTTATATGATTTATAAATATGATATGCATGTTTAGATGAGTAGGCACAATATAATATTCATATGATGAATGCTTATTTTTTTCATGTGATGAATGGATTTTGCATTGGTCGTAAATTTTTATGGCTCTTATTTTTAGTTGGTTTTTTTTTTGGGATGTAAGGCTATAAGGCCATTTTCTACAATTGTTGTAATTTTATTTTTCGATGAAAAAAAATTCAAATGTTGTAATTTTGAGCATTGTATTCGCTAAAGGAGCCAACACCACATTGGAGCGAGATTTGAAGACCAAGGGATGCCTTGGTAATTTTATGTACTAATTAGATTAGTATAGGAAAAATAAGAGTCCGGTCAATGCAAAATATATATATTTTTTTGTTATATGTATGTTTAATTCGAATTGTTTGAATAACATTGCATATAGCTTATGGTGTCTACTCTTGCATTTCACATGCCATAACATGTTTTAGATGCATGATCATTATAGACATGAAATATGATTTTATGTAATTTAAAGTGTTTAAATTAGAATATGATGTGCATGGAATCAATTAATTGGATTAATTGGATTTATGGTTTAAAATTGAATTCTAATATATTGGGCTTAATTGGTGCATAAATAAATTCCATTGGTATATAGGATGGAAACCCGAATATAAATTCCATAGCCGAATCTGAATGGATGGTAATGTGGTCCTGCACTCGGGATACAACTCCACGTACCATTGGATTTTATAATACACTAAGATTAATTAAATAGTTTAATATAAATCTTGACCATTTTAGGATTCTAAAATTTTAAACCTATTAGTGTTCTAATATTTTAAAAGTTAAAATATAACAGGTCACTAATACCACTCTAATTAAATTAGTTTAATTGAGTAATGATATTAGTAGAGACTAATGAAAAATTAGTGATATAAATTTTAAGAGTTAAAATTGGTTAGGTCACTAATGTTGAACTAGTGTAAATAACACTTATGATTTAACCGTCATAAATTTATTCACACTAGTTAAATTAAAATATTATATATTTTATAAATAGAAACCTTAATTTTAAAATAGTGAGTGGGAGAAGGATATACGACAGTATATCCCGCGATCTCCGTTGTTAGTCCGAAAATGTGAGATTCAAAAGGTGCCTCGAGACGGCTTTGCTTTCGTCCCCCTATGGATGATGTCCATTTTGGGTCAATATCAGGTTTGGATTCCGAGAGGATAGATGTTGGACAATTATGACCCCATAACGTCACTATTTGTACAGATCATGGTGTTGTTGTACAAATTAACTATGTGACAAAGGAGATTGCTCTCTTATCATTTGTGATTAGATCACCAAGATGTATAAATGATATGAGGTCCTTATGATTTGTTCCTGGATTGAGATAATATGAGACAGTATCAATCCACGAAAGATAAATCATTAAATATCCCTAGTCAGAGTATTATCGAGATTGGACATCGATAATGCGTAAAAGACTAGTATTACACTTATGCGCGTTGTGAGGGCATAATGGCATAGTTCTCATATATTTGGGTATATGATGCTCATGCAAGTGTAATAGGAGGTTGTGTTTTACCGATGGTACGGGAAACAGCTTCGCTCTGGATAGACCCCCTCGGAATTCCATTGGTAGTATGACTATGTATCTATGGAAGTCCGAAATCAGGGTAGGTGTATTTGGTTTTAACCTGAGACTTGCACCGCTAATACTTGCGACAATCAATATACTTTGGTTTTGGTCGTCCAGGGCTTTAACAGGTTCTGTGTACGCCTCTGCTGGGTATATTGATAATCGTAGTGTGTTGGGTATGATGTCAAGACGGAAGTATCACTCCAGTCATAGTGGAGATGATGGTCACGTAGGATACGGAACTGGTTCTCTTATGTAATGCAGTCATCGGGATAAAATGACAAGGTCATGTTTATCCGATTATAGAGACTAGTTACCAGAGATCCGATATGTGCTTCGTACGGGGCAGACACAATTCCAGCCCAATGCCTTGCACGTGACATCCGATACTGGATCGAAATACGCAATACTACGTATACTACGCCTGATATAGATAACTATATTCCTGTAAGGATATTTCTGGAGAATTGGGTAGGCATGGCGATTTGCTAAAAGCCAACTTTGTCTTGTAAATCGGTAAAAACGTAGTACTAGGTTCTTACGTGTTCGGATAGTCCGACGACCGGATTTACTGCCAACATATCCGGGAATCTCATGGGTCGCTTCCCGAAGATTCACCGATGACGTATGACTCGCACTTTAATTAATATGGGATTAATTACGGAGATATTTTATCTGGGATAAAATATTATTTAAAGAGAGAAATCGATTAATTTGGAATTAATCGATAATAATATATTCGATATATTATACGAAATTGGATTTCGACGCGGAATTGAAGTTAGATTTTAATTCGGGCGAACGAGTTAATTTAGAATTAATTCGTTAGCGACTTGAATAGTGATTTTGCTAGGCATAATTAATTAATTACGTCGCAACGAAAAATTCGTTAATTTGGAATTAACGAACCCGATCCCGGGAGTGTTTGCGAGCGCACTCGCATTTCGAATTTGAGTGCGGCACGCAAGTCACATCAAGCGTCAAATCGCTAGTCACATCAAGCGTCAAATCATTAGTCACTTTGAGTGATGTGACAACTTGTCACTTGATTGATTGAGTGATGTGAATAGTTGATGGAAGTGGTTGGAAAGCTTTTTGAAAGCTTGATTGACATTTATTATTATTTTAAATGTTTGGTATATGTTTTGATTTTTGGAAATCAATAAACAACCCAACACATTTTCTTCTCTCCTCACTTCCCTCTCTTTGACGCCCAAAATGGGGCTGTCTTCCTCTTCTTTTCTGGTTTACTGTCGTGAAAATGAAGGAGAATCAAATGATGATTTTGTGGCAAAATCATCAAGTGCTAGCACACCATTTGAGTCTTGCGAATGTGATAGGGAAACCAACCCGTGAGCTTGGAATCACCACCCAAAAGGCTTGGAGCTTGGACCGAATTTGGAGATCAAAAACAGTGGACTGCCGAATCCATGGAGGACAAAATCTGTAGTTTGCCGAGCACTCAAGGAGGGTCAAGAAGAGTTTTGTTCTTCACCGCATCGCTCAACCGCTCGATGTAAATATTCTGCAACTTCTTCGATTGTATTCATATATGTTTTATGCTTGTTATTCGATCCTCGGGACCGTAGAACTCCAACAATGGTATCAGAGCATTGATAAAAGCATGAAACTTGATTTAGGGTTAAAATTGGGTAAAATGTATTTGAGCATGATTTAATGAAATTGGATGATTTAGTATGCTTAAATTATGTTTAATTGAAGATTGATTGGATCAATTTCATGAAATGTTGTTTGGAACAATTTTCCCCAAATCACTTAGCTTGGCCGAGAGGTGTAGAACCCTAAATGTCTTGGATTTTTGATTTTTTGATTCATTGGATGAGTTGGAATCAATTGGGAATGTGGATTTAATGTTGAATTGGATTTAATTGGATTGAATTTGAATTGGACATAAAAATCCCCTCCATTGCCGAGACTTAAGCATGTAAATTGGGTTTGATTTTTGATAAAATGTGTTGGACATGTTTTGTTGTTAAAGAGCATAATTAATTGTGTAAATTGATATTTTAGAAATATTAATTTGGGTGATTAATTATGGCATCGCACTTAGGTTAATTAAATTGTGAAATTGGATTTTTGTAATTTAATTAATTGGGGCAATTTTGTAAATGAGCTTATTGGGCTTGGTTGTACCAAGTTAGGTTTAGGCTAAATTGGTTGGATCCAATTGGCCCAAAACCGTTTCCATAAAGTCCAAATGCAACTAATGGACCTTTAATTATTTTAATTGGGCCTAAATTGATTTCTAGGCTTATGGGATTATTCCTTGATTGGGCTTTGGTTATTGGGTTTGACCTAAGTTGACCAAAAGTCCACGACTTAAGAAATTAATTGAAAGCCCATTGGACTTTAATTAAATTAACGTTAGACGTTAATCGGGCTTTGAGACCCGTAACGATTAAATTTGGAATTTAAGTCGTAAAGGTTCATTAATAAAGTGTAGTATTTAATTTGGAATTAAATAGCGAATTAGTATTAAATACATATTAAATTGGATTTAATTTTGTAGTTTAATTTAATTCAAGAATTCGTACTTTGAGTACTTATTCGCAAAACGAGTTTGACTCGCGCAAAATCAAATCATTGTTTGAACATTGGATGGTCATTAATTATCAGATTAATTAATTGGATTAGATTGATTGATAACATGCTTGTGTGAATACATGGTTGCGATGCTTGAATAATGTATATCGGATGGATATTAGATGGGTGGGGCAATTTTGGAAATTGTTGTAATAAATTTAGAATTTATTAATTGGACCTGCGTGTCCAGCCTATTACCTCATTTCTCATTGTATTTCTCTTCTCACCTATTCCCCTCAATGTAAATGAGGTTTCTTTAGAAGTGTAGTGTAACAGGTAGAAGTAAATACTTGTGCTAACGGGAGAGAGGAAATGGAGAGATTTGATCTAGGATCAATGTGTTAAGTATCCATCCGCATATCATTATTATTTTATTTATACGCGCTTTATTATGTGTTTAGAATGCATGTTTAAGGGTGTATGATGATGAGACCTTAACAAAGATAATAAATTGGTTGCCAATTTGCACGCGAAAAACCCTCACAAAATATTAAGCGTTTTTCCTTCCATTGAATGATTCTTACTCAAGATCTAAGACTGGCATTGGTTTGTTGGCCAAAGTCAAGGCCTTTGTCCGTCGAGGATGTGTTTGAATCATGAGAGCTTTGTTCCATATCGGTGTCTTGTCCAAGTTGTGATTTGTTGGCCAAAGTCAAGATCACTTCTTGTCCATCGACATTGATTACGAAGCTTTCCAAGGTCAATGGGTCACGCTTAACTGTGATCACTAAGTTTGTTGTGCCAAAGCCAAGGCTTAGTTAATTCAGAGGAAAAAGGTTAGGCAATATATTGGATATATTGGCATATATAAGATATATGTTTCGGACTTGGATGTCCCCTACTGGATCTAGGAATTGGATGGGATCCAATTGATCTTAGAGATCTACCTAGTCAATTATCATACAATTTGTTGGCCAAAGTCAAGATTGTGTGACATTTAACGGGATCCTAGCCCACTAGGAAACACGGTTTCCCGAGTACTCGACAGAGGGTTAGAGGCTCGCCGAAAAATAGTGAGAGGCAAGAATTGAATTTGCAATATTCGTTTAATTACTTGCCATACGCGCTCAAAACAAACATCTTTCGTCAAATAATTAATTATTAGTTGGACTAATATTTAATTGTTGTTTTAATTAACAGTTGGACTGTATTCAAATAATTAATTTATAGTTGATTATATAATTGGATTATAGTAATCATTATAATGATTAGTACCGATATCGTTGATTAAATAGTTGGACTATTAGAATCAAGATAAAATTGAAATATTAACATTTAAAACATAATCCTAGGGAAAATGTATTTAAATGGTTTAATTTTCAAATTGGGAATAAAATTTTAGGATAGTCCTGGAAAATAATAAGTTACTTTATTTGATCAAATAACATATTAGGCCTAAGCCCGGAGTTATGCAAATAGTAGAGCATGATCTTTGGAAGATTCATGTAATGATAACTTTAGTGCTTAATCCATTAAGCTTGCCGATTAGACTCCTTAATTTCTTAATCAGAACTAAGGATTAGATCCTTAAAGTATGATATTGAAATTAAAGGATCTTCAAAGATCTATTCTTAGATTTTAGAAGACTAAATTGCAATACTAAACTCTTGGAGAGTTAATGGCTATTCTCAAGGAGACAAAGCCAAAGTTTGCAATTAGGCAAGTAGCGTAAGGTGTATCTTACTTTGATATTCTAGAAGGCCAAGGTTTGGCCAAAGGCTTCTGGAGTGTTGAAAAGGGCAAAGGCAAAATCATTATAATCTTCTGGGAAGATAAAAGACATATCCCAAAATGTCTGCCTAAATTGTGGCAAACGGGATCCCGGAAGTGTGACTGCCGTTTGGAAAAAGCAGACATGAAGGAATTGAAGATGAGCTAGGCTCTAACTTCAAATATGTTTGTCATAAATATGTTCACTACTAGTATTAAAATTGAATTTTAAATACTTAGTATGGTACATAAATATGTACTGATGTTCAGAATCTGCTATGAGTAGGATAATGACTTCAGATTGAGATTGATCTGCGAATCGGAAACGAGACGAACGTCGCTGTTTCAACCATAGATACCTAAGTTTAGGAACTGCCATTCGGGTATGTACCTAAATTTGAAAAGTGTTATAATGTAACTAGTTTGACTAGAAACATTATCTCTATATCAGTGTTTAATCCGTTGCAGATTTACCTTTATATCCTAGAACACTAAAGTGTTTTATTATATAAATATGATATTGAGATAAACACATTAGATATGAATAACAATATTTATATTTTGAATATAAATAAATCTCAAAAGTATAACATGACAAACAAATAGCTCAAACTGATTTGATCAGAAGAGACTTATAAGTGACATTGTTGTCTGGGACACAATTTAAACAAGACTCGTATATCTACACTTTCGAAGAGTGGATACTAGGACAAATTTGATTCTATTCAAATAAAGTCCACGAATCTAGTTTATTGGGCAAAGTTCCTAAAACACTATTTACTGGGTAAAAGTGCAAATGCCACCGATCTGTTAGCCCTAGTTCATAGTGAAGCAAGTGGGCCCATGTCTAGGTAGGCTAGAGGTGGATATGAATATTTCGTGACCTTTACGGATGTGGTATCGGGTTATGGTTATGAGTTTCTTTTAGAACACAAATCGGAAACTTTTAAAGTTTCGACACGAAGTAAACAAACAGATCGGCTAAAGTATTAAACTGTCACGGTAAGACCGTAATGGAGAATACTTAAGCAATAAGTTTCTCAGTATACTTGAAAGAATATAGTATTCTTTCAATGAGGACTCCTCCCGGAACACGTCAATTTGACGGTGTGTCCGAACGGAGAAACCAAATTTTGTTGGACATGATAAGGTTAATCATGAGTCGCTCTGAGCTACCATTTCCTTCAACGGATAAGCATTAAACAGTGCAAAAATTATTTAGAATAAGGTTCCATAAAAGTCTATTTGACAGACTTCATATTAGATATGAACAGGAAAGAAACCGAGTTTCTCATTCCTAAAGATTTGGGTATGCTAGGCATATGTTTGGATGATACCAAACTAAAACCCAAATTGGATAAGTGCCAATTGTAGGTTATCCTAGGGATACCAAAGTATAGTACTTATACAACTCACAAGAGAACAATTTAATTATTGCTCACAATTTAAAGTTGTTAATACTCTCCGAGAACTCGTACATTGAAATAAAAGTACGCGACCTGATGTCTCATATACTTTGAGCATATGGAGTCACAATCAGGCCAATCCAAGTGATAGTCACTGGATTGATGTTAAGAACATCATTGAGTATCTTAGAGAACTAAGGATGCTACATTAAACTATGGAGATGGAGAACTTGAAGTGACTGGGATCACTGCTACAAGTTCCATAACCGATAAAAACGGTACTATACAGTTTGAATAACGGAACAATGAGCTGGAAATCTTCCAAGCAATGTTACCGAATAAACAACAAATGCGGGTTATTGCTGCAGCTGAGGCAGCAATAGAAGCCATTTGGGTCGATAATAAATCTAATTAGATTAGATATAGTTCTGTTAGCAGCTTAGCTAGGCCACAACGCATGCTAAAGAATTAATTGTCTCATCAACGATCCAGATACATACTTTGACTATTCATCTGATTCGTTCGGATCATACATCGTGGCGATGTGATGATCGAATAAATCGCATCAGATGATAATCATGTAAATCCGCTGACGAAAGCCTTTTCTCAGCAATTTGAGCGAACCATACATAGTTTGGGTGGTAGACACTTGAGTGACTGGCTATAGGCCAAGTGGGAGATTGTTGGACAATTATGACCCATAGCGTCACTATTTGTACAGATCATGGTGTTGTTGTACAAATTAACTATGTGACAAAAGAGATTGCTCTCTTATCATTTGTGATTAGATCACCAAGATGTATAAATGATAGGAGGTCCTTATGATTTGTTCCTGGATTGAGATGATATGAGACAGTATCAATCCACGAAGGATAAATCATTAAATATCCCTAGTCAGAGTATTATCGAGATTGGACATCGATGATGCGTAAAAGACTAGTATTACACTTGTGCGCGTTGTGAGGGCATAACGACATAGTTCTCATATATTTGGGTATAGGATGCTCATGCAAGTGTAATAAGAGGTTATGTTTTACCGATGGTACGGGAAACAGCTTCGCTCTGGATAGACCCCCTCGGAATTCCATTGGTAGTATGACTATGTATCTATGGAAGTCCGAAATCAGGGTAGGTGTATTTGGTCTTAACCTGAGACTTGCACCGCTAATACTTGCGACAATCAATGTACTTTGGTTTTGGTCGTCCAGGGCTTTAACATGTTCTGTGTACGCCTCTGCTGGGTATATTGAGAATCGTAGTGTGTTGGGTGTGATGGCAAGACGGAAATATCACTCCAGTCATAGTGGAGATGATGGTCACGTAGGATACGGAACTGGTTCTCTTATGTACTGCAGTCATCGGGATAAAATGACAAGGTCATGTTTATCCGATTATAGAGACTAGTTACCAGAGATCCGATATGTGCTTCGTACGGGGCAGACACAATTCCAGCCCAATGCCTTGCACGTGACATCCGATACTGGATCGAAATACGCAATACTACGTATACTACGCCTGATATAGATAACTATATTCCTGTAAGGATATTTCTGGAGAATTGGGTAGGCATGGCGATTTGCTAAAAGCCAACTTTGTCTTGTAAATCGGTAAAAACGTAGTACTAGGTTCTTACGTGTTCGGATAGTCCGACGACCGGATTTACTGCCAACATATCCGGGAATCTCATGGGTCGCTTCCCGAAGATTCACCGATGACGTATGACTCGCACTTTAATTAATATGGGATTAATTACGGAGATATTTTATCTGGGATAAAATATATTTTAAAGAGAGAAATCGATTAATTTGGAATTAATCGATAAAATAATATATTCGATATATTATACGAAATTGGATTTCGACGCGGAATTGAAGTTAGATTTTAATTCGGGCGAACGAGTTAATTTAGAATTAATTCGTTAGCGACTTGAATAGTGATTTTGCTAGGCATAATTAATTAATTACGTCGCAACGAAAAATTCGTTAATTTGGAATTAACGAACCCGATCCCGGGAGTGTTTGCGAGCGCACTCGCATTTCGAATTTGAGTGCGGCACGCAAGTCACATCAAGCGTCAAATCGCTAGTCACATCAAGCGTCAAATCATTAGTCACTTTGAGTGATGTGACAACTTGTCACTTGATTGATTGAGTGATGTGAATAGTTGATGGAAGTGGTTGGAAAGCTTTTTGAAAGCTTGATTGACATTTATTATTATTTTAAATGTTTGGTATATGTTTTGATTTTTGGAAATCAATAAACAACCCAACACATTTTCTTCTCTCCTCAGTTCCCTCTCTCTGACGTCCAAAAGGGGGCTGTCTTCCTCTTCTTTTATGGTTTACTGCCGTGAAAATGAAGGAGAAACAAGTGATGATTTTGTGGCAAAATCATCTAGTGCTAGCACACCATTTGAGTCTTTCGAAGGTGATAGGGAAACCAACCCGTGAGCTTAGAATCACCACCCAAAAGTCTTGGAGCTTGGACCGAATTTGGAGATATAAAACAGTGGACTTCCGAATCCATGGAGGACAAAATCTGCAGTTTGCCGAGCACTCAATGAGGGCCAAGAAGAGTTTTGTTCTTCACCGCATCGCTCAACCGCTCGATGTAAGTATTCCGCAACTTCTTCGATTGTATTCATATATGTTTTATGCTTGTTATTCGATCCTCGGGACCGTAGAACTCCAACAATAGGGATTCTAGATGTATCTTGTGAACCGACCTACCTTACGGCGGCACTTCACTAGTTAAGTCCAAGAATCTTGAAACGGCGGGTCACACTCACAAAGGAATAATTAACTGTTAATAAAATTCCTTGATCGAATGAAACGGTAGTTGTTTAATAAAGGAATAAGAGTTATTCACGTATATATTAATCGACTGAGATTGTCTCGATCTATCATGCAAGTACTTGACCTACCATACGGCGACACTTACTTGTGGAATGATAGATTTCTGTGGCATAGTAATTCTCTTAGGTTTCTAATTTGTTATTCATGGTTCATCATCATGTTTAAGTTTATGCCAAAATTGTTTGATGATTTTAATATGCGATGAATGAATTTTAAATGCATGTTTATTTTATTTTTCAGCCATGGTTTCTCCATTTATTTCCATACTCTCAAACGATAAATTAACGGGAGAAAATTATGTTAAGTGGAAAAGTAACATGAACGCTATCTTGGTCTATGAAGACCTAAAGTTTGTCCTGACGGAGGAGAGTTCTCTCGAGCCGGCCAGAAATGCTAGCGAAGCTGTGCGTGATACCTACCAGAAATGGGTCGCAGCTAATGAGGAAGCTCGCTGCTACTTGCTAGCAGGGATCTCTGAGGTTCTTGCTGCAAAGCATGAACCTATGGCTTCAGCATCTCAGATGATGGATTCATTGCAGGGCATGTTCAGGCAGCCTTCGGAGCGTCAACATCATGAGGCCATGGTCTCAACGATGACTGCTAGGATGAAAGATGAGACATCAGTCCGATAGCACATCTTAAGGATGATGACCTATCTCAATACTGCTGAAACCCATGGAGCCCGAATTGACGAGCGTAGCTAGGTGACCATGATTATGGAAACTCTTCCGAAGAGTTTCATGTAGTTTAGAAGCAACTATGTTATTAACAAGTTGACTTTTACTTTGACCCAACTGTTGGGGTTTTATTGGGAATTACAAGGTTAGTGCAGCGGAACGCGAAAAAACGCCGATTTCAAAATTTTTTTTTGGAACAATTAAATAAACTTATTATTTAATTAACCAATACTTAAATTATGAAATATAACCTAAGAAATCATATTTCTTTTAATTACAAAATTACCCCAAACTTTTGCAAATTAATTATTTTAGTTTTAAATATGTCAATTACATATTTAATTAATCCCAAAATAATTTTTTCAAGTTTGCTACAAAACCAGAAATATTTTCCAGATTTGCGCCACTGCCCAGATTTTTCTGAAATTTACAAAACAGCCCGGAATTTTAATTAATTGCAATTTGGCCCAATTTTTCAAAACATGTCAAGATCAAATCCAATTAATCCCAAATTTTACATGCATCAAATATACATCAAATTAAAGCTTATATATGAAAAGCCCCAAAATTTGAGTGGGTTAAGAACCCTAATTTCACAAATCACTCAAATTGGGCAATTTACACTAAATTAATAAAATTCAATACTTTAATCTTCAAATTACTACACCAATTAATTCTCACCATCATGAAATTAATCAAGAATAATTCTAGGCTAATTATGAATGGCTAATTAACTCTAGAATAGCAACTTTAATTTTCTAATTAATTTATTAAGCTTAATTACATTAATAAGCAAATAAATTAATTCTACATGCTTAAACACATCCAACAAGCATCCAACAAATTTAATTACAAACTAAAAGAGTAGAGACATGATCTTAACATCACAATTGAAGCTAAGAAATATTGAAACAATTTTCATGAAGAAGAAGAAAGAAAATTAACTTACAAAATCCAATTTTGCCTTTGATTTCCTTTTTTCTTTCTTTTTGCTCTCAATTCTCTCTTTGTAATTTTTGTTGAAGTTGTCTAAGTTTGTAAAATGAATCAAAACAATTTTGATATACACAAACCCTCATGGCCGAAATTTTTAAACAAAAAATTAAATATCTAATACAAAAATTTGTTTGATTTTAATTGGTCCAAATTTTGCTAAATTAAAGTAACACTTTAACTTTAATAAAGTTATCAAAAATGTGTTCCAATTAAAACTTGCCATTTCCAAATTAATCATGACTTAAAGATATTTGTTTTATAAATTAATTTAATTATTTAACAATTAAATAATTAATTAATAAATATAAATATCTTAAATATATGTATTATATTTACATTAAATATCTCAAATACATATATTCATGATATAATTATAAATATCACAAATTGATATTTATTTAATGTGTATTTAATAATATCAAATATTAAATACAAATACACATTAATTCAGAAATGACCGCTAGGTCCCGATTGCATGTATTTAATAATCAGTATTATTCATAACAGATGCCCTAGTGCTCTACGAGTAAATTTCATTAGTGAGACTCTCTAGATTCAGACATATCCGTCACGAAATCAAATTACGTGTCCATAATTCACCCACCCGTAAATTATGACGAACACATATAAACTCACTGAATCATACAGGTCGAGGTCACTGCATACGTATAATCCCTCCGTCACAGGTATCCGGATTAATCCAGAGATATAGATACAAACGTCAAATCTCTATAGATATAATCACGTCGACGTTTCTATTAGCAATCTCTCAAAAAACAATTAGAACTAATTTCTAAAGTGTACCACGGGCCCATGGATTTAACAGATTTCTAATACCATATTAAATACCTATACTCTGTACACAGAGCTGACGGATCCTATCTTGATACACACATGATATCCTGAGCATCAGTCCACACCCAACGAACATGCGAAGGTCTGATCCAAATAGATCGGTGACGTGATTGCCATCTAAATGTGGAGGATAACTCAGATATCCACAGTGGTATCTCAAGTCAAAGAATCACTATGCTCACTCAACCCGAGAAGATTCTTATTGATGTTGGTGTACCATCCATTAAGAATATTCGGTGAGTCGTTCAGTGGTTATCCGCTATAAACACCTACACGTCTATACGAGTCTCCAAGACTCATGGTTCACTGAGAAACCATCGGAATCCAAGATTCCAATATACGACATGTACCAGTCTCTACGGGTTTACTTTACCGACCAAGTAGTGTAAACCTTGACCGGGAACTGTCTAAGAATGACAACGTCATGATACAACTCAATGTCAGTTGCGACGCTTTTGCAACAGTATCATAACTAATCATTCTAAGGTCGGTTACGTATTTACCATATTAAAGAAGAAGTTATATAAAAGAAATTGTTCATTTTATTCATAATAAAATGTTACATTAGTATTTACATAGAAATACATAATAAAATTGGCGCTCGGAGCACCAACCCTAACACCAACTGCTTAATGAGCTCACCCATTACGAGTTCATGCTTGTGGATCCTCGTAAGTCCGGTGCTGAGGCAAATGTTGCCGAGTCTTCTAAATTTGTAATGATGAAGAAGAATAGCATTGGGAAGGCTAAGGCAAAGTCCATGAAGAAGAAGAACAAGAAAGGCTCCAAGGATGCCAAGCCCAAGGGAAAATGTTTCCACTGCAACAAGAATGAGCATTGGAAAATGAATTGTCCTAAATACCTTGCTGAGCTGAATGAGAAAAAGGAATCAGGTAAATATGATTTACTCGTTATCAAATCTCTATTAGTGGAGGATGATAAATCCGCCTGGATTATTGACTCTGGAGCCACTAACCATGTTTGTTATTCTTTGCAGCTACTTGACTCATGGAGGGATCTTGCTGAAGGTGACAACACCATGGGGGTCGGGACAAGGGATTCCGTTTCAGCAAGAGCAGTGGGAGTTTCTAGTTTAAATTTTACAAATAACAGTTATTTAAATTTGAACAATGTGTTATTCATTCCTGATTTTCGCAGGAATTTGATTTCTGTTTCTAAGCTTTTGGATGATGGTTATTCAGTTTCTTTTAATAACAATTTAGTTATTATTGGTAGAAATGTATTAACCTTATGCACAAGAAACTCAGAAAATAACTTGAATGTGTTAAGACCGTTAACGCATATGTCACTGCTCAACGCTGAAATGTTTAAGGTTGAAAAACCTAAAACTAAATGGCCAAAGATTTCTCACGATGACACAAATATATGGCATCTTAGACTTGATCATATCAACCTTGACCGGATATACAGATTGATAAAGAACGGAGCCTTAAACCAGTTAAAGCTTGAAACTTTACCAGTCTATGAATCATGTTTAGAAGGAAAAATGACCAAGAGACCTTTTACTGGAAAAGGTGTAAGAGCCAGTCAACCACTTGAGCTAATACATTCGGATGTTTGTGGACCGAGGAATGTAAGAGCCCGATGTGGTTATGAATACTTCGTCATATTCATTGACGAATATTCCAGATATGGGTTTGTTTACCTAATGCAGCACAAGTCAGATACTTTTGAAAAGTTCAAAGAGTATCGTGCTGAGGTTGAGAACCAATTGGGTAAAACAATCAAAACTCTAAGATCAGATCGTGGAAGAGAATACCTTGACAGAGATTTTGAGGAATTCTTAATTGAGCATGGGTGTAGGCACTGCATTTTTACACATAAGTCCCTATGATGAGTCTCATTTTGGAGACACTACCTTTTAAGTCACGGAGGTCACGGGAAACGGACATCGGAAGGGAAATTCAGAATAAACAAGGTTCACTGTTTTCGTTCGTGCTGCGTTCGTGTTTACGTTCGAACGTCAAACGGATTGCGGGCGTTCGTGCCGCGTTCGAGGAAGCGTTCGAACGGTGTCGGTAAATCTGGTTTTGCTGCTAGCCTCTCATCCAGCCCAATTAGCCCCCCCAAAGCCCATAAAACACATCCCAATTTAAATAAATAAATATAATTAAAACATTAACTAAATATATAATAATTAAATTAATTAAATGATTAAATAAAACATATACCAAACATAAAACAAACAATTACCAACTTAAACTAAAATCATGCCTAAATTAAACAAATCACACACTAAATCAAAATATAATCATGCCTAATTAAAATCAATCAACCAATTATATTCCCAATCTAATAAGATTATTCCCAAACTTAAAATATTGTATTCCTAATCCAAGCCAATCAAATATCCAACCTTCCCTATCTAGCCAAGATTTGTCCCCCCTCAATCTTTGACTTCCCTTAACCAAACCAAATCAAATCTCTTGACTTCCCTTAACCAAACCAAATCAAATCCCTTTCCTTGTCAAACCTAACCCTTTGCCTATAAAAAGAACCATTCACCAACCTTCTCAACCCTAGCTAGCTAGCCCCTAACTCATACACAACACACATAAAAATTACAGGAGGAACACACCCAAGAAAAGAGTAAGCAAAAGATAAAGAGGAAACGGCAGCGAAACCACAAGGAAACAGTAGCAAAACGGGCTCAAAACAGCAAGACAACGAACGAGAACAGTGAACCAGTGAACCGGGGGAGAGTTGCGGAGCATCCACCTTCCGACGATCGTGTACCGCACATCCGAGAGATGATTTAAAAGGTTAGACCTGAGGGTACCTTTTCATTAGTTTATATTCGTTTTATTATTATTATTATTGCATTCTATTCGCATGAGAGTCGTTTATGGAAGCATGTTGTGGCTTGAATGAAATGGAAGAGTGTCGTCTCTTGTGGTATATAGGATGGAAACCCAGACGTAAATTCCGTAGCCGAATCCGAATGGATGGTAGTGCGGTCTGTACATGGGACACAACTCCACGTACCACTTGAGTAAACGGCACATTCTCTTGTTTTGTGTTGCTTTTATGTATTTATTTTTGTCATTTAAATTCTGCATGTTGCTTATTTATGCATGACTCAATCGAGCGCATGGGCTTAGTAAGTGTGATGTGAGATCCCCTATGGGGAGGGGTTAAAGCCCTTTACCACGATGCTTTGCCGCGCCGGTTGATGTGTGTTCGGTTGGATGCAAGACACGTTCAATCGGACATACTTAGGATAGTATGATTGTCTTTGTGTTTGTATGCATGATGTGATGTGACGCGCATGGGCTTAGTATGTTGGTCTAAAGGTCCTCTCTTTGAGAGATCAAGAGCCCTCATAAGGCCACATTTACGGCAGTACTTCGCCGCGCCCCCCTTTATTTTGATGTTTATGCATTTTTGCCCATTTCATGCATCAGGTCCGTGTCCGTTCGAACGCGTTCACGAACGCAATTCGAACGCGCATACATTTCGCCTTATCATGCATCAGGTCTCATTTCCGTTCGAACGCGTTAACAAACGCCATACAAACGTGAGCATTCTGTTTCATTTCCGTTCGAACGCGTTAACAAACGCCATACGAACGTGAACATTCTGTTTCATTTCCGTTCGAACGCGTTTACGAACGCTACTCGAACGCGAGCATTCTGTCTCATTTCCGTTCGAACGCGTTTACGAACGCCACACGAACGCGAACACACTGAATTAAGTCATTTTCATCATATGTGCGTCTATGCCTATATCTATCTTCTTTTGCACCATGTCATAGCATGCTCACTTTAATGCCTAATTGCATCCCTAAGCGTCTTTTTGCATCATGTACTTAGTCGACCCTTTTGTTTGTGCATGGAAATATAATGGCTATTTGTTTATGGTATGTCTATGAAATCACATGTTCACCATCATTTGATTCGCCTTTATGTGTGCTTGTGTGGTTAGTATGTGCTTGCGTTTTCATGAATACAACATGCCAATGAAATTGTCTGTTTGTTGATTTAATGTACTTCTAAGCATGTAATCTTATATGAAATACATGTATGTTTAGGCGCATATTTTATCTTATGAATGTGAATTTAGAAGCATGATACCCTTAGAAATAAGTGTTACTTCAGCTTGTTTAAATTATTATATAAATCCTTTCATTACAAGTGACATGAGTAAGGGACCATTCCGAACCCAACGGTTTGAGGTCTTCCCTTGCGAGGGGTGAGTGCGGCCTTAAATCTTTGTCCCGGTTCACACCGGGTGGCGACTCCATGTTATGTAATTCTTCCCAACTAGGCCGCGAGCCTAGGAACGGCGTCGCCCAGTTTCTGTGTCCCACAGTCTGGCGACTCCACTGGGGATTAGAGAATTGGCCCCGAAATATTGTCTTGTGATGTTTGGATTTATGTTTAATTGACCGTGTCTATAGTGGGTAAAGTGAGGGTTTAATCAAAGGCATTTTAAGGCTAGGTAATGGTTTGGTGTCCTCCTTCATTCACTACCTTTCTAGAAGGAAAAGCTGTGAAGGCACCTAGATAGCCATCTACTCGTAGCCTTTGTGATGGACTAATTTGGAGGACTCGTTGTTTATTCCTGACAAACAAGCGATAAGAGCCTAAGAGGCTTGGGTATTTAAGTGAGCCTCGCTCCACCTTCCCTCTGGGGGATCTACAACGGGAAATCCATTTGACAGTCTGTCACACACCATAGCTCATTGGCACGTACCTTAGTGTATAAAAAGGGGTGTGCGCTCACTTGGTTGCTCGAACCCTTGAGTGGGGAGACCTAGTTGTGGGCCATCCTTCGCCAGTGAGAGCCTTTGTCTATACTCTTACTAACCCACCTATAGACCGGGTTGGCTAAAGTAACAATTATTCCCTTGAGTATGTGCTTGTGGACCATCCTCATTTGGATGCAGTTGGACTATTGTCAGAAATGCGGGCTTGCTGGGCCATTTAAACTGGGGCAAGTTTGTACCTTATGACTATTAGGCCCAAAGCTTCTGAAATGTTGATGGGCCACTTTGTAAAAAAATTATTATGTCATGTTTGCATCATTTTTTATGCTTGTGTTTCGGAACATCGTTGTTTGGATCCATTTGGACCATTTATCATGAGATGTGAACTCGTTGGGCCATTTAAACTGGGACGAGTCCACTCCTATGGCAGTTAGCCCAAAAACTTCTAAAATGATGATGGGCCGATTTGTGTGCAAATTTTAAAGAGTTGATATATTTCTTGTATCACATGCATCACATGCACCTCATGCATACATGCACCATGTTAACTCCTTTTGATTTAAAAGCCATCATAGATGCATGTTGGTTAGGGAAGATGACAGACTTGTCAAAAGACCAAGCAGCCACCAAGAATACTGGCAGAAGACCTAGCTCAATGGGATAGGAAACCCAATCATGCATGCATGCATACACGTAACACATTTTGCATCCCTTTTGTGTTTGTTCTGTTTTGTAATAACAGGTTTCAGAAGAGAAAAAAGAACGGCAAAGACAAGACAACCAGAATCAGTAACATATGAGTAGTAGTTTTGGGGATGAGTCCTAGGGTCGAGGCCCACATCGTCAGAGTGTTGGAATGAATCCCGGGGTTGAGGCCCATGTCAGCAATTTCAGAAATGAGTCACAAGGGCGAGGCCCGTATCTGCATCAGTCTGGGGGCGAGGCCCATATCAATATCTGTTTAGGGCCGAGGCCCACATCAGCAGAATTTTGGAATGAATCCAGGGAATGAATCCCAGGGTCGAGGCCCACATCAGCAGAATTTTGGAATGAATCCAGGGAATGAATCCAGGGAATGAATCCCAGGGTCGAGGCCCACATCAGCATCAATCTGGGGGCGAGGCCCATGACAGTAGCAGTAGGGGCCGAGGCCCACTTCAGCAATCAGTTTTGGGGATGAGTCCCAAGGGTCGAGGCCCACATCAGCATCAATCTGGGGGCGAGGCCCATGTCAGTAGCAGTTGGGGCCGAGGCCCACTTCAACATCAGTTTTGGGGATGAGTCCCAGGGTCGAGGCCCACATCAAACACAGTTTGGGAATGAGTCCCAGGGTCGAGGCCCACATTACATCAGTATTAGTCTTGCCGGGTATGGCATTCTGGGGGCGAGGCCCACATTACATCAGATCAGTTCTGCCGAGAATGGCACTCCGAGAATGGAGATATAGTCCGGGAATGGACAGCTCGAGAATGAGCACGCCGAGAATGGCACTCCAAGAATGGAGATATAGTCCGGGAATGGACAGCTCGAGAATGAGCACGCCGAGAATGGCACTCCGATAATGGAAGCACAGCTCGAGAATGAGCACGCCGAGAATGGCACTCCGAGAATGGAGATATGGTCCGGGAATGGACAGTTCAAGAATGAACGAGCCGGGAATGGCACTCCAAGAATGAAAAAACGGTTCGGGAATGAACCACCTCACAGTCACGGTTCGGGAATGAACCACCTTACAGTAACGGTTCAGAAATGGACCACTCTCATATCAGGCATGGTTCGGAAATGGACTATCTCTCATCAGCAACGGTTCGAAATGGACCATCATCTCATCACTCGCCGAAAATGGCACTCCGAAAATGGAGCACGGTTCGAAATGGACCATCATCTCATCACTCACCGAAAATGGCACTCCGAAAATGGAGCACGGTTCGAAATGGACCATCATCGCAACAGTTCGGGAACAAAGCCCAGAGGAAGAAAGCCTCATATCAGTATAAGTTTGAGAACAAAGCTCAAAGGGGAAGAAAGCCTCATGACAGTACAGTCCGGGAATAAAGCTCGGGAGGAATAAAGCCTCATATCAGCACATTCGGGAACAAAGCCCAGAGGAAAAAAGCCTCATATCAGTATAAGTTTGAGAACAAAGCTCAAAGGGGAAGAAAGCCTCATGACAGTACAGTCCGGGAATAAAGCTCGAGAGGAATAAAGCCTCATATCAGCACAGTTCGGGAACAAAGCCCAGAGGAAGAAAGCCTCATATCGGTATAAGTTTGAGAACAAAGCTCAAAGGGGAAGAAAGCCTCATGACAGTACAGTCCGGGAATAAAGCTCGGGAGGAATAAAGCCTCATATCAGCACAGTTCGGGAACAAAGCCCAGAGGAAGAAAGCCTCATGTCAGTACAGTCCGGGAATAAAGCTCGGGAGGAATAAAGCCTCATATCAGCACAGTTCGGGAACAAAGCCCAGAGGAAGAAAGCCTCATGTCAGTACAGTTCGGGAATGAAGCTCGGGAGGAATAAAGCCTCATATCAGCACAGTTCGGGAACAAAGCCCAGAGGAAGAAAGCCTCATATCAGTATAAGTTTGAGAACAAAGCCCAAGGGGAAGAAAGCCTCATGTCAGTACAGTTCGGGAACAAAGCCCAGGGGAATAAAGCCTCATATCAACACAGTTCGGGAACAAAGCCCAGGGGAATAAAGCCTCATATCAACACAGTTCGGGAACAAAGCCCAAGGGAATAAAAGCCTCACGTCAATATAGTTTGAGAACAAAGCTCAAGGGGAAGAAAGCCTCACGTCAGTATAGTTTGAGAACAAAGCTCAAGGGGAAGAAAGCCTCACGTCAGTATAGTTTGAGAACAAAGCTCAAGAGGAAGAAAGCCTCATATCAGTATAGTTTGAGAACAAAGCTCAACGGGAAGAAAGCCTCATGTCAGTACAGTTTGAGAACAAAGCTCAAGAGGAAGAAAGCCTCATATCAGTATAGTTTGAGAACAAAGCTCAAGGGGAAGAAAGCCTCATGTCAGTACAGTTCGGGAATAAAGCTCGGGAGGAATAAAGCCTCATCTCAACACAGTTCGAGAATGAACAAGCCGGGAATGGCAATCCAAAAATGGAGCAGAGTTCAAGAATGAACAAGCTGGGAATGGCACTACAAGAATGGAAGCACGGTTCGGGAATGGACCAACTTACAGTAACAGTTCGGGAATAGACACGGTTCGGGAATGGACCACATCACAACACGGTTCGGGAATGAACCAGGGGTCGCAGCACCTCACCACCAAATCAACGCAACTCAACACATGGTAAGTCAAGTGGCAGCTGGCGAGCCAGGTAAGTAGAAATGCATTGCATAACTTTGATAGGATTGTCACTGTTGCACATTACACAAGTCCCATCAAAGTGGGGGCGACTGTAGGCACTGCATTTTTACACATAAGTCCCTATGATGAGTCTCATTTTGGAGACACTACCTTTTAAGTCACGGAGGTCACGGGAAACGGACATCGGAAGGGAAATTCAGAATAAACAAGGTTCACTGTTTTCGTTCGTGCTGCGTTCGTGTTTACGTTCGAACGTCAAACGGATTGCGGGCGTTCGTGCCGCGTTCGAGGAAGCGTTCGAACGGTGTCGGTAAATCTGGTTTTGCTGCTAGCCTCTCATCCAGCCCAATTAGCCCCCCAAAGCCCATAAAACACATCCCAATTTAAATAAATAAATATTAATTAAAACATTAACTAAATAATATAATAATTAAATTAATTAAATGATTAAATAAAACATATACCAAACATAAAACAAACAATTACCAACTTAAACTAAAATCATGCCTAAATTAAACAAATCACACACTAAATCAAAATATAATCATGCCTAATTAAAATCAATCAACCAATTATATTCCCAATCTAATAAGATTATTCCCAAACTTAAAATATTGTATTCCTAATCCAAGCCAATCAAATATCCAACCTTCCCTATCTAGCCAAGATTTGTCCCCCCTCAATCTTTGACTTCCCTTAACCAAACCAAATCAAATCTCTTGACTTCCCTTAACCAAACCAAATCAAATCCCTTTCCTTGTCAAACCTAACCCTTTGCCTATAAAAAGAACCATTCACCAACCTTCTCAACCCTAGCTAGCTAGCCCCTAACTCATACACAACACACATAAAAATTACAGGAGGAACACACCCAAGAAAAGAGTAAGCAAAAGATAAAGAGGAAACGGCAGCGAAACCACAAGGAAACAGTAGCAAAACGGGCTCAAAACAGCAAGACAACGAACGAGAACAGTGAACCAGTGAACCGGGGGAGAGTTGCGGAGCATCCACCCTTCCGACGATCGTGTACCGCACATCCGAGAGATGATTTAAAAGGTTAGACCTGAGGGTACCTTTTCATTAGTTTATATTCGTTTTATTATTATTATTATTGCATTCTATTCGCATGAGAGTCGTTTATGGAAGCATGTTGTGGCTTGAATGAAATGGAAGAGTGTCGTCTCTTGTGGTATATAGGATGGAAACCCAGACGTAAATTCCGTAGCCGAATCCGAATGGATGGTAGTGCGGTCTGTACATGGACACAACTCCACGTACCACTTGAGTAAACGGCACATTCTCTTGTTTTGTGTTGCTTTTATGTATTTATTTTTGTCATTTAAATTCTGCATGTTGCTTATTTATGCATGACTCAATCGAGCGCATGGGCTTAGTAAGTGTGATGTGAGATCCCCTATGGGGAGGGGTTAAAGCCCTTTACCACGATGCTTTGCCGCGCCGGTTGATGTGTGTTCGGTTGGATGCAAGACACGTTCAATCGGACATACTTAGGATAGTATGATTGTCTTTGTGTTTGTATGCATGATGTGATGTGACGCGCATGGGCTTAGTATGTTGGTCTAAAGGTCCTCTCTTTGAGAGATCAAGAGCCCTCATAAGGCCACATTACGTACAGACTTCGCGCGCCCGCCCCTTTATTTTGATGTTTATGCATTTTTGCCCATTTCATGCATCAGGTCCGTGTCCGTTCGAACGCGTTCACGAACGCAATTCGAACGCGCATACATTTCGCCTTATCATGCATCAGGTCTCATTTCCGTTCGAACGCGTTAACAAACGCCATACAAACGTGAGCATTCTGTTTCATTTCCGTTCGAACGCGTTAACAAACGCCATACGAACGTGAACATTCTGTTCCATTTCCGTTCGAACGCGTTTACGAACGCTACTCGAACGCGAGCATTCTGTCTCATTTCCGTTCGAACGCGTTTACGAACGCCACACCGAACGCGAACACACTGAATTAAGTCATTTTCATCATATGTGCGTCTATGCCTATATCTATCTTCTTTTGCACCATGTCATAGCATGCTCACTTTAATGCCTAATTGCATCCCTAAGCGTCTTTTGCTGCATCATGTACTTAGTCGACCCTTTTGTTTGTGCATGGAAATATAATGGCTATTTGTTTATGGTATGTCTATGAAATCACATGTTCACCATCATTTGATTCGCCTTTATGTGTGCTTGTGTGGTTAGTATGCTTGCGTTTTCATGAATACAACATGCCAATGAAATTGTCTGTTTGTTGATTTAATGTACTTCTAAGCATGTAATCTTATATGTGAAATACATGTATGTTTAGGCGCATATTTTATCTTATGAATGTGAATTTAGAAGCATGATACCCTTAGAAATAAGTGTTACTTCAGCTTGTTTAAATTATTATATAAATCCTTTCATTACAAGTGACATGAGTAAGGGACCATTCCGAACCCAACGGTTTGAGGTCTTCCCTTGCGAGGGGTGAGTGCGGCCTTAAATCTTTGTCCCGGTTCACACCGGGTGGCGACTCCATGTTATGTAATTCTTCCCAACTAGGCCGCGAGCCTAGGAACGGCGTCGCCCAGTTTCTGTGTCCCACAATGGGATAACATCTCAGCTCACAACACCTGGAACACCACAGCAAAATGGTGTTGCAGAGAGGAGAAATCGGACCCTACTAGACGTGATGAGATCTATGTTTAGTTATAGCTCACAATCTAGTTCGTTCTGGGGATATGCACTGCAAACTGCAATGCATATCCTTAATGTAGTTCCATCTAAGTCTTTTCCTAAGACTCCCTTAGAGTTGTGGAATGGTCATAAAACTAGTTTACGACATTTCCGCATATGGGGGTGTCCAGCACATGTGTTGAAGAATAAGACTAGAAAGTTGGAGCCATGTTCTTAGGTGTGCCTATTTGTAGGCTATCCTAAGGAGACTAGGGGTGGATTCTTCCATAGTCCTGATGATAACAAAGTATTTATATCGACAAATGTTATGTTTCTAAATGAGGACTATATGAGAGAGTTCAAGGCTCGAAGTAAGGTGTTACTCGAGGAGTTACTTGTTGGTTCGACCAGCACACCATCGTCAACGATAATTAACAAATACATAGCACCTTCGACATCTGAGAGTCAGATGCAAGTTCGTCAGAATGATCTACCACCTAGACGCAGTGGAAGGGTTGTATGACAACCTGATCGCTACCTTTGGGTTGGAGAGACACAAGTTGTCGCATCCAGCGATGGTATAAATGATCCATTGACCTATCGTAGTGCAATGAATGATTCAGATAAAGAAGAATGAATCAAAGCCATGAACCTATAGATGGAGTCTATGTACTCCAACTCAGTCTGTGAACTTGTAGACCAACCTAATAGGTGAAACCCATAGATTGCAAGTGGATCAACAAGAGGAAAATGGGAGCAGATGGGAAGGTACAGACCTTCAAGGCTAGGCTAGTGGTCAATGGTTATACCCAGAAAGAGGGAGTTGACTATGAGGAAACATTCTCGCTAGTAGCCATGCTAAAATCCATCCGCACTCTTCTATCCATTGCCACATATTATGACAATGAAATTTGGCAAATGGATGTCAAGACTGCATTCTTGAATGGAAATCTTGATGAGAGTATCTATATGATACAACCAGAGGGGTTCATAGCCCAAGGTCAATAGCAAAAGGTTTGCAAGCTGCAAAGGTCCATTTATGGACTTAAGTAGGCATCTCGATCTTGGAATATAAGATTTGATACCACGATCAAGTCTTATGATTTATAGCAGAATGTTGATGAGCCTTGTGTATACAAACACGTCATTGACGGGAATGTGGTTTTTCTTGTTTTATACGTCGATGATATTTTACTCATTGGGAGTGATGAAAGATATTATTGGACGTGAAAACCTGGCTAGCTAACAAATTCCAAATGAAAGATTTGGGAGATGCCAGTTATGTTCTTGGGATTCAGATACTTCGGGATCATAAGAAATGACTGTTAGCTATGTCTCAAACATCCTATATCAACAATATCCTTGTGCGATTTAGGATACAGAATTCCATCCTATAAATTTTTTTGCATTGGTCGTAAATTTTTGTAGTTGGTTTTGATTTTGGGATGTAATGCCATAAATCCATTTTCTACCATTTTTGTAATTTTATTATTCGATGTAAAAAATTCAATTGTTGTAATTTGGAGCACCATATTCGCAAAAGGAGCTAACACCACCTTGGAGAGGGATTTGAAGACCAAGGGATGCCTTGGTAATCTAATGTACTAATTAGATTAGTATAGGAAAAATAAGAGCCTGGTCAATGCAAAATATTTTTTTTTATGTTATATGTATATTTAATTCGAATTGTTTGAATAACATGTCATATAGCTTTGGGTGCTTACTCTTGCATTTCACATGCCATAACATGCTTTAGATGCATTAATATTATATACATGAAATATGATTTTATGTGATTTAAAATATTTAAATTAGAATATGATATGCATGGAAAAATAATTAATTGGATTAATTTGTTTTAAGGTTTAAATTTTAAATTCTAATATATTGGGCTTAATTAGTGCATAATAAATTCCATTGGTATATAGGATGGAAACCCGGACATAAATTTCATAGCCGAATCCGAATGGACGGTAATATAGTTAGCACTCGGGATACATTCCATGTACCATTGGATTTTACAACGCACAAAGATTAATTAAATAGTTTAATACAAATCTTGACCATTTTAGGATTCTAAAATTTTAAATCTTTTAGTGTTCTAGTATTTTAAAAGGTTAAAATATAATAGATCAGTAACACCACTCTAATTAAATTAGTTTAACTGAGTAATATAATTAGTATAGCCTTATGAAAATTAGTGATACATTTTTTAAGAGTTAAAATTGGTTAGGTCACTAATAGTGTACTAGTGTTAATAAGAGTTATGATTTAGCCGTCATAAATTTATTCACACTAGTTAAATTAAAATATTAGATATTTTAAAAATAGAAACCTTAAACTTAAAATAGTAAGTGGGAGAAGGATATACGACAGTATATCCCGCGATCTCCATTGTTAGTCCGAAAACGTGAGATTCAAAAGGCGTCTCGAGACGGCTTTGCTTTCGTCCCTCTACTGATGGTGTCCATTTTGGGTCAAATCAGGTTTGAATTCCTAGAGGATATGGATTCTAGATGTATCTTGTGAACTGACCTACCCTACGGTGACACTTCACTCGTTAAGTCCAAGAATCCTGAAACGGAGGGTTACACTCACAAAGGAATAATTAACTGTTAATAAAATTCCTTGATCGAATAAAACAATAGTTGTTTAATATAGGAATAAGAGTTATTCCCGCATATATTAATCAATTGAGATTGTCTCAATCTATCATGCAAGTACTTGACCTACCTACAACGGCACTTACTTGTGGGATTATAGATTTCCGTAGCATAATAATTCTCTTAGGTTTCTAATTCGTTATTCATGGATTCATGCATCATGTTTAATTTTATGCCAAAATTATTTGATGATTTTAATATGCGATGAATGAATTTTAAAGGCATGTTTATTTTATTTTACAGCCATGGTTTCTCCAATTATTTCCATACTCTCAATTGATAATTTACGGGAGAAAATTATGTTAAGTGGAAAAGTGTTAGGAGGAACGGATATGCCGAGTGCAGTGGAACGCGGGTGGGATCAAATCCCGAGCATTTTTTTTTACGGCAATACCCTAAAATTTGTATTAAAATATTTACTTCCATAAGCTTAAATTATTCCAATGCATTAAAATTCATATATCATCATATATTTTTTTTTCCATGCATCAATATAATTTCCATAAGCTTAAATAAATATTCTAAACACTTTAAATAAATTATCAACACCGTAATAATTAATCCAAGCATCAAAATATTCCCAACAATTGTCAAATATAACCAAGCATATAAAATCAATATATCATCCATACATTAATTTTCTATACACTTTAATGCTTAAAAATTCCTCACATACATGCTTACAATTATCCAACAATTCCATAACAATTTTTCCAACATCAACCCCAACAATAAATTTATAAAAATAAATTTACCTACAATAGCTTTTAATCCTTCCCAATTTGAGAAGCTTTGCATGTAATCCCCAAATCCACCAAATTAAGCTTCTTGGAAGAACAAATCTTGGTGACCAAGAGGTGGTTTGATCACTCAAGAATGACAACAAAAATTCCCTAAAGTTTAACTCTTAAACCCTAGAAAAATTTATACTTCAATCACACAAATTGATCCTTAACAGTTAAGGATTAATTCCATGTTCTTGATGACTTGTTGGTAATTTTTGTGAGAGTTTTGGCTTGATTTTGGAGAGCAAAAATCAGTTTTCTTTCTTGTTCTTGTTCGGCAGAGAGGAGAGCAAAAAAAGAAGGAATTTTTGGTTCCTTTTTTGTTCTTTATTAATCGGCAGCCAGCAGAGAGAAGAAAAGCAATTGTTTTGTTTTTATTTTATTAGTTAAAATTAAGAAAAACAAAACCAAACCATTTAATTAACCATGGTATTTAATTTAAACTACGGTATATGAGCATCTTTTCTCTACACCACAAGATTCAAAAATTCAACTTAACCAAGGTTAAAAAATTCACACCAACCAAGGTAAACTAAATTACAATTAAATGATTTTAGTTACTTTAACTAAAAACATTCAATTACATAAACTATAGTTATCTTAAATAATTAATACATTTATTTGTTAAACTAAGTAATTAATTTTGTATATATTTAACAATTAAATTAATTCACTAATTAATTACTAATTTTTTTTTAAATCAAATTTACATCTATTATACAATAAACTTATATCAATTCTTGATATAAAATTAATTATTCAATTAAATTAATTCATCTCATGAATTATCGGATCAAACAATTTAATCCTAAAACCCAAAACACTTGTCAATATTTGACGAAAGTCGCCCTAGTGCTCAACGAGTAAACTTAATACAGTGGAACTCTCTAGGCTCACGTTCGGTTGTTACTTATATATATATACATATATATCTCATATACTTGTATACTTGTATACATATTCATGAAGCCCTGCTCACCTACAAATCATGGCTAAAAACAACACGACACGCTGAACCATACAAGTTGAGGTTAAAACGTTAATGTATAGTCATTCCCCGTCATTACCGTCTCCTATTGAGTAAGATTATAGTTTAACTGTCAAAACCTTATCTACTCAATATAATAAATATTTAATTATATTCCATTAATAAATAATATATGCAAAACTCTTTTTCAATATTATTTATAATGTTAAGGAAATAATTTCTTCAACGAACTTTCGGCCGAAAGATTTCTGGAATATACTTTGAAAATTTCTGGAAACAAAATCCAACCATATGGACTGACGAATCCTCATATTAACACACACCGATCTTCGTGAGCATCGGTCTATACCTAACAGTCATCCATAGGTCAGACTATAAAAGGTTTCTGACATGCATGGTATCAGACATAAAGGTGTGTTTCATAAGAAAACATAACCATATCGTGACAAATCATTGATAAAAGTTACAAAGTATTGAAACCCACCCATGGCAGCATGATTTATTGGACCACATACATCAGAATGCACAAGTTCCAATAAAACATTAGCACGGTGTCCAACACCATTAAATGAGGATTTGGTCATTTTACCTTGAATACAATATTCACAAACTGATAAAGGTTATATGGTTAGATCTGATATCAAACCATCCGTAACTAGTTTGGTTAGGCGTTTTATGCCTATATGACCTAATCTAATATGCCACAGTTCTGTGTTATTTACTTCATCTGATCATTTCCTTTTAGATTTCTCTATATTAAATACATCATGACTTTTTGTAGAATGTAATGACCATCAACCATGGGACATGAAACAAGTAAAACATTCATATTATCATATAAATTCAAAAGACCATCTTTAATATTTATATGAAATCCTTCGCTGTCAAGTACAAGATAACAATTATTAAGTTTAATATTACATTCATCAGAGAGTTTCAAAAACAAAATTTCTACTGCTTTTACTTGTAGAGAATCTCCATTCCCTACCCGCAGATGGATCTCTCCCGGCTTTAATCTTCTAGTTTCCCTCAGATCCTGCAACGAATTGCAAATATGAGAGGGACAAGCGGTGTCTAACACCCAAGTCGAACTAGAATCAAAAGCAAGTGTAATGTCAATAATAGGAAAACAAATACCCGAGGGAGCTGTCTTCAAAGAAGCTAAATACTTTGGACAATTGCGTTTCCAGTGTCCAATTATGCAGCATTGGAAACATTTTCGTTTTGTAACATCCATTTTCGCCTTTGGCTTAGAAACCCCCGCATAAGCAACCTTAGGACCTTTACCTGCAACTTTCTTTTTCTTTTTCTGTTTCTTCCCAGCCGGCTTTTGAGAAGCCTGAAAAGGTCCAGAAGAAGAAGCATCAGTGACCATGAAAGCATAACTATTCTTATTCATGTCATATTGAGCCGTCAGTAACATATTGTGCAACTCATAATAGGTGGGAAGCATCTTATGAAGGGGTTTTATTTAGCGGAAATCCGGTAACGCAGCGGAATAGTGGAAAATCAAAATTTTCCGATTTCAAAACTTTTTCTCGGATCAATTAAATAAACTTATTTATTTTACTATCCAATTATCAAATTATGAAATATTACACAAGAAATCAAATTTTTGTGTAATTACCGAATTACCCCTATCTTTGCATTTTGTTCATTTGAACAACAACTTGTTCTTGGTTCTGAAACGATTGTCTTAATCGTGTCATCATAGTATAAGCATCTTACATGCCATAATACTATTTCTTGAGTCGCGGTGAAAGCGAACTTAAGATGTATGATTTAACCTTTAAATCATCATCCTTCCAAGCTTGGAAGACCTCGCGTTCTTCCGGTGTAGCGTCCTCTGCCACAGCAAGGGGCATTGGACCCTCAAGAACATATCCCAACTTCTCAGAATCGAGGACAATCCTCAAATCCAGATCCCAATCGGTGAAGTTATCAGCGCCTTTAAGTTTGTTCGCATCAAGCATACGCGCAAACTGATTAGTGGATGGTGCCGCCATCGCAAATCTATCATATAGATCATGAAAAACGGTTAGCAGAAATTTAAGCAGTTTCATATAATATCATAAGCATAAACTAGATCATGGATTTTTAATCTAAAAATGCCCCTCCCACTAAATCATACAGTACTGTAATCCCCAAACAGAATACAAAGATTTAATAATTAAATTAAATACAAATAGTGAAAAGTGGATCCCGTGAATATATTTCAGCTCATAGCAGAGGCACGGTCTCACCTACGTATATTCATCAGGTAGACAACTCATTTGTCAATCACTCACTAGTGACTCCTGGGTTTCAGGTCCTGGTCGTTTCTCGTTGTCGCTGCTAAGGCAGGCCCACAAGGAGACGTACCAAGGTTTAGACCGGCCGGCGGTTCGGTTCGGTTCCGAACCGGAACCGAACCGTCCTGTTCCGGTTCCACTTTGTGTGGAACCGGAACCGAACCGGTTAATTCCGGTTCGGTTCCGGTTCCACACTAAAATGGAACCGGAACCGGAACCGGAACCGAACCAAAACCGTTCGGTTCTGGTTCCGGTTCCGGTTCCATTCGGTTTTTTTTTTTTTTTTTTACTTTTTTGAAAATAAAACTCAAATTACAAAATAATTATATAAATTATTATTTTTGAAAATAATTACAAATAAAATTACATAATTACAAATAAAATTATGTAAATTACAAATTAAGTTAAATTACATTACATAATTACAATAAATTACAAATAAAAATCTTAATTAAAAAATTAAAAAAATATATTATTATATATATACAAACCGGTTCCAACCGGAACCGTACGGTTCCGGTTGGAACCAAACGGTTCCAACGGTTCCAACCGGTTCGGCTAGGGGAGGAACCCTAACCGAACCGGTTAGGTTCCGGTTCGGTTCCGGAACCGGAACCGTCCGGTTCCAACCGGTTCGGTTCCGGTTCCGAACCGGAACCTTGGCCGGGTCTACCAAGGTTAAAATTGTCAATGATAAACTCAATTTACTTGCGTAACCCTGACAACTAGGGCACGTTCAGGATTACGCTTTCACTTGAATTTATCTAGTATCTGATATACATCCGGTATAAATAAATCTCTATCGGCTACATCCTCACAGCAGAGGCACGGTCTCGGATGTAGTCACGGAGAAATATTTATAAACCGTATTGACAAGACGGACCACATAACATGCATCAAATACATAATTACATTTAAACCTTATTAATTAGAGATTTTCCGCTAAGTGTCATACACCCTAAATCTAATCAAATTAGATTAAAACATGCATGTATAAAGTTAAGAAAACATGATTAAACATTGAATCAAAGGGCTAATCATATTAGGGGGCCTAGAATCAGACTTGCTCTGATACCATTTTGAAGGGGTTTTATTTAGCGGAAATCCGGTAATGCAGCGGAATAGTGGAAAATCAAAATTTTTCCGATTTCAAAACTTTTTCTCGGATCAATTAAATAAACTTATTTATTTTATTGTCCAATTATCAAATTATGAAATATTACACAAGAAATCAAATTTTTATGTAATTACCGAATTACCCCTATACTTTGCATTTTGTTCATTTTAGTCCAAAATTGTTCAAATTTTTTTTGAATGATTCTAAATCATTTCTAAGATGAGTTTAACATGTCCCAAATGTCAAGATATAATTTGCAACATAAAAACCCAAATTTTAGCCAAAAGGCCGAGAGTTTCCATAAGGCACCAAAGTGTGCATTTTGCATTTTCAATGTTCAAAACACATCCAAATGAAATCCAATCAACATAAGATTTAATATATATCATATAAACATCCAAATACACAACATAAGTGAAAAGCCCCAAATTTGGAAGTGGTCTTAAACCCTAATTTTTCAATTTCTTCAAATTGGACAAATTAGACCAAATTGGTTAAATCCAACACTTCAATCATGTTTCTTCCATTACAATCAAGCCTCACCAAAATGAAACAACTATAGAACAAATCTAGGTCATTTAAGAGTGGGTCAAAAACTCTAGATTAGCAACAGGTTTCTCAAACTATCAAAAGTATGCTTGTTAACATATTAAAAACATCCTTTGAATTTTATACATGCATAACCCTATCATCAAACTTCCATTCAAAAAAAAACACAAAGAATAAAGAAAATAATAACATGAGAACATCATAGCATAAAGCCTAGAACACAAGGAACATTTTCCTCTCTAATAGTAAGTTGAAGAAACTTACTAGAATTTCAAGTTTTCCTTGTTTTTCTTTATTTTTCTCTCAAGCTTCTTTTGTTTTCTTCAATGGAGTTTTTGATAAAGTGTATTAGGTTGTTTGAACCCTAAAATAAAAGAAACAATATATACTTGCTTCATTTGGCCCTTGGCCGAATTTTAGTATAAAAAAATATCTTGATATTTGCTTTTTGTTTCAATTAATTTTAACTTTACAACTTGCTAATTTTAATCATCAAACCATTTAATGAATTAAAGTTAGTCAACAATTGCAACTCAAGCCATTAAATAAAATATCACAACTTTAAAATATATATACTTTAATTAATTTAATCATTTAACAATTAAATAATTAATTAATTAAAAATAAATATCAAACACATATATATATTTATATATTAGTCAAATATCTGAATTTGACAATTAATTAATGTGTATTTGAATTAATCTAACATTAAATACAAATACATAAAAATTAAGGAAATGACTATCGGGTCCCTACACATGTATTTTTTGTTTAACCTTTAAACAACTTTATAAATAATCAATATTATTTATAAATGTTGCCCTAGTGCTCTACGAGTATGTTTCATTAGTAAGACTCTCTAGATTCAGGCATATCTGTCACGAAATCCAATTTCGTGTCCATAATTTATCCACCCATAAATTATGACGATCACGGATAATCTCGTTGAATCATACAGGTCGAGGTCATGGAAAATGTATAATTCCTTCGTCACAGGTATCCGGATAAATCCCAGAGATATAGATGTAAACATCAAATCTCTATAGGGATTATCCAGTCGACTATTCTATTAGCAATCTCAAAAAGAACATTTAGAACTAACTTCTAAATTGTACCACGGGCCCATGGTTTTTATCTGATTGCTAATCATATGGACTACCTATGCTCTAATACACAGAACTGACTGATCCTATCTCGATACACACAGGACACCCTGAGGATCTATCCACACCCAACGAACATGCGGATGTCTGATCTAAATAGATCGGTGACGTGACTGCCATCTAAGTGTGGAAGATGTCTCATGCGCTCATAATGGTATCTCAAGTCGAAGAATCACAAGTGCTACTCAACCCGATAAGATTCTTATTGACGTTGGTGTACCATCCATTAAGAATCTTCGGTGAGTCGTTTAATGTTTATCCGCTATAAACACCTACACGTCTATACTAGTCTCTAAGACTTATGGTTCATTGAGAAACCATTGGAATCATATATTCCAGTATACGACATATATTGGTCTCAATGGGTTTACTTTACTAACCAAGTAGTGTAAACCTTGACCAGGAACTGTCTGAGAATGACAACGTCATGATACTACTCAATGTCAGTTGCGACGCTTTTACAACAGCACCATGACTAGTCATTCTAAGGTCATTACGTCTTTACCATATTAAAAGATACATTATATTATAGAAACTGCATATATTATTCATAATAATAACGTTTTACAGTAGTATTCATAAAGAAATACAACCGGGAATTGGCGCTCTGAGCACCAACCCCAACATCTTATGCATGTTAAAGTTAACAGTAAAGTCATTGAAAGACTTGGGAAGAGATGCGAGAATCACACTATTCCCGAGGCGGTTGTCAATAGGAATATCCATCCTTTCGAGCTATTTGATACAATCTATTAGCTTCAACACATGTGGGCTAACAGGTTTTCCCTCTGGGAGGAAAGTATGAAAAAGCTCGACAGCCACCTTGTGCATCTCTACCTGTGGTCGATCACTGAATAGTTCCTTCATATGTAACAAGATGGATCTGGAATCAGGCATTGGCATATACTTACTCTGTAGTTCCAGAACCATAGATCCCAAGATGTATGACCGAACTTTTCGATCATCATCCTTCCATCTTTTGAACGTCTCACGTTCCTCATCTGAAGCATCATCTGAAACCCTTGTGGGCATTGGGCGATCCAGAACTTATTCAAGTTGCTCCACTTGACAGAGAATTCAGAGATTCATGATCCAAACATTATAATTAACAGCACCCTTGAGCCTATGTGTATCAAGTATACGCGAAAGCGGGTTCGAAATAGACATTTTGTCTACACAAGATAAATCAAAATTAAGCGGATAATAATATTTAAATATCATGATAAAAATACTAAATAGAATATGAAATTACTTTTTCTATAAAGTGCCCTCGCATTGTCTTACATATTCTTTATAATCTCTACAAACAAGACAAAAATTTAACTCTTAAATCTCACAATGAGAAGTAGATCCTTCTTGACATTTACAAAAGTCTCACGCTTTAGCAATATTGACCATTGTAAATTTGAGGGGTAGAATACCATTTTCAATTGCATCTCATGCAACTCTTGCATTCGGTCCTAAATCGAATCTTATCCTCACGCTTTAGCAATATTGGATAATTCAATTTTTAGATCAACTTGTCTATTGTCAAAAGTAGGATACTAATATTATCCTCACGCTTTAGCAATATTGGATAATACTTTCTCTTAAATTTGACTCATCTCATGTTTAACCGGATTAGAACAAAACATTATAACCAATCCCTCACGCTTTAACAATATTGGGAATAATCATAATGGTTTAACTAACACCGTATAGACAAGTCGGACCATGTCATATTTTCATATAAAATTAATAACACTGAGATCTAATATAGAGATTTTACATGCTCAAACACATTAAAATATTTAAATGTATGCATGTACAAAAAAAATGCCTAAACATATCATCAACAATTACATGTATGCATGGGCATTTTATACAATTAAGAAAAATTGTAAAGGACATGAACAATTATTAGCATGTATCGCTCTGATACCACTTATTAGGAGGAACGGATATGCCGAGTGCAGAGGAACGCGCGCGGGATCAAATCCCGACCATTTTTTTTGCGGCAATACCCTAAAATTTGTATTAAAATATTTACTTCCATAAGCTTAAATTATTCCAATGCATTAAAATTATATATCATCATATATTATTTTTCCATGCATCAATATAATTTCCATAAGCTTAAATAAATATTCTAAACACTTTAATAAATTTATCAACACTTAATAAATTAATCCAAGCATCAAAATATTCCCAACAATTGTCAAATATAAACCAAGCATATAAAATCAATATATCATCCATACATTAATTTTCTATACACTTTAATGCTTAAAAATTCCTCACATACATGCTTACAATTATCCAACAATTCCATAAACAATTTTTCCAACATCAACAACCCAACAATAAATTTATAAAAATAAATTTACCTACAATAGCTTTTAATCCTTCCCAATTTGAGAAGCTTTGCATGTAATCCCCAAATCCACCAAATTAAGCTTCTTGAAGAACAAATCTTGGTGACCAAGAGGTGGTTTGATCACTCAAGAATGACAACAAAAATTTCCCTAAAGTTTAACTCTTAAACCCTAGAAAAATTTATACTTCAATCACACAAATTGATCCTTAACAGGTAAGTATTAATTCCATGTTCTTGATGACTTGTTGGGTAATTTTTGGTGAGAGTTTTGGCTTGAATTTTGGAGAGCAAAAATCAGTTTTCTTTCTTGTTCTTGTTCGGCAGAGAGGAGAGCAAAAAAGAAGGAATTTTTGCTTCCTTTTTGTTCTTTATTAATCGGCAGCCAGTAGAGAGAAGAAAAGCAATTGTTTTGTTTTTGTTTTATTAGTTAAAATTAAGAAAAACAAAACAAAACCATTTAATTAACCATGGTATTTAATTTAAACTATGGTATAGGAGCATATTTTCTCTACACCACAAGATTCAAAAATTCAACTTAACCAAGGTTAAAAAATTCACACCAACTAAGGTAAACTAAATACAATTAAATGATTTTAGTTACTTTAACTAAAAATATTCAATTACATAAACTATAGTTATCTTAAATAATTAATACCTTTATTTGTATAAACTAAGTAATAAATTTTGTATATTAATTTAACAATTAAATTAATTCACTAATTAATTACTAATTTTATGTAAATCAAATTTACATCTATTATACAATAAACTTATATCAACTCTTGATATAAAATTAATTAATTCAATTAAATTAATTCATCTCATGAATTATCGGATCAAACAATTTAATCCTAAAACCCAAAACACTTTGTCAATATTTGACGAAAGTCGCCCTAGTGCTCAACGAGTAAACTTAATACAGTGGAACTCTCTAGGCTCACGTTCGGTTGTTACTTATATATATACATATATATCTCATATACTTGTATACATATTCATGAAGCCCTGCCCACCTACAAATCATGGCTAAAAACAACACGACACGCTGAACCATACAAGTTGAGGTTAAAACGTTAATGTATAGTCCTTTCGTCATTACCGTCTCCTATTGAGTAAGGTTATAGTTTAACTGTTAAAACCTTATCTACTCAATATAATACATTTTCATAATTATATTCCATTAATAAATAATATATGCAAAACTCTTTTTCAATATTATTTATAATATTAAAGAAATAATTTCTTCAATGAACTTTCGGCTGAAAGATTTCTGGAATATACTCTGAAAATTTCTGGAAACAAAATCCAACCATATGGACTGACGAATCCTCATATTAACACACACCGATCTTCGTGAGCATCAGTCTATACCTAACAGTCATCCAGAGGTCAGACCATAAAAGGTTTTGACGTGCATGGTATCAGACATAGAGGATCACTCACAAGATAACCGTGGTGTCTCAAGTCAAATGACCACAATAACTACTCAACTTGAAAAAAATAACTATTGACAGTTTTATGGAATATCTATTAGTCATCTTCTATGAGTTTGTTCGATATTCATTCCACTAATGAATATCCACATTTCTATAAGAACTTCCGCTAAGCTCATAGTCTATTGAGACAAACCATATGTCCATTACATATATAGATAATGCACTAGTCTTACCAAAATAATGAGCGACCCATGTCAATAGATCTAGACTATGAATAATTTATATTCGAGAGAATGCATGATATTTCTCAACACCATTTGCAACTCTTGCAAATATATCACCATATATTGTAACTCTCGGGTATTTACTAATTTCATATAAGGTTCCGAGTAAAACTCGAAATCTCTAACTTTTAGAGTAATCTAACACTTAGATTTACAATATATAAATAAAAGTAAGAAAAATTACCATACAAATAAATAAATAATCATGATAAAGAAAATATTACATTGCATAAATAATAAATATTCATACAAAAAGTGAATGGTGCTCGATCACCATTTCCAACACTCCCACTTGATCTAGTGCCATTCACGATGGTATCTAATACCCATAGACTCCACGTGCTTCTCAAACAACTTGGGAGTTAAGGCTTTAGTCAGTGGGTCCGCTATATTTTCTTCAGTTCGTACTTTACAAACTATAATGTCACCTCTAGCCAAAATTTCTCTAATTATATGATACTTTCGTTCCATATGCTTAGATTTCTGATGAGCGCGAGGTTCATTGGCTTGAGCTATCACACCATTATTGTCACAGAATAATGGAATAAGATCTACTATAGATGGGACTACTCCAAGCTCCGCAACAAATTTTTTGATCCAGACAGCTTCCTTTGCGGCTTCTGAAGCAGCAATGTATTCTGCCTCGGTGGTGGAATCAACAGTCAAACCCTGCTTAGTGCTCTTCCAACTAATGGCACTGCCGTTAAGAGAAAACACAAAACCAGATGTAGACTTTCTATCATATGGATCAGATTAAAAATCTGAATCCGTGTAGCCTCTCAATTGTAAGTCATTTTCTCCATAAATGAGAAACTTATCCTTTGTACCCTTAAGGTATTTCAAGATATGTTTCACAGCCATCCAATGGTCCTGACCCGGATCATACCGATAATGACTTGTAACACTTACAGCCATGCTGATATCAGGTCTAGTGCATAACATGACATACATTATGCTACCAACAGCGGAAACATAAGGCTGGCTAACCATTTTAGCCCTTTCATCATACGTCTTAGGACACATTTTCTTAGATAGATGAATACCATGTTTAAAAGGTACGCTATCTCTATAAAGCTTTATACCTAGTATATAAGAGGCCTCTCCCAAATCCTTCATGGAGAAATTCTTACTTAGATATGCTTTGACAGATTGTAACATACCTATATCGTTTCCGATAATAAGTATATCATCAACATAAAGCACTAAGAAGACTACCATGCTCCCACTAACCTTTTTATAAACATATGATTCCTCTTCGTTTTTAATGAAACCAGATGATCTGATCACATCGTCAAAATAAAGATTCCAACTACGGGAAGCTTGTTTAAGTCCATAAATAGACCTTTTAAGCTTACATACCAGATTGGGATCTTTGGTGAATGCGAATCCCTCGGGTTGTTCCATATGGATATCTTCCTCAAGATTTCCATTCAGAAAAGCCGTTTCACATCCATTTGTCAAATTTCATAATCATAATGTGCGGTAATAGCTAATAAAATCTTGATTGACTTAAGCATGGCTACGACAATAGCTAATTAAGGATGAGACATCCGTCTGAGAGCACGTCTTAAGGATGATGACCAATCTCAATACTGCTGAAACCTATGGAGCCCGTATTGACTTGGGTAGCCAGGTGACCATGATTATGGAAACTTTTCCGAATAGGTTCCTGTAGTTTAAAAGCAACTATGTTATGAACAAGTTAACTTTTACGTTGACCCAGCTGCTTAATGAGCTCACCCACTACGAGTCCATGCTTATGGATCCTCGTAAGCCTAGTGTTGAGGAAAATGTTACCGAGTCTTCAAAATCTGCAAAGATGAAGAAGAATAGCACTGGGAAGGCTAAGGGTACAACTACTTGACATACGTAAAGACATTGCTGAAGGTAACTTTACTATGAGAGTCAGGACAAGAGATGTTGTTTCAGTAAAACAGTGGGAGTTATCAGTTTTCAATTTTTTCAAATAAAAGTTATTTGAATTTAAACAAAGTGGTGTTTGTTCCTGTTTTGTCATGGAAATTTGATTTCTGTTTCAAAACTATTGCATGATGGTTATCATTTATCTAATAATAATAGTTATTATTTCAAAAATTGATTGCCTATATGCTAAGAAAACTAGGAGATAACTTGTATGTGTTAAGACCGTTAACAAATAAGTCACTGCTCAACGCTGAAATGTTTAAGGTTGAAAAACCTAAAACTAAACGGCCAAAGATTTCTCACGATAACACCTATCAATGGCATTTTTAGACTTGGTCATATCAACCTTGACCGGATAAACAGACTGATAAAGAATGAAGCCTTAAACTAGTTAAAGCTCGGAACTTTACCAGTCTGTGAATCCTGTTTAGAAGGAAAAATGACCAATAGACCTTTTACTGGAAAAGGTGTAAGAGCTAGTCAACCACTTGAGCTAATACATTCGGACATTTGCGGACCGATGAATGTAAGAGCCCGATGTGGTTATGAATACTTCGTCATATTCATTGACGATTATTCCAGATATGGGTATGTTTACCTAATGCAGCACAAGTCAGATACTTTTGAAAAGTTCAAAGAGTATCGTGCTGAGGTTGAGAACTAGTTGGGTAAAACAATCAAAACTCTACGATCAGATCGTGGAAGAGAATACCTTGACAGAGATTTCGAGGAATTCTTAATTGAGCATGTGATAGCATCTCAGCTCACAGCACCTGGAACACCACAGCAAAATGGTGTTACAGAGAGGAGAAATCGGACCCTAATAGACGTGATGAGATCTATGTTTAGTTATAGCTCACAACCTAGTTCGTTCTGGGGATATGCACTGCAAATTGCAATGCATATCCTTAATGTAGTTCCATCTAAGTATGTTCCTAAGACTCCCTTAGAGTTGTGGAATAGTCGTAAAACTAGTTTACGACATTTCCGCATATGGGGGTGTCCGGCACATATGCTGAAGAATAAGACTACAAAGTTGGAGCCATGTTCTCAGGTGTGCCTATTTGTAGGCTACCTTAAGGAGACTAGGGGTGGATTCTTCTATAGTCTTGATGATAACAAAGTGTTTGTATCGAAAAATGCTACATTTCTAGAGGAGGACTATATAAGGGAGTTCAAGCCTCGAAGTAAAGTGTTACTCGAGGAGTTACTTGCTGGTTCGACTAGCACACCATCATCAATGACAGTTGATAAATACATAGCACCTTCGACATCTAAGTGTTAGATACAAGTTCATCAAAATGATCTACCACATAGACGCAGTTGGAGGGTTGTACGACAACCTGTTCGCTACCTTAGGGTTAGAGAGGCACAAGTTGTCACATCCAGCGATGGTATAGATGATCCATTGACCTATCGTATTGCAATGGATGATTCTGAAAAAGAGGAATGGCTCAAAGCTATGAACCTAGAGATGGAGTCCATGTACTCCAACTCAGTCTCAGAACTTGTAGACCAACCTGATAGGGGAAACCCATAGGTTGCAAGTGGATCTACAAGAGGAAGATGGGAGTGGATGGCAAGGTACATACCTTTAAGGCTAGGCTAGTGGCAAATGGTTATACCTAGAAAGAGGGAATTAAATATGAGAAAACTTTCTTGCCAGTAGCCATGCTCAAATCCATTCGCACTCTTCTATCCATTGCCGCATATTATGACTATGAAATTTGACAAATGGATGTCAAGACTGCATTCTTGAATGGCAATCTTGATGAGAGTATCTATATGGTACAACCAGAGGGGTTCATAGCCCAAGGTCAAGAGCAAAAAGTTTGCAAGCTGAAAAGGTCCATTTATGGACTTAAGTAGGCATCTTGATCTTGGAATATAAGATTTGATACCACAATCAAGTCTTATGATTTTGAGTAGAATGTCGATGAGCCTTGTGTATACAAGCACGTCATTGACAGGAAGGTGGTTTTTCTCATTTTATACGTAGATGATATTTTACTTATTGGGAATGATGTAAAGATATTATCTGATGTGAAAACCTGGCTAGCTAACCAATTCCAAATGAAAGATTTGGGAGAGGCCAGTTATGCTATTGGGATTCAGATACTTCGGGATCGCAAGAAATGACTGTTAGTTGTGTCTCAGACATCCTATATTGACAAGATCCTTGTGCGATTTGGGATGCATAATTCCAAGAAAGGTAATCTGCCTTATCGGGATGGAATTCATTTGTCAAAGGAACAGTCTCCTAAGACACCTCAAGATGTTGAGGAAATGAGACATATCCCATATGCCTCACCAGTTGGTAGTCTCATGTATGCTATGTTATGCACGAGACCGAACATCTGTTTTGCAGTGGGAGTGGTCAGTAGCTTTTAGTCGAACCCATGATTGGATCACTGAGTGGCTGTGAAACACATTCTTAAGTATCTTAAGAGAACGAGAGATTATATGCTTGTATATTCCGGTGAGGATATGATCCTAATGGGATATACAGACTCTGATTTTTAGCAAGATGTCGATTCTAGGAAATCAACAGCTGGATCAGTGTTTACCCTAGGTGGTGAGGCTATAGTATGACGGAGTATAAAGCAATCTTGCATTGCGAACTCCACCATCCACCATGAAGGCTGAATAAGTAGCAGCTTGTGAAACAGCTAAGGAAACAGTCTGGCTCCATAAATTCTTGGGAGATCTGGAAGTTGTTCCAGATATGGATAGACCACTCACACTTTATTGCGATAATAGTGGTGCAGTGGCAAACTCCAAAGAACCAAGAAGCCACAAGAGGGGAAAGCATATAGAGAGGAGGAATTCATAGGAACCTGGCAGATCCATTTACAAAGGCCTTGTCGGCTAAAATATTTGAAGGTCACCTAGATGGTCTAGGATTACGTGACATGTCTCATTTGCTCTAGTGCAAGTAGGAGATTGTTGGGATGTATGCCCTAGAGCTACATGAAATGTAAACGGTTTTATGTGTTTTGAAATAAAATGATGCATTATTCATTTATCAAAGTGTTTGTTTAATATTTGCATATTATGAATTATCTTGAATACCCTAGATTACTTATGTACCTTCAGACTTAGTGTATGAGTGTCATAGACAAGAGGATTTAAGTCTGAAGTTAGTAATCTTAAATAGTCCATAGAAAGCAAACAAAACGGGTACTTTGTTTGTGGTTTATCTATAGCTGCGGTCCATTCTATATTTGTATGGTGACCTTGATCTGAGATCGTCCATGTAGAGATATGAGAATGAAGGCACCTTGTATGATGTGATCATATAGGACTGGACCCAGATGAAAATGACATTATTTTAATATCCGTTAATTAAAGAAAGTTATTTCGATCTATTAGATGGTCATATATGGATTGATCTTAATCCTGAGTGTACTACGAACTCCTGTATGGTAGGCTATGTCCTTTGATTTACAAAAGTGAGGTTGGTGTAGCACTCCCGACCAATAGCTACGTACTTTGGGGGCATGGTCTGTTGTGTAGCTGGGAACGTTTTACATAGATATGGAGTTCACTCCTTCTTGCGAGAAGTAGAGGAGTATCTTTCTTAAGGGTTGATTCGGTACTTGAACGGTTAGAGCGCTCAAGTCTTTCTATTACAAATAGAAAGATTAAAATTCATGATGGTTATGAATAAATCGTTCATTAGAGAATCAATGGTACTTAAGGTAAAAATAATTAGAGGGTTATAACGGACATTGTGACCCGACTCTAATTACGAGATACTCGTGAAGGGTTAATCTATATGTAGTGACTATATCGATGGACACCGACTTGGTTCGGCTTAATATATCATCTGCGGCAATGAGAGTGCAGCTTCGGGTTTGTAGTGGAATAACCCGGAGTTAATAATTCAGAATATTTAATTAAGAGCTTATTTGATATTTCGAGATTATTGGAGCTCGGAACCGTATGTCCATTTGGTCTCTGTGCTAGCTCGATTTACTATAGCGGATTTAATATAATTGGATAGTCCAATTATATACTCACATATGTATAAATATTATTAATATGATTAATAATATTATTCGTCACACTTGGAACTATATATTAAAAGTTAATATATGGTTTATATAATAAATGATTATATGATAATTATTTATTTTAAATTGTATATGATATAATTTTAATGAAGGCTAAAATTGGAATTTCCAATTTTTGGGTTTTGGAAACCCTTGGTATTATTTTGGAAGTTACACCATTTAATTGGATGTCAAATATTCAATTTTGTAACATATATTTTCTTTATGGAAAGTTAATATAATTGTTACAAAATTAATGGAAAAATAATGCTATGGCCGATTTTCATAGGAGGAGAAAGGGAAAGGTTTATTTTTGTTTTGGAAACAAATTAACCTAAATATAAAAAGGAAAATTGTTTTTCTTTTTGTAGGGATCCCTTTTGAAACCCTAGCCTCCATCTTCATCTTCTCCAAATCCTCTCAAGAGTTGAGAGAAAACAAAAACAAGAAGAAGAAGAAGAAATTAAAAAAAAAATGAGTGTGATTTATAATCTCTGAATAGTTTAGGGATTTATCTTATGAGTGTAGCACACCCTACTTTCCATTGATAACGAGACATAGCTCGCAAGGTCGAGTGGTGGATCCGAACATATACAAATGGTTCACGGTAAAAGTTTTGGCTCATCATGGTTGGCCGAGACAAAATAAATTCGGCCATGACTCATGCATGTTGGTTGAATGAAGAAGCAAAGTGGTCCACGCCACAACAAAGAAAAGAACGTGAGTCACCAATAGATCAATTATCAAAAGGATAAAATAAGAGTGCCGTTGATGAATTTGAAGTCTAATTGAGATTTTAATTTTGTTGGTTTGAGTTGATAGTCAATTGTGTTTATTATTCTTGGATGCGAATAGCGCACTGTGCAATACAAAATAGAGAGCATGTGCTGTGCATGCATGAAATATATGCAATCAAATCAATAAGCGAGCATGGTGTGTTAAATGGAGAAGCCGAATGGTCACTGTATTTTCACAAGCAATTTTGCTACAATATGTGCGTGACTGTGTGGTGCTAGTAGCATTCGGTTAAAAGAGACAAGGGCAGAAAATTTTTCAAGTTCGATCCGTGTGCCTTAACCGTTTCCGCTGCGCGAGGAAAGCGTTTCCTACAATTGGTAGATATAATTAAACGAAAAGGTTAAGATAGTAATTTCTAAATTTAGGTTTTGGAAACCTTTGAATTTAATTTAGAAGTTACAATTTTTTAAATTGGCATCAAGAGTAAGGTTGAAAAGTGTTCTTAACCATCTCTTTTTCATAAAAGTTACTGTTTTTAATATGTTTATATGAGTTATAAATATTGATTTGCATGTTTAGATGAGTAGACACAAAATAATATTCAAATGATGAATGGTTATTATTTTTTTCATATGATGAATGGATTTTGCATTGGTCGTAAATTTTTCCAGCTCTTATTTATTTGTTGGTTTTTTTTTTGGGATGTAAGACCATAGGGCCAATTTTTACAATTGTTGTAATTTAATTTTCCAATGTAAAATTTCAATTGTTGTAATTTAGAGCATCGAAGCCACAAAAGGAGCCAACACCACATTGGAACGTGATTTGAAGACCAATGGATGCCTTGGGTATTTTTGTACTAATTAGATTAGTATAGGGTAAATAAGAGCTCAGTCAATGCAAAATATTTTTTATGTTAAATGTTTGTTTAATTCGAATTGTTTGAATAACATGACATATAACTTACGGTGCTGATGAGTGGTATTTATATCACTATTTCCCACTCATTTATCCTAATATTTTGTATAGTTTCTTGAGTTTTGTGAATATTTTGATGTGGTTTGTGTTATTTTGTAGATAAAAAAAATTTAGAAAGCATTGGAGACAATTTTGGGGCAAAATGGACAAAATTGGACAAAAAGGGCAAAATCGTCATTTCAGTGTCGCGACGCTGAAGCCTTGCGCGGCGCGACGCCCAGCATGCGCCGGACCTGCTAACGTGCGCCGTTTGCCACGTGTCAAAATCTGATTGGTGAAAATTTGCTAACGTGCGCTGATCATGCTAACGTGCGCCATGACATGTGTCACTATCACAGCGGTTCTACTAATATGCGCCGGCCACCACGTGTCAACATCTGATTGGACCAAACCAAGCGCGTGCCACGTGTCGTCTTCCTATTGGACCGAATAACCGACGAATCAGAGCATGCCACGTGTCACCATTCTATTTGACCGAATTTCCACCCAATCACAAGCTGACACGTGGCATGATTTCATTGGACCGCATCGCCAGCCAACCACAGCGTGACACATGTCACAATTATTGCTGCCGACAGCCGCGTGGTAAACCCGCGTGGACTCCATGTAACTGTTTCCAACGTCGCGACGCTAGTGCAATTTCCGCGTCGCGACGCTGGCCCAAAATCTGCCTATAAAAGGTGGCCTCTCCCATTCATTTCTCCTCATGCTCTCCTTGGGATTATACCCTGATTTTATAGGAAGCATCTAGTTTTGTATATATTAAATATTTTTAATTTATTTATTTTAATTTTCAGTAATAGTAGTTCTCTTCTTCTACCTTTCTTTTTAATGTTTAGTAGTTAATTTTCTGCTGGGGATAAGGTGAAGCTTTTATTATTTTAATTTAGATTAATCTCCCTTAAATATAATATGGAAATTATAATTCAAAATATAAAAGATTACCGCCTTAATGGCTGGTTTTATTTATTTGACATAATGTGGCACCGTCTATATGGTTGGTCTTTAGGTGACAGGTAATTACTGCCTATATGCCTGGTTTATGTTCAGATACTATTTCCGCCTTTATGGCTGGTCGGACTTAATTTGACTCAATAAAGAATACCGCCTTTATGGCTGGTCGGTAATATCATGTTTAATTTATGTATTATATTATGGGAGATATCTAAATTATAATAGTAAAACTGGATCCCCAACCCCCAGCATTTTATTTTTTATTCTAGGGAAGTGATGAAACACAATACACACACTTAATAATTGATTTTCTTTTTATGGGTAGTTCTTTAGTTTGTTTATTGAGTCTTAAGCTTAATGCGTCTTGTTAACTGGCAATTAATAAGATTGATGAGGTAAATCTAAAATGAACTAGACATAGGGATTTTAGGTTTCAGCCTAAGATTCAATAGCCCACGATCTTCCTTGAGGATAGATAACCCTTTAATAGATTTCCTTACAGGATAAGAATATACATGTCGGGCGGGGGTAGCCATAATTGGAACTTAAACTTAATGAATCCAGGTAATGTGGTTGACATAGACATATGGTTCAATTGGGTTATACTGGGTATTTGCGTCTGACCATCGAAGAGGATTTTGCATATTTTCGTGTTCCAGGTTAGCAAACTGAATTAGTACACATAAATAAGAGAATCAATTCATCATTTTAACAGGTTTGTGTGGAGTCACGACCCTAGATCTTTTGAGTCTGTTTATTTATTTTCCTTAGTATTTTTCTTATGTTTATTTTATTAAGCAATTCCACATTCAACCAATCAAAGCAATCAATTCCCTTCTCCCTATAATTAGATACCTGTAAATAAATAGATTCAATAATTAATAACAACAGTAGGAATTAAGTCTTCGTGGGATCGATATTTTTATACTACTTGAACGATACGTGCGCTTGCGTTTTACGCGTGTGTTTGCACCGGTCAAGTTTTTGGCGCCGTTGCCGGGGACTTATATTTCTTGAGTTATTAATTTTGAAGCTATCTAATTTACTTGTATCTAATTTTCTTTATTTTTATCTGTAATTTTTATTTCTTTCTTTTGTTTTCAGGTGATTAAAAAAATGGAACATTATTGGGAGATTGAGAGATCACGAGCTTTACTAGAAGATACACCGCAAATCTGGGAGCAACAGTCCGGTTTTCTGAGGCCTGTTGTGCAGCCCAATGACTATCACTGGATGCCAGAACCAAGCACTATTACATTTGCTCATCAGAACGAAATGGGGAGATGTGTGATTTGTGATGGTAACCACCCGAGCGATCAATGCATATACTTTTCAGAGTGGCAGAATTATCAGAATCATTCAAGGTACGAAGAACCATTATATTTTCCATCTTATCCACCATCTACCTTCGATCTTCATCAACAATCAGAACCATCAGATGAAGATCAGATGATTGACATGCTCAAAGATTGGGTCAATAAACAAGACGAAAAGTTGGATACAATGCTTGAAACATGCCAGAATCAATTTGAAAGTATTCAGAGACAATCAGAATTCATTCAGAGACTGACAGATCAACGAGACAGTTACCTCAAGAAGAATTATCAGATGAAACTGACAAAGCCTTCGAGTACCCAGAGATCCACAATGACACCTTAACAGAGGAGGAGGCTGAGCAGTATCAACAACCAGAGGTATCAGTTCAGGAGCCCGAACCGGCAAATTCTCGATTTGATTTTTATTATTCTGACTCTGACGAGGATGAAGCTGATCTGTTTGTACCAACTGCACCAACACTTGAGGATGGAATTATGTATCCTCAAAATGAAGATCTTGGAGAATCCATTGGACAAATGTTTGAAGAAGATCTACCTGAACCAATCATTTCACCCAGATCAGAGGATGAAGACCGAAAATCTGACATTTCTTTACATCCTCAAGTTGATAATTTTGCAGCATGTATTTCACAGATGATAGATGAAGAACTGAATACAGAAATTTTCAAATACATCTGTGAAGAAAAGGTGGAGCAAGAAGCAGAGCAAATGGAGGAGCAAATGTCTGACCTTAATAAAGATCCAGAGCATTCAGGAGAAACATCGCTGTTTTGGGGAGTACAAATCAAAGATATCGCTCAGAAGCTTGACAGAATGGAACTCCCATTCCAAGTCAAGCACCATATGAGACCTCCTGATTTTTATTCTTTCTTTTCAGGAACCACTGGAACAACAAGGAGCAAAAAGGTGGCACGAGCACTGAATGAGACAAAATTCTTTTTGCCACTTTACCGTTGGAAGAGACCCTTCAAAAGCAATGCTCACAGGATTGTCTTTAATCGGACATCTAAAACGACATTGAAACCTCCTTAACAGATGAATTTCATTCACGTCTGGCTGAAGACGAAAAATTTAGCGCTAGCAGGGAGGCAACCCATGCAATTTGTTGTAATTTGTTTTCATATTTTGTGTGAACTTTTTAATTTTGTGTGTTAGTTTTGCAAGAAAAAAAAAACGGAATTTTTTTAGGACAAAACAAGCCAGTACAAGCGGGATTATTTCAAAATAAAAATTTGACAAAATCACGAAGATGCAAAGTCGATCCAGAAGAGACGGCCGAGTAAGGAAACACCTCTTGAGACGCGTCCCCATGGATTTATCCGTCGCAAGACATGGTTTTGCCAAAAAAAAAAAAAATTACCTAGCGTCGCGACGCCAGGCAAACTTCAGCGTCGCAACGCTGGATCGATTGCAGGCCCAAAAACAGCAGCCGCCGAGAACAGAACCCATTTCCCTCACAGATCTCACCATTCTCTCTCAACTAACCACCACCTACAACCGAGACCCATGGCCGAGCTTCCAACCTTCGACCAAGATTCACCCTAGCCGAGAGCCATCGCCGAGATCTACCAAACCGAGTCTTCGCCAGCCGAGATCCACACCGTGAGCAACCACCGAGACAAACCCAGACCGACCGTGAGCTACCTGAGCCGAGACAAATCGGTCCATTGCCGAGCCGAACTGCCACTGTCTCGCCGAGTCTTAGCAACCACCGTCGAGATCGAAACCATCTTTATCCTTGCCGAGACCTTCATCGCCGGTTTCGACTACCACTGCCAACCACAGATCTTTCGAGCACCACCATCACCGAGCATCCTCCAACCTCGACCAGACCCAAGAACCGCACAAGCTAACCACGACCAGACCGAAACCACCAAGCAAACGAGCAACATCTTGACCTTCATCACCACACCAAGCCGAGCCCACTGCCGTGTCTTGCCGTGACTGCCAAAGCCGACCTCCGCAAGCCGAGATACTCCAAAACCGACCCATCACCCTCACTACCGAGAACAACCACGCCCAAAACAACCGAGCAACCGAACCAATTGCTGAATCAGAAACTAAAATACAGTAATGATTGATAAAAATTTGATTTGGTAATTGGGTAAACTGAAAAATTGAATTGTGAATTGGTTGACTGTGGATTGAATTACGAAGTGTTGGATTGTTGATAGTTTGATTCGTAGTAATTGGGGGCGAAGATTAGAGGTTGATATTTGGAGTGTTTATGATATTTGAGTAGTTTAGGATTGAGGATTGTTGGAAAAACAGAGGAGGTTCTGCCGAAATTTCGGAAAAATGCCGAAGAGATCGAAGGGTTCGACATTTGCACAACCTGATTTTGATAGGTATAAGTTTGTCTCAGCGACTGCTGAGCAGCGCTATGAGCAGGGATTGACTAAGAAGGTCGGGATCATTGAGAGAGGATTTGAGATTCCCTCTAAGATGTTTCCGGATATTGATAGAGTGATCACCGACCGGCGCTAGGAGAAGCTTTGTATGCAAGCCAGATGACCGGCGTAAACACACACGTATAATGCAAGCGCACGTATCGTTCAAGTAGTATAAAAATATCGATCCCACGAGGACTTAATATCTAATCTATTAATTTTATGAGGTCAAATGATTACTAGTATCTAACAGATTGTTTGATTGATTTGAAATGGTGACGATTCTAAATTTAAAAAAACAAGTAAATAAAATTGTCGAAAATAGGTTTTAAGAAAATTCAATATTAAAACTATCTAGGGTTGTGATTTCTTCCAATATCATTTTAAAGATGAAGTGGTTATTTTATGTTTGTGTAATAAATCGGTTTACTAACCTGGAACACTAAATTATGCAAAAGCCTCTGTCGATGGTCAGACGCAAATACCCAGTTTAACCCAAATTGAACCATATGCTATGTCAACCAAATTATCTGGATTCATTAAGTTTAAGTTCCAATTATGGCTACCCCGCCCGACATGTATATGTCTATCCTGTAAGGAAATCTATTAAAGGGTTATCTATCCTCAAGGAAGATCGTGGGCTATTAAGTGTAAGGCTGAAACTTAAAATCCCTATGTCTAGTTCATTTTAGATTTACCACATCAATCTTATTGGTGATCAGACAACAAGAAGCATTAAGCTTAAGACTTAATAAGTAAACCTTTAAATTACCCAAACTATAATTTAACCCTTTATAAACCGGTGATATTGGATTTCATCACAACCCCAGATAACTAATTTAGTTACAACACATAACTAGGGCTAGTAAAAACTTGAAAATAAAAGACATAAACTAAAAATATGGTAAAGTAAATACTGAAAAGTAAATTACAATAAAATAAAATGCTAAGGTAAAAGGAATTACTTTTACTACTACTAATTTAGATATCTCCCATAAAATAATATATAAACTTGTGATTCTTTTTCCAACCAGCCATATAGGCGGTAACCTGATTAAGTCAAATTAAGTCCAACCAGCCATAAAGGCGGAACCAAAATTAAATTACCAACCGACCAATCTGGCGGTATCCTTTATTAGTCAGGTTTAAATCAGATTAAAATGAATTACCAACCGACCAATCTGGCGGTATCCTTTTTAAGTCAATATTTTAAATAGTGAATATATTATTTTTAAAGGAGATTAATCTAAATAGTAACAGTAAAAGAATTACATTTCACCCTAGCTGGGGGAGTTACCTCCTCATGGTAAATAATAAAAACTGTAAAAAGTAAAAAGTACAAATTAAATTATTATATTAACAAAACGTAATTAAAATTAATTACAAAACTAAAACTAAAACTAAAAATTAAAAGAAAGTAGAGAGAGAAACTCTCTCTTTAGAAAGATTATAAGAGAGAGAGTGGTGCACTGAATTCTGAAATCTCGAGCTCAATTTATAGGCCTCGGTAGGCTTCCAGCGTCGCGACGCCAGGTCCTCAGCATCGCTACGCCAGCTTTTGTCGACGTGGCACGCTCTGGTTCGCTGGTTTGAAGATTTTGGATAAGCTGATAAGGTGACACGTGGCGCGGTGGTTGAGCTTCAATTATTGTGACACGTGGCGGCTTCTTATTGGTCGCTGAGATTCTTATCCGCCACGTGTCAGATAAGGATTAGATACTCAATTATTGATGTTGACGTGGCGATGACGTGGTGGTGACGTGGCGACGACGTGGGAAAGAGACTGTCGGCACCATAGAATTGCGACACGTGTCACTTCCTGATTGGCTGATGATGATGTGGCACGACACGTGGCAATTTTGACTTGTTGACTTACTGACGTGGCTGATGACATGGAGACACGTAGGCTGACACGTGGCACACGTGGCGATGATGACTGTCGGCACCGTAGGATGCTGACACGTGGCACGACGTATGTTAGCAGAAAGGGTGTGATGGTGACACGTGGCACGGCGCATTTTAGCAAAGTCAAACTTTTCTCAGATTCTAATTTGTGGACCCGGCACACGTTAGCACTGTTCGGTGCATTTTAGACGTCGCGACGTGGAAGGCTTGGCGTAGCGACGCGCTTAAGACCAAAATATCCCTGTTGACGCATTTTTGTCCGTTTTTGCCCAAAATTGCCTCCAATGCTTTCCAAACTTTATTTATCTACAAAATAACACAAAACATATCAAAATGTTCACAAAACTCAAGAAACTATACAAAATATTAGGTCAAATGAGTGGGAATAAGTGATATAAATACCACTCATCACCAGACCTGCGAGCATTTCACTTGTCAGAGAGTTTTACGCGAATGCTGCTCATCATGTCGTTTTTCATACTATGGTGAGAGGGAAACAGGTTGCTTTTGATTCGGTGACAATCAACAAGTTCTATGGGATCCCTGAGATGGAGGTAGATGAGTATACAGAGTTGAGGAATGGATTGAGATCTCGCAGCTGACTGATGAGTTGTGTATCCCCAATGCTACATGGGAGATGAGCAGCAGTGGGGAGTACATGAAGATGAGTTCTAGATTTCTTAAACCAGATGCGAGAGTTTGGTTTCATTTCATTACGAGATCTCTCATACCAGGGACTCATATTACTTTTGTCACCCGGGAGAGGATGGTTCTGTTGTACTGTTTGATGACGGGGCTATCTATTGACGTGGGAGTGCTTATTTCTACAAATATTGCTTGGGCTGCTACCCAACCGCAAGCTGGACTGTATTACCCTTACCTGATCACTTCCTTATGCACTTTGGGTATGGTTCCAGTTGACCCGCAAGAATAACCTATGCAGCCCATGACAGCTCTGACTCCCCGACTGATACAGCAGCTCCGAGCAGAGAGGCAGATACCTGCCGGACCATCTTCGTCAGCACATGCAGCTGCTCCACAGCAGCCACCCTCACAGTCACGCAGAGCAATACAGTCTCACACCATACCTGAGAGAGTTGCCAGATTGGAATCGCAGCAAGGATATATGGTTCAACTGCTCCAACAAATTGTATTGCACGTGGAATCCGAGAGGATCAATTACCACCATATCCACCGACAGACAGCGACGAGGAGGAGACTGACGCTTAAACTGGGTACCATTGTTCCTATCTTGTTTATGTTTTGAACGCATTGGGGACAATGCTTAATTTAGGTTTGGGGGTGCAAAACTCATGTGTTAAAACTTTCCGTTAAAATTTTCATTTATGCAACATAATTCCGTAAAAAAATTTTCGTTTTTGCATGATTTCCGTTTAATTTTAATAATTTTATTTCCGTATTTCGTTTATTTGTGTGTTTTCAAAATCGAAAATTCAAAAAAAAAAAATCAAAAAAAAAAAATCAAAATTTTTAAAATCCATAAAAAGTCCGATGATTTGATTGTTTGTTTAGTTAAAAAGTTTTAGGAAAAGATAAATGTTAATTACGCTTATATCCCTAATTTGAATTTCTTATCTAGATCAGACTCGCATGCACTATTAAAATAGTTTAATAAGTAGTTAGATAATAAGGAGTTAACAAAGTGACTAGTTAAAATAATCGGTGGTTAATGAATGACCGTTTATCTGAGCATCTGTTTTTGTCTACAACAATTATTATTATGTGGGGTATGTAAAAAAAAAAAAAAAAAAAAATCTGAAACAAAATTTATGATGTACAAAAATAAAGCATCTAAGATCCGGGTTATTAAGTATGTAAGGGTGTTTTAACACCTAGTGCCCTAAAACCGACTGGTTTGGGAGTCACTGGCCCAAAGCTCGCTACATGGATCGAAGATGCTGCAAAAAATATATATATCTGAAGTCTGAGTAATTAAGTCCGTAGGGGTATCTTAACACCTGGTGCCCTAAAGCCAACTGGTTTGGGAGCCACCGACCCAACACTCGCTACATAGATGAAAGATATTGTATATAAATAAAAAATAGAAAAAGAAAAAAAAAATCAGAAAATCAGAAAAATTACATACCTCACCTGAGTTGATTATGGTAGACAGAACTATTTTAGATACTCAGATTGGTTTGACCCATTAACTATTGAGAATTGAGACAAAATCACTAAGTTGATAACTTAGAATCGAAGCTATTTACTAGACTATTCACACACACACTTTGAGTCTGACTTAGGTATGTTGTTCAAATAAAAGGATTTTAGTAAATATATGCATTTTGAAGGTTCCTCTAACTTTGATACTAAACATTCTCTGAGGACAACTTTTATTCTTCTCTTTCGCTTGTCTTTTGCTTTTGTGTGCATTAGTTTTACTACCTTTTTACTTTTGTAAAATGTTTGTGGGTATCATTGCTGTAAACCCTCACGAGACTACAACTCGTCCACTAGGGACACCTAGGGGTTTAAGGTTTCTTGCATATGCTAAATGAAACCGTGATCCCTACGGAAGTGACTTAGTTATTTTAATTATGTTATTTTATTCTATGTTTTGCTCGAGGACTAGCAAAATGTTAGGTTTGGGGGTGTGATGAGTGGTATTTATATCACTATTTCCCACTCATTTATCCTAATATTTTGTATAGTTTCTTGAGTTTTGTGAATATTTTGATGTGTTTTGTGTTATTTTGTAGATAAATAAAATTTAGAAAGCATTGGAGACAATTTTGGGGCAAAATGGACAAAATTGGACAAAAAGGGCAAAATCGTCATTTCAGCGTCGCGACGCTGAAGCCTTGCGCGGCGCGACGCCCAGCATGCACCGGACCTGCTAACGTGCGCCGTTTGCCACGTGTCAAAATCTGATTGGTGAAAATTTGCTAACGTGCGCCGCTCATGCTAACGTGCGCCATGACACGTGTCACCATCACAGCGGTTCTACTAATGTGCGCCGGCCGCCATGTGTCAACATCTGATTGGACCAAACCAAGCGCGTGCCACGTGTCGTCTTCCTATTGGACCGAATAACCGACAAATCAGAGCATGCCACGTGTCACCATTCTATTTGACCGAATTTCCACCCAATCACAAGCTGACACGTGGCACGATTTCATTGGACCGCATCGCCAGCCAACCACAGCGTGACACGTGTCACAATTATTGATGCCGACAGCCGCGTGGTAAACCCGCGTGGACTCCATGTAACTGTTTCCAGCGTCGCGACGCTGGCCCAAAATCTGCCTATAAAAGGAGGCCTCTCCCATTCATTTCTCCTCATGCTCTCCTTGGGATTATTCCCTGATTTTATAGGAAGCATCTAGTTTTGTATATATTAAATATTTTTAATTTATTTATTTTAATTTTCAGTTATAGTAGTTCTCTTCTTCTACCTTTCTTTTTAATGTTTAGTAGTTAATTTTCTGCTGGGGATAAGGTGAAGCTTTTATTATTTTAATTTAGATTAATCTCCCTTAAATATAATATGGAAATTATAATTCAAAATATAAAAGATTACCGCCTTAATGGCTGGTTTTATTTATTTGACATAATGTGGCACCGTCTATATGGTTGGTCTTTAGGTGAAAGGTAATTACCGCCTATATGCCTGGTTTATGTTCAAATACTATTTCCGCCTTTATGGCTGGTCGGACTTAATTTGACTCAATAAAGAATACCGCCTTTATGGCTGGTCGGTAATATCATGTTTAATTTATGTATTATATTATGGGAGATATCTAAATTATAAATAGTAAAACTGGATCCCCAACCCCCAGCATTTTATTTTTTATTCTAGGGAAGTGATGAAACACAATACACACACTTAATAATTGATTTTCTTTTTATGGGTAGTTCTTTAGTTTGTTTATTGAGTCTTAAGCTTAATGCGTCTTGTTAACTGGCAATTAATAAGATTGATGAGGTAAATCTAAAATGAACTAGACATAGGGATTTTAGGTTTCAGCCTAAGATTCAATAGCCCACGATCTTCCTTGAGGATAGATAACCCTTTAATAGATTTCCTTACAGGATAGGAATATACATGTCGGGCGGGGGTAGCCATAATTGGAACTTAAACTTAATGAATCCAGGTAATGTGGTTGACATAGACATATGGTTCAATTGGGTTATACTGGGTATTTGCGTCTGACCATAGGAAGAGGATTTTGCATATTTTCGTGTTCCAGGTTAGCAAACTGAATTAGTACACATAAATAAGAGAATCAATTCATCCTTTTAACAGTATTGTGTGGAGTCACGACCCTAGATCTTTTGAGTCTGTTTATTTATTTTCCTTAGTATTTTTCTTTTGTTTATTTTATTAAGCAATTCCACATTCAACCAATCAAAGAAATCAATTCCCTTCTCCCTATAATTAGATACCTGTAAATAAATAGATTCAATAATTAATAACAACAGTAGGAATTAAGTCCTCGTGGGATCGATATTTTTATACTACTTGAACGATACGTGCGCTTGCGTTTTATGCGTGTGTTTGCACCGGTCAGGTGTCTACTCTTGCATTTTACATGTCATAACATGCTTTAGATGCATTATCATTATAGACATGAAATATGATTTTATGTGATTTAAAATGTTTAAATTAGAATATGATGTGCATGGAAATCAAATAATTGGATTTATGGTTTAAAATTTGCATTCTAATATATTGGGCTTAATTGGTGCATAAATAAATTCCATTGGTATATAAGATGGAAACCCGGATATAAATTCCATAGCCGAATCCGAATGGACGGTAATGTGGTCTGCACTCGGGATACAGCTCCACGTACCATTGGATTTTATAACGCACTAAGATTAATTAAATAGTTTAATATAAATCTTGACCATTTTAGGATTCTAAAATTTAAAACCTATTAGTGTTCTAATATTTTAAGAGTTAAAATATAATAGGTCACTAATATCACTCTAATTAAATTAGTTTAATTGAGTAATACAGTTAGTAGAGACTAATGGATAATTAATGATATAAATTTTAAGAGTTAAAATTGGTTAGGTCACTAATGGTGAACTAGTGTAAATAAAAGTTATGATTTAGCCCCCATAAAATTATTCACACTAGTTAAATTAAAATATTAGATATTTTATAAATAGAAACCTTAATTTTAAAATAGTGAGTGGGAGAGGGATATACGACAGTATATCCCGCGATCTCCGTTGTTAGTCCGAAAACGTGAGATTCAAAAAGCGCCTCGAGACGGCTTTGCTTTCGTCCCCCTACGGATGGTGTCCATTTTGGGTCAATATCAGGTTTGGATTCTGAGAGGATAGAGATTCTAGATGTATCTTGTGAACTGACCTACCCTACGGCGGCACTTCACTCGTTAAGTCCAAGAATCCCGAAACGGCGGTCACACTCACAAATGAATAATTAACTGTTAATAAAATTCCTTGATCGAATGAAACGGTAGTTGTTTAATATAGGAATAAGAGTTATTCCCACATATATTAATCGACTGAGATTGTCTCGATCTATCATGCAAGTACTTAACCTACCCTACGGCGGCACTTACTTGTGGGATGATTAATTTCCGTGGCATAGTAATTCTTTTAGGTTTCTAATACGTTATTCATGGATTCATGCATCATGTTTAATTTTATGCCAAAATTATTTGATGATTTTAATATGCGATGAATGAATGTTAAATGCATGTGTATTTTATTTTTCAGCCATGGTTTCTCCAATTATTTCCATACTCTCAAACGATAAATTAACGGGAGAAAATTATGTTAAGTGGAAAAGTAACATGAACGCTATCCTCATCTGCGAAGACCTAAAGTTTATCCTGATGGAGGAGAGTCCTCCTGAGCCGGCCAGAAATGCTGGCCAAGCTATGCGCGAAACCTACCAGAAATGGGTCGCAGCTAATGAGAAAGCCCGCTGCTAGTTGGCAAGGATGTCTGAGGTTCTTTCTGCAAAGCATGAACCTATGGCTTCAGCATCTCAGATGATGGAGTCATTGCAGGGCATGTTAGGGCAGTCTTGGGAGTGTCAACGTCATGAGGCCATGGTCTCAGCGATGACTGCTAGGATGAAGGATGAGACATCAGCCCGAGAGCACGTCTTAAGGATGATGACCTATCTCTATACTGTTGAAACACATGGAGCTCGTATTGACGAGCATAGCCAGTGACCATGATTCCGAAGAGTTTCGTGCAGTTTAAAAGTAACTATGTTATGAACAATTTGACTTTTACCTTGACCCAACTGCTTAATGAGCTCACCCATTACGAGTCCATGCTTGTGGATCCTCGTAAGTCCGGTGTTGAGGCAAATGTTGTCGAGTCTTCTAAATATGCAATGATGAAGAAGAATAGCACTGGGAAGGCTAAGGCAAAGCCCATGAAGAAGAAGAACAAGAAAGACTCCAATGATGTTAAGCCCAAGGGAAAATTTTTCCACTGCAACAAAAATGGGCAATGGAAAAGGAATTGTCCTAAATACCTTGCTGAGCTGAAGGAGAAAAATGATACATGTAAATATGATTTACTCGTTATCGAATCACTATTAGTGGAGGCTAATAAATCCGCCTGGATTGTTGATTCTGGAGCCACTAACAATGTTTGTTCTTTTTTACAGCTACTTGACTCATGGAAGGACCTTGCTGAAGGTGACTACACCATGATGGTCGGGACATGGGATGCCGTTTCAGCAAGAGCAGTGGGAGTTTCCAGTTTAAATTTCACAAATAATAGTTATTTAAATTTGAACAATGTATTATTCATTCCTGGTTTTCACAGGAATTTGATTTCTGTTTCTAAAATTTTGGATGATGGTTATTCAGTTTCTTTTAATAGCAATTTAATTATTATTGGTAGAAATGGATTAACCATATGCATAGGAAACTTAGAAAATAACTTGTATGTGTTAAGACCGTTAACACATAGGTCACTGCTCAACGCTGAAATGTTTAAGGTTGAGAAATCTAAAACTAAACAGCCAAATATTTCTCACGATGACACATATCTCTGGCATCTTAGACTTGGTCATATCAACCTTGACCGAATAAACAGATTGATAAAGAACGAAGCCTTAAACCAGTTAAAGCTCAGAACTTTACCAATCTGTGAATCCTGTTTAGAAGGAAAAATGACCAAGAGACCTATTACTGGAAAAGGTATAAGATTCAGTCAACAACTTGAGCTAATACATTCAGATGTTTACGGACCGATGAATGTACGAGCCCGATGTGGTTATGAATACTTCGTCACATTCATTGACGATTATTCCAGATATGGGTATGTTTACATAATGCAGCACAAGTCAGATACTTTTGAAAAGTTCAAAGAGTATCTTGCTAAGATTGAGAACCAGTTGGGTAAAATAATCAAAACTCTACGATCATATCGTGGAAGATAATACATTGACAGAGAATTTGAGGAATTCTTAATTGAGCATGAGATATCATCTTAGCTCACAACACTTGGAACATTACAGCAAAATGGTGTTGCAGAGAGGAGAAATCAGACCATACTAGATGTGATGAGATATATGTTTAGTTATAGCTCACTACCTAGTTCGTTATGGGGAAATGTAAAACTGTAATGCATATCCTTAATATAGTTCCAACTAAGTCTGTTCCTAAGACTCCCTTAGAGTTATGGAATGGTCGTAAAACTAGTTTACGATATTTCCGCATATGGGGTGTCCAGCACATGTGCTGAACAATAAGACTACAAAGTTGGAGCCACGTTCTCAGGTTTGCCTATTTGTAGGCTACCCTAAGGCGACTAGAGGTGGATTCTTCTGTAGTCCTGATGATAACAAAGTGTTTGTATCAACAAATGCTACGTTTCTAGAGGAGGACTATATGAGAGAGTTCAAGCCTCGAAGTAAAGTGTTACTCGAGGGGTTACTTACTGGTTCGACCAGCACACCATCGTCAACGACAATTGACAAATACATAGCACCTTTGACATCTGAGTGTCAGATTCAAGCTCATCAGAATAAACTACCACCTAGACGTAGTGGGAGGGTTGTACGACAACCTGATTTGATACCACGCTCAAGTCTTATGATTTTGAGCATAATGTTGATAAACCTTGTGTATACAAGTGCATCATTGACGAGAAGATGGTTTTTCTTGTTTTATACATCGATGATATTTTACTCATTGAGAATGATGTAAAGATATTATCAGACGTGAAAAAATGGCTAGCAAACCAATTCCAAATGAAAGATTTGGGAGAGGCCAGTTATGTTCTTGGGATTCAGATACTTCGAAATCGTAAGAAACGACTGTTAGCTATGTCTCAGGCATCCTATATCGACAAGATCCTTGAGCGATTTGGGATGCAAAATTCCAAGAAAGACAATTTGCCTTATCAGCATGGAATTCATTTGTCAAAGGAACAGTCTCCTAAGACACCTCAAGATATTGAGGAAATGAGACATATCTCATATGCCTCAGCAGTTGGTAGTCTCATGTATGCTATGTTATGCAGGAGACTGGACATCTGTTTTACAGTGGGAGTGGTCAGTAGGTTTCAGTCAAACCCAGGATTGGATCATTGAGAGGCTGTGAAACACATTCTCAAGTATCTTAAGAGAACGATAGATTATATGCTTGTGTATTCCGGTGAGGATATGATGCTAACGGGATATACAGACTCTGATTTTTAGACAGATTTCGATTCTAGGAAATCAACATCTGGATCGGTGTTTACCCTAGGTGGTGGGGCTATAGTATGGCGAAGTATAAAGCAATCTTGCAATGATGACTCCACCATGGAGGTTGAATATGTAGCAGCTTGTGAAGCAGCTAAGGAAATAGTATGGCTCCGTAAATTCTTGGGGGATCTGGAAGTTGTTCCAGATATGGATAGACACTCACACTTATTGCGATAATAGTTGTGTGCAGTGGCAAACTCTAAAGAACCAAGAAGCCACAATAGAGGAAAGCATATAGAGAGGAAATATCATCTCATCAGGGACATAGTACAGAGAGGAGACGTTACCGTCACAAAGATTGTATTCGTAGAGAACCTGGCTGATCCGTTTATAAATACATTGTCGGCTAAAGTGTATGAAGGTCACCTAGATGGTCTAGGATTACGTGACATGTCCCATTTACTATAGTGCAAGTGGGAGATTGTTGGGATGTATTCCCTAGAGCTACATATGATGTAAACGACTTTATATGTTTTGAAATAAATTTATGCATTATTCATTTATCAAAGTGTTTGTTTAAATTTCGCATATTATAAATTATCTTGAATACCCTAGATTACTTATGTTCCATCAGACTTAGTGTATGAGTGTCATACACAAGAGGATTTAAGTATGAAGTTAGTAATCTTAAATAGTCCATAGAGATCAAACAAAGCGGGGTACTTATTTTTTGGTTTATCTATAGTTGCGGTCCATTCTATATTTGTATGGCGACCTTGATCCGGGATCGTCCATGTAGAGACATGAGAATGGAGGCACCTTCTATGATGTGATCATATTGGACTGGACCCAGATGGAAATGACATTCTTTTAATATCCGTTAAACAAAGAAAGTTATTTCGATCTACTAGATGATCATATACGGATTGATCTTAATCTTGAGTGTACTACGAACTCTTGCATGGCAGACTATGTCCTTTGATTTACAAAGGTGAGGTTGGTGTAGCAGTCCCGACCAATAGCTACGTACTTTAGGGGCATGGTCTGTTGTGTAGCTGGGAACGTTTTACGTAGACATGGAGTTCACTCCTTCTTGCGAGAAGTATATGAGTATCTTTCTTAAGGGTTGATTCAGTGCTTGAACGATTTGAGCACTCAAGTCTTCTATATTACGAATAGAAAGATTAAAATTCATAATGGTTATGAATAAATCATTCATTAGGGAATCAATGGTACTTAAGGTAAAATAATTAGAGGAGTATAATGGACATTATGACCCGGATCTAATTATGAGATACTCGTGAATGGTTAATTTATATGTAGTGACTATATCGATGGACACCGACTTGGTTCGGCTTAATATATCATATGCGGCAACGAGAGTGCAACTTCGGGTTTTTAGTGGAATAACCCGGAGTTAATAATTCAGAATATTTAATTAAGAGCTTAATTATATTTCGAGACTATTGAAGCTCGGAACCGTAGGTCCATTTGGTCCCCTGCTAACTCGATATACTGTAGCGGATTTAGTATAATTGGATAGTCCAATTATATACTCATAAATGTATAAATATTATTAATATGATTAATAATATTATTTTGTCACACTTTAAACTTTATATTAAAAGTTAATTTATAGTTTTATTAAATATATGATATTTAAACAAATGGATTAAATTATATAAGATATAATTTAATGTGAGGTCAAATTAGGAATTCCAAATTTATTTAATGTAAGGTTAAATTAGGAATTCCAATTTTTTTGGGTTTTGTAAACCCTTGGCTTTATTTTGGTAGTTACACCTTTTTGAAAGGTAATAACTCATTAGTTTTGTAACATATATTTGATTTATAGAAATTAATATTGGATGTTACAAAATTAAAGAAAAATAAACCCATTGGCCAATTATTGCTATGGATGGGAGGCTAATGGATTGTTAATTTTGGAAATAAATAACCCTAAGTATAAAAGAAAATTTGATTTTATTTTTGAAAAATCTCTTTCATTCTAACCCAACCTCCATCTTATTCTTCTTCCTTATTCTCTCAAAAGTTGAGAAAAGCTTAAAAAGAAAAAGAATAAAAACAACTAATCAAGAAGAACAAAAGTTGTTTGTGTGACTCAATCCTTAAATCGTTTAGAGATTATCTTGTGAGATATAGTTCGGAAGACTTGTGGTGTCGAACAAAATTCATCTTCATCTCTTTCTCTTTATATTCGGCAGTGAGCATTGTATTTGGCTCATTGCCGCCCCTTTCTTGGTGAAACAGAACTCTGTTTGGTTTCGTTTTAATCCAGAATTTTTGGGGAATATTTTGTGATGTTTTGGGGCTGTGTTGGTGCTGTTTTCAAGTGAAAAATCAGAACCAAAAATATAGTTTATGTCCATACATTTCAGGGGCTGTTTCTGCAGTGCGTTGGGTGCGAATCGAGTCCAAAACAATCCAATTTTTGTCCGGCTGTAGGGGGCTGTTCGGGGACTGTTCTGGGGCTGTTTCGGGGCTGGAATTTTGTTAAAACTGAAGCAAAATTTCAGTGGTGGTCGCAGTAGCATTCATCGTTCAAATGAGAAGGGTAGAAAAATTTTTCATGTCCGATCCGTGTGCCTAAACCGTTTCCGCTGCGCTAGGAAAGCGTTTCCTACAAATTTTTCGAGAAATGTTTTAGAAAGTGATGATTTTTTAAAATATGTTTTTTTTTTTATTTTGAAGGCTTGGGGGAAAAACCCACCTCAGATACAACTTATGGAATTGACAGATATAACATGTGCACATGTAGAGCAGGACTAGGGGGACGGTGATACGTAACCCCCTTATATTTTAGATTTCAGGGCTAGGGGACGGCGAGACGTAACGCCCCTAGACCCTAGATTCAGGGTCAGGATGATAGCATGGATCAGCACGACTGGCTCTAGCTCAGTGGCTTGGGGGACATCGAGACGTAACGCCCTCATACGTCAGGTTTTTCAGAGACATATTTGCATAGATATGGTTTTCAGAAATGATGGTTTTGTAAAAAAAAAATTAGAAAGAATTCAGTTTTACAAAAATACTGAGAGTTTTACAGACAAAAAATATTTCCAGAATTGTTTTACAGAAAGAGATATATTTTCATAAAGAATGAGATTTCAAAAAGATTATTTTTTTCTTGAGAGAATTTCGGTTTTTAGAACCATGAATTTATCATAAAGTATTTCAATTTTCAGTTTTAAAGTTGTCCACTTACTAGGTAGTGTAAACGATCTAACTCCCCCACTCCCAGTTTTTCTGTTTTACAGGTATACCCGGAGGACGAGCTCGAGAGGATGGATACTGATGGCAGTCACTAGGGTGTTTGAGTCCATGATGTCTAGTCAGAGTCGAATTTAAGTTGCATGCATGCATTAGTTTTGTATAAGTTATTGTTCATTTCACTCAACGGGACGAGAAGGGAACGAGGAAGGTGAATGCATCATCTCATTCCTTAAATGCACCTATCAAATCTATCAAATCACAACTGCTCCATTATCCCCTGAGTGCCAAGTGTCACTCATTCGTGGCTTGCCCATCTAAAATTGACTGGCTGAGATTACTCGAGCACATGGCGTGCTTCCAACGCCTTTGGTTTGAAATCAACGACTAGGATCAACCCGAGGTGCCTATAAAAGGCCATTTTTCCATTCCTCGACACTTTTGCCAACTCTCTACAACAAAGCTCTGAGCTCTCCTCATGTTCTGCAAATAACAACTCCACGTTCTCCTATACTTCAACTAATATGTAAGTATGTTCCCTACCCTCTCTATTTCTGTTCTGAACCTGCTCTTATTTCATAGAAAAAAGAATGGCGAATCTGTGTTGTCTATTATTTTTTCTGGGTTTTTAGTGGTAGTTTTTTTAGAATCTATAGAATGTATTTCTGGGATTTATGGCTTGTTTGTGTGTAAAAATGCAAATAATGGGATAGTCATATTTTGGATGGTGTTTAGGTTGTGTATGTCACACCCTAAAAAATTCGAGATGCGACCGGCAGGAGACAGTGCTACCGTCTCCTTAAGCCTCATGACGTTTACATACATGACGTTTCATGATTCATACTAAATTGATCATTCATGACTTATACATTGACAAGAAACTCACTTGGGTTCAAAACCAAGCAAACCCCAAATATTATTTCTTAACCCTTAATGTAGGAGTGAAGCGGGTTTACCGCTATGTCTATGATGCTCGGCGACCACGACATTGTTGGGCTCACAGCCGTAGAGAGTATGGATTAGCCCGCGGAGGAATAAACTGGAGAATAAAGGAGTCACCACCTAGTGGTGAACTGGGAAAGATTTAAGGCCGCACTCACCCCTCGCAATGGAAGACCTCAAACCATTGGGTTCGGAATGGTCCCTTACTTATGCCAGTATAATGGACGGGTTCACACAATGGTATAGCCAAGTTTTAATGTAATTCATGCATAAAAGCGAATAAAAATGTAATAACATACTCAACCAAAATAATAATCACAATAACGTAGTTCCAAAAGCACATTAAATTAAGAAATACGAGATGCGATAACGAAAATTATAATAAACAATCAAAAGTAGGAAAATCGTCCATAAATAAATAGCAAACAAAAAAAGGGGTTAATCACGCATATATGAGTACGAAATTTACATCTGGTTTTCCATCCGATATACCGCAAGGGATAATAACACACATAATCATCAAAGCAATATAAACAGACATAAGAAAATAGACATGAAAACATATAACAATGAATATACGTATAATCATCAAATGAACAAAAAATAAACAAAATAAAGGCGAAATAATAACGAAATGCCAAAGAAAGAAAAAATGTGACCAGAAATTTGACAGTCTTTGATGTAGGACTTCGCATACCCATACCTGACTAAACGTAAATCTTATAATTTGGTGATGAAAATATTGTAGGGGTTTTAAGGGGGAATATCGGTAACGGAGCGGAATAGTGGAAAATCAAAATTTTCCGATTTCAAAATTTTTTCTTGGATCAATTAAATAAACTTATTTATTTAATTATCCAATTATCATATTCTGAAAAATACACAAGAGATCAAATTTCTTGGTAATTACCGAATTGCCCCAAAACTTTGTAAATTGATTATTTTAGCCCAAAAATTATCAAATATAATTTTGGACGATTCTAAATCATTTCTAAAATGTTTTTCAACACATCTAATGCATCAAAATCAGATTTTACACAAATCCCCAATTTTTAGTCTAATGCAGTGAGCCACCCAAAATTTTCAATTATTTGCAATTTAGTCCATTTAGTTCAAAACATGCCAAGATCAAATCCAATCAACCTAAAATTTTACATGGATCATATTCATACCATAATACATCACATATATGAAAATCCCCAAATTTAGAGTAGGTTATGAACCCTAATTTTTCAATTTCATCAAATTGTCCAATTTCATCAAATTGTCCAATTTCACCAAATTTACAAAATCCAACACTTTAATCCATTCAATACTTCACCAATCTAGCCTCACCACATTGAAACAACTCTAGAACAATTCTAGGTCACCAAGGAGTGGCTTACCAACTCTAGAATGGCAACTTGATTTTCCAAAAATCAAAAGTAAAAGCTTTAAAACCATTTCAAGCTTACTTACATGCATCAATCTTTCATCAAAGTTCACAACCAAAATAAACACAAACTGTAAGAAGAGAGACAACACCAAAGCATACACAAAATGATGCTAAGCATGTTAGAAACAATTTTCATGTTGAGACTTTGAGAAAAACCTTACAAAAACATGATTTTTCCAAGCTTTCTTCTTTAGGCCTCCAAGCTTTTCTCTCATCTTCTTTTATGTTTTATTTGGTATCTAATGAACTTTTCTAACCCTAAAAGATGAAAAAAAACAATAGATACTCACAAATTTAAGCCTTGGCCGAAATTGGTAAGTAATAATATCTAGATATTATATTTTTGTTTCATTTAAAATCAACTTGTCAACTTGCAACTTTAATCATCAAACCATTCAATGAATAAAGTAAGTCAAGATTGCAACTCACAAAATATAACAATTATATTTATATTAGGGTCTTGGCCGAATTTGCTAATAAATAAAGGAAATTGATATTTCAATTTTAAACAATTTAAAACAAATATCTAAAGAGGTCAAAACCATTTTGACAACCTTTTCCTTTAAGTATAAAGTCAACAATAAACACTTATAATCATTTCCTAACTTTATCATTTGGTGAGATATTTATATTTTAATTATATTAATCATTTAACAATTAAATAATTAAGTAATTAATTAAATACAAATATCTCAAATATATGTATTATATTTACTTTAAATATCTCAAACACATATATTAATGATATATGTCAAATACCTTATTTGACAATTTATTAATGTGTATTTAATAATATCATATATTAAATACAAATACACATTAATTAGGAAATGACGGTTCAGCCCGTTTGCATGCATCTTTCGTTTAACGTTTAAACGATTTATAAATAATCATCATTATTCATAAAAGTTGCCTAGTTCTCTACGAGTATATTTCATTAGTGAGACTCTCTAGATTCGGGTATATCAGTCACAAAATCCAATTTCGTGTCCATAATTTACCCACCCGTAAATTATGACGACCACATATAAACTAGCTGAATCATACAGGTCGAGGTCATTGCATACGTATAATCCATCCGTCACAGGTATCCGGATAATACCAGAGATATAGATGTAAATGTCAAATCTCTTTAGGTATTATCCCGTCGACGTATCTATTAGCAATCTCTATATAACATTCGAAACTCACTTCCAAAGTATACTGTGGCCACAGATTTCAGAGACTGCTAATCATATATGGACTATATATGCTCTGTACACAGAACTGACAGATCTTATCTTGATACACACGGGATATCCTGAGGATCGGTCCACACCCAACGAACAGGCAGAGGTCTGATCTAAATAGATCGGTGATGTGACTACCATCTAAGTGTGGAGGATGTCTCATACATCCACAGTGGTATCTCAAGTCAAAGGACCACTATGCTACTCAACACGAGAAGATTCTTATTGACGTTGGTGTACCATCCATTAAGAATCTTCGGTGAGTCGTTCAGTGTTTATCTACTATAAACACCTACACGTCTATACGAGTCTCCCTAGACTCATGGTTCATTGGGATAAACCATCGGACCAAATCTCGATATACGACATGTACTGGTCTCAACGGATTTGACTAACCGACCCGTGTTAGTAAATCTTGACCAGGAACTATATTTGATAATATACATTTAGCAGTGACACTTCCCAATGTCAATTACAAACTACCTTTGTAACTGTGTACTACATTATATATTATCGGGCCTTTGTCTAATATATACATATCACTAAACCACATTTAGTTTCAATCTAATCGTAATCAGATCGAATACGTATATAAAAACAAGAGGTGTAACCACTAAGAAAGTAATATTATGGAAAAGGGGATGTTCATATTCATGAATCAAACATAAATACGGTCCAGATTGGCGCTCTGAGCACCAACCCCAACAAATATCTCAAATCTTGTTAAATTGGTAAGGATGGGATCCCAAAATCTCATTAAATTGGAAAGTGTTGATGAGGGGATTTGGGCGTGGATTGCATGGGCTGCATGGGCCGAGGGTGGATGGGCCGATTGAATGAGATCTTGGGCCGAGGCTATGGTTTGAAGCAGAGGTTGACTGAGCGAATCCGAGGCTGGCTAGTGAGTTCGAATCCGAATAGGGGATAATTTTAGAGGTTTTCCTTCCTTCCAGCATTCGTTTTTCGCAACTTTCGTAACTTTCCAGTTAGTGCCTTCATACGAGGCTCATCATTGGGCTCATGCAAAAATGTAGTTTTTACACCCAAGAACCTTAATCAATGATTTTGTAGGAACAAAACTTATCCAAGATCAACCTTAAACCACCATGAAACCTTGCCCATGATAATTTAAAAACATGAAATCAGTGTGTTTTGCTAGTAATGGAGACACCACTAAGCTTGCCAAACTTAGATAAGTCGATTTGAACTTGAAAATGAGAATCCCTCCCTCACAAGAAATTCGGCCATAGCCAAAGCTTAAAGCTTGAAGTTTTTTTTCTTTCAAAAGTCATGAATAATATTAAGGAAGAAGAAAAACAAGTTTAAATAGGTTACAAAGAGAAACCCTAAGGCATGAAGAGAAAAATGCCCCTAAAGGGTGAAAATATAAAAAAGCCCAAAAACTATCTTAACATAAAATGCATAGGCTATAAATATGCCAAAATCTTCAAAAAGGTCATTGTCTGCAAAAGGCTTGTGAAGCTTCATTTAGAACTGATTTGGGTCAAGTGAAGTAGCTTATGGCCCTCTCAATTGAAGCTCACATGCGTCTCTAGTGTGTCTCTGAATTGTCTGTTGTAGTCGGCCATAAAACTCTGAGCCAGTCCTGCCATTACTTATCTGATCCTTTTGGCATTTTGTCTTGTGATTGGTCTTGTTGGTACTTGTAATGGTTCTACGTTGATGCTGGTCGTGTTCTTGGTGCTCCGAGTGTGACTTGGTTCATGTCATACATGTCTAACATGACGTGACCTATTTCCTGACACATCCCTACACTATACATACATGTAGACCCGGCCACGGTTCTGGTTCGGAACCAAAACCGAACCGGAACCAAACCGGTTCCAACCAGTTCCGGTTCCAATCGGAACCGTGGCCGATCGATTCGGTTGGGGTTCGACCCCAACTCGAACTGGTCTGAACCAGTGGAACCTTACGGTTCCACCGGTTCAATGGTTCCAACCGGAACCGAAACGATTCTGGTTGGAACCCTCAAAATAAAAAAAATGCCTAAAGGCATAAAAAAATTTATAAATTATAAATTCCTAATATATCCCTAATAACGGTAATAAAACGGTTATATTTAGGGGCATTTTTGGTATCAAAAAAATTCTAAAACTCTATAAATATGATTCATTTTTCATTATTTCAACACACCAAATTCTCAACTCTCTCAATTCCTACAATTCTCTTATTCTCAATCTCAATTCAATTAGTTATTATCATTCGCAATTAGTCAATTTTTTTTTTCTTACTTATTTCTTAAACGAAAAATGGCAAGCTCATCTGAGAACTTCATGTCAAATATGCCAACCCAAGAGAGCGGACCTAGTGTCGGTGCACAATCACGGAGAGAGAAGTTAAGGCTCGTTCCTCGGATTGTTTTCAAAATTCATTTTCATTTAGAAAAATTAAACGATGACAGTTCAAGAGTGATTTGCAACTATTGTGGGGTTACCTACAAATTTTCTGGTGGATACGGCAATATGATCAAGCACCTGGAAAGACATCATCCGGTTGAACTTGGAATTGATGCGACGTAAACTCAAATGGCCAGATACACATCATCTAGTAGAGGTACGAGTGCTGTAGATTTATTTAAATATTCTGATCAAAAAATAGAGAAGAATTTGCGAAATTAACTTGTATGGCACATCTTTCTTTAAGCTTTGGTGAAAAACTTCATTTTACTAATTACGTGCATAATGCTTTAAATCCTTCTGCATGTAGAATGACTTGAAACACAACAAAACTTCATATTTTTAAATTATATAAAGATGATAAAATTATTTTAAATAAAATATTTAAAGAGATGAAAGGTCGTATTTCTATATGTTCTGATATTTGGAGTGACCATTGGCAACACACTCATACATGAGTGTGACTTGTCATTGGATTGATGCATTATTTACCATGCAAAAACGACTTATTGCATTTAGAGTTTTTGATGACCAACATACTGCAAAAATATTTATAGAATGATGAAGGTAATTTTTGATGAATATGGTTTAGTAGATAAATTTTTAACATTGGATTTGATAATGCATCTGCAAATACTACTGCATCCATCAATGATTAAAATCCTTATGTCAACCAAATTTAGGGGGCGATTTTTTCATATTCGTTGTACATGTCATGTCCTTAACTTATGTGTTCAAGCAGTCTAAAATTTTTATCACCTTTCCATTGATCCTTTTAAAATGGCACTTAATTGTATTTGGTCATACTCTCAAGTTATGAGAGAATGGACGAAGTTTTGTAAAATAAATGGTATTAAACCGATTAAATTTTCAAGAGATGTTCCAACACGTTGGAATTCAACTTATTTTCTTTTATGTCAAGCATTCAATACAAAGATGCATTATGTAGTTTTTTTCTCAACATGTTCAAAATGTCACACTTTATCCTAGTCAATGGGATATTTGTGAAAATATTTAGATATTTTAAAGTTTTTAATGAAGATACTTTAACTTTTAGCGGTGGTTTATTATCCAACAGCACATTTATTTCTGCTTGAAAGTTTGAATATTGTTGGTGCTCTCGATGAACATGCTGAAAGTAGCGATCCTAATGATAATGTTTTGTTAGAAGCCATTACTGTTATGAAGGTAAAATGGTTGAATTATTTTAGAGACATTCTTTTACTTTATCTTATTGCTGCTGTTTTTGATCCTAGATTTAAATTAGAAGGTTTGAATGGTTCTTTACAAGCTTACTATGGTTATTTAGGAATATTAGATGAAATTGATATTACAAGAATAATGACGAAATTAAGAAATGATTTAATTGAGTTATTTAATGATTATATTGTAAGATATAACTTAGGAACATTAGGTGAATATAGTAGTAGCGAACCGGTAATTCAAACAATACTTAGCGCAATGGATCGTGGTTATTGCAACGAAATAAAAAAGCTAGGGATACGACAACTAATAACCCCGAATTAGATAATTATTTATCTATAAATTTCGAGTTTCCTACTGAAAGTTTAGTTAGTAAAAATTTTAAAATCCTTGACTGGTGGAACCGACATCAAAATATATATCATGTTTTATCAATTATTGCTAAAGAGATATTGGCAGCACCTATTTCCACGTTGCGGTTGAGAAAGCCTTCAGCTTGGGAGGCAATATATTGGAAGCTAGACGATCTTCATTACATCCAAGCACTCTAGAAGCAACAGCTTGTGTGGATGATTAGACTCGAGCTGATCTGAGACAACAAGAAGATGCCTTGATGATTTTGAAAATTTGTTCGATAATGCATCTGCAACAACAAGTGCAAGCAGAATCGGAGCTGAAGGATCAACTGATAATGATGATTGATAATTATAAAATTGTAAATTTACAAAGGGGAAATATCTTAAAATTGTAATGGAACTACGTGAGCTTTGATTCCTCTCACCCCTGAAGGATACGTATGCAACTTAAATTTTTAAAAATTTAAGCTCAAGCTCTTCAATGTAATAATTTTATTTATTTATTAAATTAATCTCATTTATTTTAATTTTTTTCGAAATTTTTTTTTTAAAAAAAAAGGTTCGAACCGAACCGGAACCGAACTGGTCGGTTCCGGTTCAGTTCAAGGTTCCGGTTCCACTTCAGTGTGGAACCGAAACCGAATCGGAAATTAACTGCTTCGGTTCCGGTTCCACACTTATGGACCCGGAAAACCGGCCGGTTCGATTCAGTTCCGAACCGGAACCGAACCGCCGGCCAGGTCTAAATAATGCTTACACCTTAAACATATCCTAAACATACACAAACATGATATGTGGATTACATAGTTTTAGGATAGGTTCAAGGTGTAATGATGTATGTATAATACAGGGAAATGTCAGGAAATAGATCACGTCATGTTAGAAATGTATGACATAAACCAAGGCACACACGAAGCACTTAAAGGACACGATCAACATCAACTTAGAACCATTGCAAGTACCAACAAGACCAATCACAAGACATAATGCCAAAAGTATCAGAGAAGCAATGGCAGGACTGGCACAGAGTTTTATGGTTAACAGCAATAGACAAGTCAGAGGCACACTAGAGACGCATGTGGGCTTCAATTGAGAGGGATAAGCTACTTCACTTGACCCAAATGCATTTTATGTTAAGATATTTTTTGGGCCTTTTTATAATTTCGTCATTTATGGGAATTTTTATCTTCATGCATTTATGGTTTCTTTTTGTAACCTATTTAAACTTGTTTTTTCTTCTTCCTTAATATTATTCACGACTTTTGAAAGAAAAAAACTTCAAGCTTTAAGCTTTGGCTATGGATGAATTTCTTGTTAGAGAGAGATTCCATTTTCAAGTTCAAATTAACTTATCTAAGTTTGGCAAGCTTAGTGGAGACTCCATTGCTAGTAAAGCACACTGATTTCATGTTTTTAAGTTATCATGGACAAGATTTCATGGTGGTTTAGGGCTGATCTTGGATGGGTTTTATTCCTTTAAAATCATTGATTAAGTTTATTGGGGTCAAGAAAGAATACTTGGGGTTTTGAACCCAAGTGAGTTTCTTGTCATTTGGTATCATAAGCTTAGGGTTCCAATGTATTATTTTCCTATCCTTATTCTTTGTTTGATTCTGTTTTAATCATTGTTTCTTTGTTGTTCTTTTTGTAAATTGTAACATCCCCGATCCGGGAGATGTTACCGGTAGAGAATAGGTCGTATTATCCCCCTCAGCCACACGACTTTCTAACTGTCAAACTCATTGTTGGGAAATCTCTAAGTCCCGAGGATCGAATAAAGCATAGAAACAACATGTGAATACATTCAAGGAGGTGCGGAATATTCCAAGTTCACAAGTGGGTTTCCCTATCACCTTAGGATGACTCCATTGTGTGCTAGCACTCTTGATTTTGCAACAAAATCATCTCATTTCTTCTCCATGACTCACGACAGTGAGCTGAAACCAGAAGAAGAAAACTGTCCATTTGGGCATGAGAGAGAGGAAGAGAAAAAGTGAGAGAGTTATGTTGGTTGGTAGCCAAATGTGTATCTAATACACTTTATGAATTTCTAAAATTCATTTTCTTATTTTTTGATTTCCAAAAGTCAAGCCATTAAAGGCTTTCAACCACCACATCAACTATTCACATCACTCAATCAATCAAGTGACAAGTTGTCACATCACTCAAAGTGACTAATGATTTGACGTTTGATGCGACTAGTGATTTGACGCTTGATGTGACTTGCGGGCCGCACTTGAATTCGAAATGCGAGTGCGCTCGCAAACACTCCCGGGCTCGGGTTCGCTAATTCCAAATTAACGAATTTTCCGTTGCGACGTAATTAAATAATTATGCCTAGTAAAATTACTATTCACGTCGCTAACGAATTAATTCTAAATTAACTCGTTCGCCCGAATTAAAATCTAATTTCAATTCCGCGTCGAAATCCAATTTCGTATAATATATCGAATATATTATTTTATTGATTAATTCCAAATTAATCGTTTTCTCTCTTTAATGATATTTTATCATAGATAAAATATCTCCGCAATTAATCCCAGATTAATTTTCTCTCTCATTTAATTAATCCCAGATTAATAAAGTGCGAGTCATATGTCATCGGTGAATCTTCGGGAAGTGACCCATGAGATCCCCGGATATATTGGCAGAAAATACGGTCGTCGGACTATCCGAATACGTAAGTACCTCGTACCACATTTTTATCGATTTACAAGACAAGGTTGGCTTCTAGCAAAGTGCCATGCCTACCCAATTCTCCAGAAATATCCTTACATGAATATGTGATCTATATCAGGCGTAGTATACGTAGTATTGCGTATTACAATCCAGTATCAGATGTCACATGCTAGGCCTGGGGCTGGAAATGTGTCTGCCCCGTACGAAGCACATATCGGATCTCTGGTAACTAGTCTCTATAATCGGATAACATAACCTAGTCATTTTATCCCGATGACTGCAGTACGTAAGAGAACCAGTTCCGTATCCTACGTGACCATCATCTCCAATATGACTGGAGTGATACTTCCGTCTTGACATCACACCCAATACACTACGATTCTCAATATACCCAGCAGAGGCGTACACAGAACCTGTTAAAGCCCTGGACGACCTAAAACCAAAGTACATTGATTGTCGCAAGTCTTAGCGGTGTAAGTCTCAGGTTAAGACCAAATACACCTACCCTGATTTCAGACTTCCATAGACACATAGTCATACTACCAATGGAATTCCGAGGGGTCTATCCAGAGCGAAGCTGTTTTCCGTACCATCGGTAAAACACAACCTCCTACCACACTTGCATGAGTATCCTATACCCAAATATATGAGAACTATGCCGTTATGCCCTCACAACGCGCACAAGTGTAATACTAGTCTTTTACGCATTATCGATGTCTGATCTCGATAATACTCTGACTAGGGATATTTAATGATTAAACCTTCGTGGATTGATACTGTCTCATATCATCTCAATCCAGGAACTAATCATAAGGACCTTCTATCATTTATACATCTTTGGTGATCTAATCGCAAATAATAAAAGAGCAATTTCCTTTGTCACATAGTTAATTTGTATAACAACACCATGATTTGTACAAATAATGATGTTATGTGTCATAATTGTCCAACAATCTCTCACTTGGCCTATAGCCATCACTCGAGTGTCCTACACCCGAACTATGTACGGTTCGCTCAAACTGTTGAGAAAATGCTTTCGTCTGCGGATTTGCATGATTATCATCTGATGCGGTTTATACGATCATCACATCGCCATGATGTGTGATCCGAACGAATTAGATGAATATCGAAGTATTTATCTGGATCGTTGATGAGACCATTAATTCTTTAGCCTGTGCTGTAGCCTAGCTCAGCTGCTAACAGAACTATATCTAATCTAATTAGATTATTATCAATCCAGAAGGCTTCTATAGCTGCCTCAGCTGCAGCAATAATCCACTTTTGTTGTTATTCGGTAACAGTATCTTGCATGGAAAATTTCCAGCTCACTGTTCCGTTATTCAAACTGTATAGTACCGTTTTTATGACTTATAGTCATTTTTATCGGTTTGGAAACTTACAGTAGTGAACCCAGTCACTTCAAGTTCTCATTCTCCATAGTATAAGACAGCATCCTTAGATCCTCTAAGATACTCAAGGATGTTCTTAACATCAATCCAGTGACCATCACTTGGATTGGCCCGATTGTGAATCCATATACTCAAAGCATATGAGACATCAGGTCGCGTATATTTATTCAATGTACGATTTCTCGGAGATTACCAACAACTTTAAATCTATCCCAATAGATCTTTATTCCTAGAATAAAGGTTGTTTCTCCCAAGAATTCTATGGAGAATTTTCTCGAAAGCCTAGCTTTCACCGATTGTTTTATGGGAATATCATTTCCAAGAAATGATTTATTATCATTATTTTATAGGACAATTATTGTCAGTGCGCTCCCACTAACCTCCTTATATACACAAGAATCATATCGTTTTGAATTAAATCATATTCCATTATGATTACATCAAAATGATAATTCCAAGAACGCAATGCTTGCTTCAATCCATCCATGGATCGAATAACCTGCAAACCTCATTTGCTTGTTTTGGTACGACAAAACCGTCAGGATGTTGAAAACATCCTCCAAAAGGTTTCCGTTAAGGAAAGCGGTTTTGGCATTTAGCTGACATATTTTATGAATGAAACATGCAGCATTAGCAAGCATTATCCAAATCGATTCAACAATGGCAACAGGTAAAAGGTTCCGTCGTAATCGACTCAATGTTGATAACGATACCTTTTTGCTATAAGCCTAGCTTAGTACGTTGGTATGTTGCCATCCATGTATGTCTTCCTTGAAGACTCATATAGTACCATTAGGCACAATGCCTTCCGGTACATCAACTAGTATCCAAACTAGGTTAATATACATGGAATCCATTTCGGACTCTTGGCACTTTGCCATAATAGGGAGTCGATACCTTGTATCACTTCCTCATATGTAGTCAGTTGGTATTCCTCAATAAGATTGACATCTTTATGAGGTGAGATCAAAAACCCATACCCCAGGTTGTTTTCTGACTCTCTCCGACTTACGCGGTTCTTGTGTATTCGAAGATTATTGGTATAGTTACATCCTTGATGAACTATTTGTGTTCCATTAAGGAATCAGTGCCTGGAACAGTATTACTCCGATTTTCATCGAGTTTTACTTCCTCCCACTTACCACTGCATATCGGTAGGAAAACCGCATGGTGAGCAACAATTACATTGTTCTATAGTGAGTTGTATAAGTACTATACTTTGGTATCCCTAGGATAACCTACAACTAGGCACTTATCCAATTTGGGTTCTAGTTTGGTATCATCCAAACATATGCCTAGCATACCCAAATCTTCAGGATGAGAAACCCGGTTTCTTTCATGTTCATATCTAATATGAAATCTGTCAAACAGATTTTTATGGAACCTTATTAAAAATAAGTTCTGCACTGTTTATGCGTACCCGTTGAAGGAAATGGTAGCTCAGAGTGACTCATGATTAACATTATCATGTCCAACAAAATTTGGTTTCTCCGTTCGGACACACCGTCAAACTGACATGTTCCGGGAGGAGTCCTCATTGAAAGAATATTATACTCTTTCAAGTATATGAGAAACTTATTGCTTAAATATTTTCATCATGGTCCAATCATGGTGTTTAATACTTTAGCCGATCTGTTTGTCTACTTCGTCTCGACACTATAAAAGTTTCCGATTCGAGTTTTAAAAGAAACACATAACCATAACGCGATGCCACATCCGTAAAGGTCACAAAATATTCATATCCACCTCTAGCCTAGCTAGACATGGGCCCACCAACATCACTATGAACCAGAGCTAACAGATCGGTGGCATTTACACTTTTACCAAGTAAATAGTATTTCAGACACTTTACCCAATAAACTAGATTCGTAGACATTATTTGAGTAGAATCAAATCCGTCCTAGTATCCACTCTTCAAAAGTGTGGATATACGAGTCTTGTTTAATTATGTCCCAGACATCAATGCCACTATTAAGTTTCTGTTGGATAATATGACCCATAGCGTCACTATTTGTACAGTTCATAGTGTTGTTGTACAAATTAACTATGTGAAGGAAATTGCACTCTCATCATTTGTGATTAGATCACCTTAGATAAATAAATGAAGAGAGGTCCCTATGATTAGTTCCTGGATTGAGAATGATATGAGACAATATCAGTCCACGAAGGATTAATCATTAAATATCCCTAGCCGGAGTATTATCGAGACTGGACATCGATAATGCGGAATAGGCTAGTATTGCACTTGTGCGCGTTGTGAGGGCACAACGGCATAGTTCTCATATATTTGGGTATTGGATACTCATGCAAGTGCGATAGGAGGTTGTGTTTCACCGATGGTACGGGAAACAGCTTCGCTCTGGATAGACCCCTCGGAATCCCATTGGTATTATGACTATGTGTCTATGGGAGTCCGACATCAGGGTAGGTGTGTATGGTCTTAACCTGAGACTTGCACCGCTAATGCTTACGACAATCAATATGCTTTAGTTGAGGTCGTCCAGGACTCTAACCGGTTCTGTGTACGCCAATGCTGGGTATATTGAGAATCGTAGAGTATTGGGTGTGATGTCAAGACGGAAGTATCACTCCAGTCATAGTGGAGATGATGTCACGCGCAGGATACGGTATTAGTGCTCTTAAGTGCTGGCCGGCCATCGGGATATTATGACAAGGTCATGTATATCCGATTATAGAGACTAGTTACCAGACATCCGATATGTGCTTCGGACGGGGCAGACACTTATCCAGCCCCAGCCCTAGCACGTGACTATCCGATACTGGGCCGATATACACGATACTTAGTATACTACGCCTGATATAGATCTTAAATATTCATTAGATGAATATGACCGGAGAATTGGATAGACTTCGTGCTTTGCTAGAAGCCGATCTTGTCTCGTAAATCGGTAGAACGTAGTACTTGGTACGTACATGATTTGGATACTCCGACGACCGTATTTACTGCCGAATTATCCGGGGATCTCATGGGTCGCTTCCCGATAATGCACCGATGACGCATAACTCGCACTCATTAATAATCTGGGATTATATAGAAGAGAGAGAAAATTAATCTAGGATTAATTATGGAGATATTTTATCTAGGATAAAATATCGTCTAAAGAGAGAGAATGATTAATTTGGAATTAATCGGTAAATTAATATATTCGATATATTAAACGAAATTGGATTTCGACGCGAAATTGAAATTGGATTTTAATTCGGGCGAACGAATTAATTTAGAATTAATTCGTTAGCGACGTGAATAGTGAATTCGCTAGGCGTAATCATTTAATTACGACGCGACGGAAAACTCGCTAATTAGGAATTAGCGAAACCGAGCCCGAGTGTGATTGCGAGCGCATTCGTATTTCGAATTCGAGTGCGGCGACGCAAGTCACATCAAGCGTCAAATCATTCGTCACATCAAGCGTCAAATCAAATGTCACTTTGAGTGATGTGATTGATTGATGTGATTGATTGATTGATGGATTGACTAACATCATGTCACTTTAATAAAGTGAAATGAATAGTTGATGGTTTTAGGTGAAATAGTGTAAGTTGGTGAGACTTTTACCATTTTATAATTTGATGTATTATTTGGTAATTGTTTTAATATATTTTCTTGGAAAATATTAAAGCATTTTGGAAAATGCTTTGACCAACTAATACACATTTTTCTCTCCTCCATTTCTCTCTCACAATTCACGCCCAATGGCTCTTTTCTCCTCTTCTCACAGCTCACTGCCGTGAGCTTCAAGGGAAGCATGAGTGTGTTTTTGTTGCAAAAACGCAAGTGCTAGCACACTTACGAGACTTGAGAAGGTGTTAGGGAGGTTCACCCATGAGGTGGATCCATTCGACGAAGTTTGGAGCTTCAAAATGAGATCCGAAACTGCCCAAACCAGTGAAGAATTCTGCACAGCAGTGGCGCCAAACCAGTGAGCGTTTTTGGCTTCATTCGTCTTCAAATCGTCTCAACCGATCGATGTGAGTATTCCGCAACTTCGTCGATATGTATTCGCAATGTTTTTCATGCTTATAATCGATCCGGGACCTTAATAGAAACCAACAGTTTCTTCTGATCAAATCAGTTTGAGCTATTTGTTTGTCACATTATATGCTTGAGATTTATTTATATTCAAAATATAAATTCTATTATTCACATCTAATGTGTTTATCTCAATATCATCTTTATATAATGAAACACTTTAGTGTTTTAGAATAAAAAGGTATATCCGCAACGGATTAAACCCTGATATAGAGATAATGTATCTAGTCAAACTAGTTACATTATAACAGTTTCCTAATTTAAGTACGTACCCGAGGGTAGTTCCTAAACTTAGGTATCTACGGTTAAAACAGTGACTTTCGTCCCGTTTCCGATTCGCAGATAAATCTCAACTGAAGTCAGTATCCTGCTCATAGTAGATTCTGCACACCAATATATATATATATGTACCATATTCAGTATCTAAAATCCAATTTTAATACTAGTAGTGAACATATTTATGACAATCATATTTGAAGTCGGAGCCTTGCACCGTCTTCATTTCCTTCATGTCTGATTTGTCCAAACGGCAGTCACGCTTCCGCGATCTTGTTTGCCACAATTTAGGCAGACATCTTGGGATATGTCATTTATCTTCCTAGAAGATTATAATGACTTTGCCTTTGCCATTTTCCACACCCCAGAAGCCTTTGGCCAAGCCTTGGCCTTCTAGAATATCGAAGTAAGGTGCGCCTTGCGCATCTCGCCTTATTGCAAACTTTGGCTTTGTCTCATTGAGAATAGCCATTAACTCTCCAAGAGTTTCGTATTGCAATTTAGTACTTCAAATATCTAAAAATATATCTATGAAGATCCTTCAATTTCATTATCACACTATAAGGATCTAATCCTTTGTTCTGATTAAAAAATTAAGGAGTCTATTTGCGGCAAGCTTAATGGATTAAGCACTAAAGTTATCATTACATGAATCTTCCTTGATCATGCTCTACTTTTTGCTTAACTCCGAGCTTAGGCCTAAGATGTTATTTTATCAAATAAAGTAACTTCTTAGTTTCCAGGACCATCCTGAAATTTATTCCCAATTTGAAAATTAAAGTCGTTTAAATACATTTTCACCCAGGATTATGTTTTAAACACTAATCTTTCAATTTTATCTTGATTCTAATAGTCCAACTATTTAATCAACGATTTCAGGTACTATTTACTATAATGATTACTATAGTCCAACTATATAATCAACTATAATTTAATTGATTAATTCAAATATATTGATTACTATTATCCAATTATATAATCAACTATAATGAAATAGTTTGAATACAGTCCAACTGGTTATTTAAAACAACAATTTAAATATTAGTCTAACTAACATTTAATTTATTTGACGAAAAATTTGAATGAGCGCGTATGCAAGTTACCAAACGAATATTGCAAATTTAATACTTGCCTCCCACTATTTTTCGGCGAGCCTCTAACCCTCTGTTGAGTACTCGGGAAACCGTGTTTCCTAGTGGGCTAGGATCCCGTTAAATGTCACACAATCTTGGCTTTGGCCAACAAATTGTATGATAATTAACTAGGTAGATCTCTAAGATCAATTGGATCCCATCCAATTCCTAGATCTAGTAGGTGGACGTCCAAGTCCGAAACATATATCTTATATATGCCAATATATCCAATATATTACCTAACCTTTTTCCTCTGAATCAACTAAGTCTTGGCTTTGGCACAACAAACTTAGTGATCCCAGTTAAGTGTGACCCATTGACCATGGAAAGCTTCGTAATCAATGTCGATGGACAAGAAATGGTCTTGACTTTGGCCAACAAACCACAACTTGGACAAGACACCGATATGGAACAAAGCCTTCATGATTCAAACACATCCTCGACTGACAAAGGCCTTGACTTTGGCCAACAAACCAATGCCAGTCTTGGATCTTGAGTAAGAATCACTCAATGGAAGGAAAAACGCTTAATATTTTGTGAGGGTTTTTCGCGTGCAAATTGGCAACCAATTTATTATCTTTGTTAAGGTCTCATCATCATACACCCTTAAACATGCATTCTAAACACATAATAAGGCGCATATAAATAAAATAATAATGATATGCGGATGGATACTTAACACATTGATCCTAGATCAAATCTCTCCATTTCCTCTCTCCCGCTAGCACAAGTATTTGCTTCTACCCGTTACATAACACTTCTAAAGAAACCTCATTTACATTTAGGGGAATAGGTGAGAAGAGAAATACATAGAGTAAGGAGGTAATAGGCTGGACACGCCGGTCCAATTAATAAATTCTAAATTTATTACAACAATTTCCAAAATTGCCCCACCCATCTAATATCCATCCGATATACATTATTCATGCATCACAGCCATGTATTCACACAAGCATGTTATCAATCAATCTAATCCAATTAATTAATTTGATAATTAATTACCATCCAATGTTCAAACAACCATTTGATTTTGTGCGAGTCAAAATATTTTGCGAATAAGTACTCAAAATACGAATTCTTGAATTATATTAAACTACAAAATTAAATCCAATTCAATTTGTATTTAATACTAATCCACTATTTAATTCCAAATTAAATAATACACTTTATTAATAAACCTTTACGACTTAGATTCCAAATCTAATCGTTACGGGTCTCAAAGCCCGATTAACATCCAATGTTAATTTAATAAAAGTCCAATGGGCTTTTAATTAATTTCATAAGGCATGGACTTTTGGTCAACTTGGGTCAAACCCAAATACCAAAGCCCATTTAAGGAATCACCCTTATATGCCTAGAAACCAATTTAGGCCCATTAGGCCCAATTAAAACATTAAGGTCCATTAGTTATAATTGGACTTTATGGATGTGGTTTTGGGCCCAATTGGATCCAACCAATTTACCTAAACCTTTCTTGGTACAACCAAGCCCAATAAGCCCAATTACAACATTTTCAAGCCCAAATCCAATTTAAGCCCAAATAATTAAATCACCAAAATTCCAATTTCACAATTTAATTATTCAAAGTGTATTGCCATAATTAATCACCCAAATTAATATTTCGAAAACATCAATTAGCCTAATTAATTATGCTTATTAATATTAAAACATGTCCAACACATTTTAACAAAAATCAAACCCATTTTCATGCTCAAAGTGTCTCGGCAATTAGGGTATTTTGTCCAATTTCAAATTCAATCCAATTAATTCTCAAATCAACAATTATCCAATTGATCTCAAGCCATGATTTTGGGCAAAAATTATTCCAACCAATATTTCATGAAATTGATCCAATCAAACTTAAATTAAACTACATTTAAACATACTCAATCATCCAATTTCATCAATTCATGCTCAAATACATTTTACCCAATTTTAACCCTAAATTCAAGTTTCATGCTTTTAACTCGCTCTGATACCATTGTTGGGAAATCTCTAAGTCCCGAGGATCGAATAAAGCATAGAAACAACTTGTGAATACATTCAAGGAGGCGCGGAATACTCACAATGATCGGTTGAGGCGATGCGACGAACACAAAAACTTTTTAAGCCCTTTGAAGTCCTCCAAGGCTCACGGCAGTTTCAGGTTTTTGGCTCCTCAAATTCGGCCATCTCCAAGTGTGCTCCAAGCTCCAAGCTTCATTTGGTGATTCCAAGCTCACAAGTGGTTTTCCCTATCACCTTAGGATGACTCCATTGTGTGCTAGCACTCTTGATTTTGCAACAAAATCATCTCATTTCTTCTCCATGACTCACGGCAGTGAGCTGAAACCAGAAGAAGAAAACTGCCCATTTGGGCGTGAGAGAGAGGAAGAGAAAAAGTGAGAGAGTTATGTTGGTTGGTAGCCAAATGTGTATCTAATACACTTTATGAATTTCTAAAATTCATTTTCTTATTTTTTGCTTTCCAAAAGTCAAGCCATTAAAGGCTTTCAACCACCACATCAACTATTCACATCACTCAATCAATCAAGTGACAAGTTGTCACATCACTCAAAGTGACTAATGATTTGACATTTGATGTGACTAGTGATTTGACGCTTGATGTGACTTGCGGGCCGCACTTGAATTCGAAATGCGAGTGCGCTCGCAAACACTCCCGGGCTCGGGTTCGCTAATTCCAAATTAACGAATTTTCTGTTGCGACGTAATTAAATAATTATGCCTAGTAAAATTACTATTCACATCGCTAACGAATTAATTCTAAATTAACTCGTTCGCCCGAATTAAAATCTAATTTCAATTCCGCGTCGAAATCCAATTTCGTATAATATATCGAATATATTATTTTATTGATTAATTCCAAATTAATCGTTTTCTCTCTTTAATGATATTTTATCCTAGATAAAATATCTCCGTAATTAATCCCAGATTAATTTTCTCTCGCATTTAATTAATCCCAGATTAATAAAGTGCGAGTCATACGTCATCGGTGAATCTTCGGGAAGCGATCCATAAGATCCTCGGATATGTTGACAGTAAATACGATCGTCGGACTATCCAAACACGTAAGTACCTCATACCACGTTTTTACCAATTTACAAGACAAGGTTGGCTTCTAGCAAAGTGTCATGCCTACCAAATTCTCCAGATATATCATTACAGGAATATGTGATCTATATCAGGCGTAGTATACGTAGTATTGCGTATTACGATCCAGTATCAGATGTCACATGCTAGGCCTGGGGCTGGAAATGTGTTTGCCCCGTACGAAGTACATATCAGATCTCTGGTAACTAGTCTCTATAATCGGATAAACATGACCTAGTCATTTTATCCCGATGACTGCAGTACGTAAGAGAACCAGTTCGGTATCCTACGTGACCATCATCTCCACTATGACTGGAGTGATACTTCAGTCTTGACATCACACCCAACACACTACGATTCTCAATATACCCAGCAGAGGCGTACACAGAACCTGTTAAAGCCCTGGACGACCTAAAACCAAAGTACATTGATTGTCGCAAGTATTAGCGGTGCAAGTCTCAGGTTATGACCAAATACACCTACCCTGATTTCGGACTTCCATAGACACATAGTCATACTACCAATGGAATTCCGAGGGGTCTATCTATAGCGAAGCTGTTTTCCGTACCATCGGTAAAACACAACCTCTTACTACACTTGCATGAGTATCTTATACCCAAATATATGAGAACTATGTCGTTATGCCCTCACAACGCGCACAAGTGTAATACTAGTCTTTTACGCATTATCGATGTCCAATCTCGATAATACTCTGACTAGGGATATTTAATGATTAAACCTTCGTGGATTGATACTGTCTCATATCATCTCAATTCAGGAACTAATCATAAGGACCTTCTATCATTTATACATCTTTGGTGATCTAATCACAAATGATAAAAGAGTAATTTCCTTTGTCACATAGTTAATTTGTACAACAACACCATGATCTATATAAATAGTGACGTTATGGGTCATAACTGTCCAACACTCATCTCATGTTTAACTCATGCACATGAACGTTGCCCAACTTATCATCATAATTACATAATGTTTTTTTAACTAAATACTCAAATTCATTTCACATTTTAACTTTAATAATGAACATTTATAACTCTTTTGCATGTGTATGCTTTATGATAAGTGCATGAAAATGTAATTTGAACATCACTAATTCGGCTTTGTTATCAACTATTTAATCTTAATTATATTTTATTTTATGTCTTATTATTAGGAAGCAATGGAACATTGATATTGGAGCAATCATCAGAAGCACGTGGGAAGAGCAGAAACGCGGAAGCGACAAAAAACTAGAAACGCACTGGCTTCACGGCGCCCACTTCTTGGCACTATGACGCCTCTATAGGATCTTTCCATACAACATGCTCGTAAGTTCGGCGCTGCGGCGCCCCGACAATGTCCCAGAAACGTAATTTGGACGTGTTTCACGCATATATGGATTCCATGACTTCCCTATATAAACCCAAGTTCGTCCAAAACCCTAGAGGAGGAGAAAAACAGAGAGAAAACACACAACAAAGAGTTCAAGACTTATATTTGAGAAAGAAGAACGAGGAAGCTTCATGCCAGACAAGATGCTCATCCGATCTATCAAGGTTATGTCTCTATTCTATATGGAGAACTAATCTCCTAGGCAAAGCTAAGGATAAACTCTTGTAATTAAGTTCTTATATTCATGTTTTTGATTCCTGAATACTCTTCAACGTTTAATATGATTGATGACTTGTTATTCTCTATTATCTTTTGATTATGAATCCGTAGATTGTGTTTTACCAATTTGCATATAGAAATAGTCATGTTTCTTCTATGTGTGATTGGGGAACCCAGTTGTGACTGGTAATGTTGTTTTATCAGTTAATCTTATGCTGCAGCATTATCTGAGGGTAGATTATCGACGTTAGATAGGTCATAACGATAACATTGTGTGATGTTAACATAGAGAAAACAATTCATCGATTACCTTAGAATTTAATATGTTTTGAACTGAAGTATCTTCCGATTATTGGTTTGGGATGTGAAACCTTCAATTGAGTAATAAAAGGAATAAATTACTGAATATAGGGATTTGATACAAGAGGGATTCCCGACGCTTTGCTGCTTTTCTCTACTGATAACTTTCAAGTAATTCTCATAGTTTTATTTTACATTACAAATTCAATCCATATCTTTAATCAAGTTATTGCTAACATTTTCTTTAAGTGAATTAGTTCCTTGTAATCATCTCTTTGAGGAATCGACACCTCAACTATACTGCGATAACCGCAAGTACTCTTTGGGCGTAATCAAATTTTGGCGTCGTAGTCGGGGAGACGGTTTACAATCAACAGGAGCAGGTTTGCTTGGTCAACAAAGCGGTAACTTCGTTCCATCTTTATTTTTTATTTTTTATTTTATTTTTATTTTTATTTTTTTTATTTTATTTCAGTTTTAGTTTTAGTTTTAGTTTTAGTGTTGATTTTTAATTTATTTTTTCTATTTATTTTTGTTTCTCGTTTTATTTGTGTTTAAGTACATGCCTATACTTAGGGATCAGTTTGGTAGGTTTGTTAGAATTGAAGAGGAAGATTCAGATTCAGATTCAGAAACTCTATTTGAAAACCTTTTTGTCACACCACCTAGATCTAGCACACAGCATGAGTGAGTACGAGAGACCACCCATTAGGTCTCTTGAAGAGTACCTTCATCCCACTCGCACAGCTACACCATCATGCATAATGTTTCCCCTTAATGCACCACATAAAGACTTTAAACCTGGAATGATACAGTAACTCCAAACCTTTCATGGTTTGGAGAATAAGAACCCTTATGTGCATATTAGGGAGTTTGAAGAGGTTGTAGCAATTTTTCATCACTGATTCGGGACTACAGACATAATTAGACTTAAGTTCTTCCATTTTGCCCTTAATGACAGAGCTAAAAGTTGGTTGTATTCTTTAAGACCTCGTTCAATAGGATCATGGGTTGAGATGACACCAGTATTTTTTAATAAATACTTCCCACACCATAAGACGAATGCCCTGAAAAGACAAATCTCTACCTTCTCCCAGAAAGACAGTGATGTTGGGGTTGGTGCTCAGAGTGCCAATTCCCGGTTGTATTTCCGTTAAATACTTCTGTAAAACATTATTATTATGAATAATATATGCAGTTTTTATAATATAATCTATATTTCTATATGGTAAAGACGTAATGACCCGAGAATGATTAGTCATGATACAGTTGCAAAAGCGTCGCAACGGACATTGAGATGTATCATGACGTTGTCATTCTCAGACAGTTCCTGGTCAAGGTTTACACTACTTGGTCAGTATAGTAAACCCGTTGAGATCGGTACATGTCGTTATACTGGAATATATGATTCCAATGGTTTCTCAATGAACCATTAGTCTTGGAGACTAGTATAGACGTGTAGGTGTTTATAGCGGATAAACACTGAACGACTCACCGAAGATTCTTAATGGATGGTACACCAGCGTCAATAAGATCTTCTTGGGTTGAGTAGCACTTGTGATTCTTAGACTTGAGATGCCATTGTGGGCGCATGAGACATCTTCTACACTTAGACGGCAGTCACGTCACCGAATCTATTAAGATCAGACCTCCGTCTGTTCGTTGGGTGTAGATAGATCCTCAGGGTGTCCTATGTGTATCAAGATAGGATCCGTTCTGTGTACCAGAGCATAGGTAGTCCATATGATTAGCAATCAGATAAAACCATGGGCCCGTGGTAAAGTTTAGAAGCTAGTTTAAACATTCTTTTGAGATTGCTAATAGAATAGTCGACTGGATAATCCCGATAGAGATTTGACGTTTACATCTATATCTCTGGGATTTATCCGGATACCTGTGACGGAGGAATTATACATTTGCGATGACCTCGACCTGTATGGTTCAGCGAGATTATCCGTGATCGTCATAATCTACGGGTGGATAGATTATGGACACGAAATTAGATTTTGTGACGGATATACCTGAACCTAGAGAGTCTCAATAATGAAACATACTCGTTGAGCACTAGAGCAACATAAATAAATAATATTGATTATTTATAAAGTCGTTTAATAGTTAAACGCAAGATACATGCTAAAGAGACTAGATAGTCATTTCCTTAATTATTGTGTATTTACATTTAATACTTGATTAATTTAAATACACATTAATTAATAGTCAAAATGAGTTATTTGACTTATTCCTAAATGAATATATGTTTTTAATATTTAATGTAAATATTATACATATATTTAATATATTTGTATTTGATTAATTAATTAATTATTTAATTGTTAAATGATTAAATTAATTAAAATATAAATATCTTATGTTAGGATATTTAAAGTAAATGACATTAGTTGCATTTGTTGACCAAAATAAATATCTAATAAAGTTGTTTATAAGATATTTGTGCAAGTTGACCAAATGAAACTTGAAATGAAATTGAAATTAATTTCCTTGTTTTTGTCTTAGCCATTTTCGGCCAAAGGCCAAATGAAACAAGTATAAATTGATTTTCATTTCATGATACACTTAACCTAATACATTTTATCAAAATAAACTCCATTGAAGAAAGGCAAAGGAAGCTTGAGAAAAGAAAGACAAAATCAAAGATAGCTTGGAATTTAGTAAGTTTTTCCAACTTACTATTAGAGAGGAATATGTTCCTTAGGTTCAAGGCTTCAACATGTGATGTTCTTAGATTATTTCTTTCTTTATTTCTTTGTGTTTTTGTTGGTGGAAGTTTGATAGAAGTGTTGAGCATGTATGGTGAAGGAAACTTGTGACTATTGTAGTTGTAAGGATTCTTTTAAGGTTTATGAAACCATGTTGCTAATCTAGAGTTATTGACCCACTCTTAAATGACCTAGATTTGATCTTGAGTTGTTTCATTGTGTTGAGACTTGGATTGGATGGAAGAATGATGATTGAAGTAATTGTTTTAATGTATTTGGTCTAATTTGTCCAATTTGAGGAAATTGAAAAATTAGGGTTTTTAACTAATTCCAAATTTGGGGGTTTTCATATATGTTGAGCATTTGGGTGTGTATATGATGCATGCAAAGTTTCATGTTGATTGGATTTCATTTGGATGAGTTTTGAAGCATGAAATGACCAAATGGTCAACTTGGGCACCAAATGGTGCATTCGGCCAAGATAAAGAAAATTGGGGATTTTGGTTGCTTTGGTGTTTTGATGTTTTGAACATCATAAGTTCATCTTAGAAATGATTTAGAATCATTCAAAATTGATTGGATCAATTTCGGACTAAAATGGACAAAAATACAAAGCAAGGGTATTTCGGTAAATTCACCTAAAAATGTTTTATTGAATTTATTTTCATAATTTGATTATTGGAATATTAAATAAATATGTTTATTTAATTTATCCGAGAAAAAGTTTTGAAATCTGAAAATCGGATTTTCACCGCTTCCGCTGCGTTACCGGACTCACCCCCTAAATAACCCCTACAAGTGAAACCCTTTATCAAACTTGAGAGAGGTTTAAAGAGATGTTAGCTGGTTGTCCTCACCATGGGTATGAGAGTTGGCACTAAGTGAGTTACTTTTATGACGGTCTAACCCTTAGAGAGCTCTAATTTGTTGAGACAATGTGCAATGGTGAATTTATACGAAAAGACCCTGATGAGGCATTAGAGTACTTAAATGACCTAGCCGAGAAATATCACACTTGTACTGGATCTAATGCCTTGGATAGCACAGATAGGACACGTCTCACTCCTTCTAGCGGAGGCATACACCACTTTAGGGAAGAGGATAGTCTTAGTACACAGGTTGAGCTATTAACTAGAGAGATATGAGCCATAAAAGCCAAAGATAGCAAAACTATGCATGCGGTAGCCCAGTTAGAACCCCAAGGGATATGCTTTATGTGTAAGGGGATTGACCATCTGGCCCAAGAGTGTCATATATATGGTGAGATGAGGGAAACATATGAGGAACAATGCAATTCCTTAGGGATGTACAAGAAGCTTTATACACCTTATTCAGACACGTATAATCCTGGTTGGCGGAACCACCCAAACTTTAGTTGGAAACATGAGTCTCAACAGCCCACTCAAACATCACAGCCTAGAAGTTACAGTGCCCTAAGTATAACACACCTGCCATTCCTAGAAATTCTTTAGAGGACATTGGACACGCATTTATAGAGGCCCAGAATAAAACTAATCAAAGGTTTAAATCATTGATAGCCCATGTAGTTGAAGACAATAAGGAGATTAAGAGTCAAGTCTCTAAGTTGACTAATGTCCTGAGTGTGCAAGAATAAGGAAAATTTCCATCTCAAGCTCAACCAAATCCTCAAGGGCAACACATGGTACAGATTGATCATGAAGCATCCAATGTAAAAGCTGTTAATACCATAATCACTAGGAGTGGTAAGGAGGTAGGCTTACAGGACACCTATAACATTATAGGTGACCCCAAAGATATTAGTATCAATATTCCTCAGGAAGAACAAAAGGCACAGAACCTATTTAGAGTACTTTTCCCTCAAGATCTTAGGCTTACTTCAAGAGCTATATACCCTAATGGTGAGATCCTAGAATATTTAAAGCAAGTAAAGATTAACCTTCCTTTGTTACATATGATCAAACAGGTTCCCACATATGCGAAGTTTTTGAAGGATCTATGCACCATGAAGAGAAAGCATCATGTGAAGAAGACTGCATTCTTGACAGAGCAAGCAAGTGTAGTAATTGACCAGAGGGCCCCACCAAAATACAAAGATACGGGATAGCCCACTATTGCTTGTCATATTGGCACATACGAGTTTGATCAAGCTTTATTAGATTTAAGTGCTAGTGTTAATCGTATGCCATATTCTATCTATATGCAGCTAGGACTTGGAGAGATTAAACCTACATCAATGGTTTTACAGTTAGCTGACCGCTTTATCAGAACAGTGCAGGGAGTAGTTGGGGATGTTTTACTACAAATTGATAAATTCTACTACCATGTTGATTTATTGATTTTAGACACTCAATCCGTGGTTAACACTGAGTCAAAAATTCCACTTATCTTAGGTAGACATTTTTCTTGCTACAGCTAATGCCCTTATCAATTGTAGGAAGGGTCTAATGAAGATATCATTTGGGAATATGACACTGAAAGTGAATATTTTTCATGTTGAGAAACAACCACAAGATGATGATGAATGTCAGTACACATACCTGATAGACACGGTTTTAACGGAGATAGGCTCTACAACACATGAATCTAACCCTCCCGAACTGGAACTGATTCCAAAGAACCGTAAAAAGAGGAAAATGAGAGTTAGTTCTCACTTAAAGAAGATCACTGGAAAGTTAAAAAGGTGGTTGAGCCAATTTTTCCTTATGTGCAGCCTCAAATCTCAACCATCAGTAGACCCTGGGGGGTACATGGATAAATTACGACAACCAGTCAAAAATTATGTTTCCTATCTTAATCATCAGTGGAAGCCAACATGAAAAATTGGGTGGTTACGTCTGGCTGAAGACGTTAAACTTAACGCTAGCGGGGAGGCAACCCTTGCATCTGTAATTATTTTATTTTATTTTTAATTTTGTTTTCTTTACTTTAATTTTATTTTATTGTGTGCTAATTACATGTTTATTATTTGCATGAGTATTCACGCAGGTGTTAGTGAAACCCACACAGCCCGCCCAACCAAAGTCTCACCAGCAGGAGCCTGATCAACTCCATGCGCGAAAATGTTATTCCTTACTCTTTTTCTTTATATTTATCTTACATTGAGGACAATGATAGTTTTAAGTGTGTGAGGTGTATGCATGTAGTGATAATAACTGTTATAAAAAAACATTGTTTGTTTTTAGCATTTAATTGTAAGGCATAAGCCCAATGATGAATATTGTTTGCTTTAGGATAAATACTTAGAAACGAAAAGTTCTTTAATGTACTTTTATCTGATACCTTGAGTAGTTGATCTAGGTTAGACTCGTAAGCATTTAACTATAAGTTTTTAGCAGTAAGAACCTAGGTAGTTAGCAAAGTGACAAGTTGAAGAAAGTTCATGTCGATGAATAACCGTTTTCTTAGATGTCTATCCTGATTTGCTAGTGTTATGATGTGTGGTATGGTTAAAAATAAAAAAAGAAAGTCTCGAAAGAAATAAATTAAACCACCTATAACCGATAAGCGTGAAGCTACCCATGGGCAAGTGTTAGGACCACCATGAGGAGAAATGCTACCTTAAAGGGTAGGTGTATTGAAAAAAAAAGTTGAAAAAATAAAAGATTTTGAAAGAAGAAAAATAAAAATAAATCATACCATACTAAGCAAAGAAAGACAATTACATAGCACATTTGAGATATCTAGGTTGGTTTGACCCGTCGAATCCCAATTTTTAAACGAAATCACTGAGTTGGCTTACCTAGGAATCAAGCTGTGAATGAACCTTTACACACACACACTGTGAGTCTGTCTTAGATGATTTATTCAAGGACTTGGATTGAGTTGCATTGAGTACTCTGAATATTCTCTGATTTCATTACTGTGCATTCTTTGAGGACAATAATATGTGTAACTACTGGAAATATTCCATTTTTTTATTTTTTCATGATGGCATGTTTTGAATGACGTTTGTGGGTGTCATCGCTGTAAGCCCTCACGAGACTATAACTCGTCCACTATGGCCACCTAGGGGTTTAAAGGCTTGTTGCATACGCTATATGCAATCGTGATTCCTACCAAAGTGGCTTAGATAGTTTTTATTTTTAATTTATTTTAGTTTTCATTTTCTTTTTACGCTTGAATTGCTAGGGACTAGCAAAAACCTGGTTGGGGGTTGTGATAAGTGCATGAAAACGTACTTTCAATATCACTAATTCGGCTTTGTTATCAAGTATTTAATCTTAATTATAGTTTATTTTATGTCTTATTATTAGGAAGCAATGTAACATGGATATTGGAGCAATTACACATATTTCGGGACCTTACGGATGCATCAGAAGCACATGGGAAGAGTAGAAACGCGAAAGTTGCAAAAAACCAGAAAAGTACTGGCGCCGCCGCAGCGCCCACATCCTGGCGCCGCAGTGCCTCCACAGGATCTTTCCATACAATATGCCTGCAAGTTCGGCACCGCGGTGCCCACTTTCCGGCACAGTGGCACCCACTTGCCAGCACCGCGGCGCCCAGGTAATGTCCTAGAAACTTAATTCGGACGTGTTTCACGTATATATGGACTTCGGGACTTCCCTATATAAACCCAAGTTCGTCCAAAACCCTACAGGAGGAGAAAACCAGAGAGAAAACACACAACAAATAGTTCAAGACTCATATTTGAAAGAGAAGAACAATGAAGCTTCATGCTAGACAAGATGCTCCTCCGATCTATCAAGGCTATATCTCTCTTCTATATGGAGAACTAATCTACTAGGAAAAGCTAAGGATGAACTTTTGTAATTATGTTCTTATATTCATGTTTTTGATTCATGACTACTCTTCAACGTTTTATATGATTGATGACTTGTTATTCTCTATTATCTTTTGATTATGAATCCAGAGATTGTGTTTTACCAATTTGCATAAAGGAATAGTCATGCTTCTTCAATGTGTGATTGGGGAACCCAGTTGTGACTGGTAATGTTGTTTTATGAGTTGATCTTCTGCTGCAGTATTGTCTGAGGGTATATTGTCGACGTTAGATAGGTCATAACGATAATATTATGTGTTGTTAACATATAGAAAATAATTCATCAATTACCTTAGAATTTAATATGTTTTGAATTGAAGTATCTTCCGATTGTTGGTTTGGGATGTGAATCCATCAATTGAGTAATAAAAGGAATCAATTACTGAATATAAGGATTTGATACAAGAGGGATTCCCGACGTTTTGCTGATTTTCTCTACTGATAACTTATAAGTAATTCTCATAGTTTTATTTTACATTACAAATTCAATCCATATCTTTAATCAAGTTATTGCTAAGGTTTTCTTTAAGTGAATTAATTCCTTGTAACTATCTCTCTGAGGAATCGACACCCCAACTATATTGCGATAATCGCAAGTACTTCTTGGGTGTAATCACTTTACTAAACCAATTAAATAATACATGACACCCTCTAACACTGACTGTACTGAACTCTGACTCGAACTGGTGGACCAAACCCTCGAATGTCTGCCATCAGCATCCATACTCTTGAGCTTGTCCTCCGAGAATACCTACAAAACAGAGAAACTGGGAGTGAGGGTTAGACTGTTTGTACGATATAAGTGAGTGGATGATTTAAAATAAAAACTAAAATACTATTATGAAAATACTTGGTTTTAAAACCAAAATTCTCCTAATAAACAGTCTTATATCAAAACTTTTTTCTTGTCTGAAAACTCTGAACTCATTTTCTGAAAATCTTATCTGAAAACACTTTTTGTAAAACTTATATTTTCCATAAGTCTCTTATAAAACTGATATTTCTGAAAACTTTTCTTTCTAGAAAATCTCTCTCTGGAAAACTAACTGTGAAATCTTAATCTGAAAACTGTTTCTAAAAACTGATCTTTGTCTTTGAAAACCTGACGTATAGGGGCATTACGTATCGTCAACCCCTCATACGCCTAACTAGAGCCATGAGTGCAAATCCATGACTTTGGGGCGATACGTATCGCCGTCCCCCAAAGCATGCCACTCATGTCTCTGAAAATAGTGGTCTTGGGGCGTTACGTATCACCGTCCCCCAATCCATTGAACTAGAACTTGGGGTGCAGATCTATGCCATCTTCCAAGCTCTGAAATTAGGATCTAGGGGCATCTGTCATCATTAGTCCTGAACTAGGATCTGGGGGCGTTACGCATCGCCGTACCCCCAGTCTTCTACATGTGCACATATCCTCTCTGCCAATTCCATATCTATGACAAGTTACATACTTATGTGGGTTTTTCCCCCATGCCTCGAAAATTGTAAAATCATACTTTGAAAAAATCTTTTTTTCTAAATCATTTCTCAATATATGCTCAATCAAAATATTATTAAAAGTGAACTTGGCTAATGCCCAAAAAATGAGAAAGTAAGTCTGATAATTAAAAGAGTCATAATATAAAATCAACTCAAGAAAAGAATGTCCACTCACTGATTTGGAATCTGGCTGGCATTACTCACTTGCTGAAGGAAACTCTGGTTCCTGCGATGATCTATAATTGATGACCTTTATTAGAAAGTGGGCTGGGGAATATTTTCTGAATTAAACTAAATTTATTCACTCAAACACTTTCATTGTGATTTCAAGGTATATCGTACTTATATCATGATGTAAGATGTATACACGAATTGATACGAGGCCCTTAGGGTGGCCTCTCACACGCTAGGGTGAAGCTGAAATGATTTAAGACTGATCTATGGAAATTTTTGGTCTCGCGTCGCAACGTAGAGCCTTGTGCGTCGTGACGCGCACCATTCCATAAACATATCTGGAAAAATTTCCAGTACGCGTCATGACGCTAGGCTATTTTCAGGCCTTTACTGCCACTTTCTAAGCCTAGTTTGCTCAATATTCTTCCATAATACAATTTCTTCTCATCTATTCTTTAAACTTCAATATGAATTCTTGTTAAAACAACACTCCTCAATTCTCTTAACTCTTTAATTTCATAACCCCCAAAAAACTCAATACTTTAGGATTTCCAAGTTTTTGGTTCCTACTCAACACCATCAATTTTCATACTCATATGTCACTAAATACATTGCCTAGTGTGCTCCTAACATTCTTATATCATTAAATCAACAAAACCTCTTAATTCAAGATTTGGTTCAAATGACCTTACCTCATCTTTGTTGGATTCCACCATCCTTCAAGTCTCTCATGGATGGCATGGTCTTCTTTGCTTCTTCTTCCCTCCTATCTCATTCTTTTTTCTTCTTCTTTCTTCTTCTTCTTCTTCTTCTTCTTCTTCTTCTTCTCTTCTTCTTCTTTCTTCTTCTTTTATGTTCAAAACATGTCAAGATCAAATTCAATCAACCCAAAAATTAATATGCATCATATACACACCATAATACATCACATATATGAAAAGCCCCAAATTTGGAAAGGGTTAAGAACCCTAATTTTTCAATTTCTTCAAATTGACAAATCTTACAAAATCAATTAAATCCAACATTTTAATTCAAACTTTACCACACCAAATAAGTCTCACCATCATGAAACAACTCAAGAACAATTCTAGGTCATCAATGAGTGGCTTAACAACTCTAGAATGGAAACATGAATATCAAATAATCAAAAGTAAGCCATTGAAACCATTTCAAGCTTACTTTATAAACCATACATGCTTTCATCTTTCAAACAAGTTCATAACCATATAAAACACAAACTAAAATTGTAGAGACAACATCCTAGCAACATATGTTGAAGCTAAGCATGTTAGAACTATTTTCTAAGTTGAAAGATTTAAAGAAAAACTTACAAAATCAACAAATTTTCAAGCTTTTCCTTTGTTCTTCAAACTTTTCTCTCAACTCTTTTGTGTTTGTTTTTGTATAACTTGTTAACCTTGACCTAATAAAATGAAACAAAATAATATATACTCTTCCAATATGCCATTGGCCGAATTTTGTGATGTAAATACAAATATCTAGATATTTTTTATTTTATTTAAAGTTTGCCTTTATCAACTTGCAATTTGAATCATTACACAATTTAATGGTTTTAAAGAAGTCAAATAAAGTAACTCAAGGCATCTCCAAAAATATCAAGACATAAGATATTTATATTTTTAATTAATTTAATTATTTAACAATTAAATAATTAAATAATTATTTAAATACAAATATTTTAAATATATGTATTATATTTACTTTAAATATCCAAATACATATATATGATATATGTCAAATATCACAATTTGACATTTAATTAATGTGTACTTAATAAAATCTATCATTAAATACAAATACACAATAATTATGAAATGACTATTAGGTCCCTACGCATGTATTTTTTGTTTAAACTTTAAACGACTTATAAATAATCAGTATTATTCATAAAAGTTTCCCTAGTGCTCCACGAGTATATTTCACCAGTGAGACTCTCTAGATTCAGGCATATCTGTCACGAAATCCAATTCTGTGTCCATAATTTACCCACCCATAAATTATGACGACCACAATTATACTCGTTGAATCATACAGGACGGGGTCATGGCATATGTTTAATTCCTCCGTCACAGGTATCCGGATATATCCCAGAGATATAGATGTAAACGTCAAATCTCTATAGGGACAATTCTGTCGACGTCTCTATATGCAATCTCTAAAAGAACAGTTAGAACTCACTTCTTAAGTGTACCACGGGCTCATGGTTTTTATCTGATTGCTAATCATATATGGACTACCTATGCTCTGTACACATAACTGACGAATCCTATCTCGACAAACACAGAACCCCCTGAGGATCTATCCACACCCAACGATCAGGCGGAGGTCTAATCTAAATAGATCGGTGATGTGACTACCATCTAAGTGTGGAAGATGTCAATTGTGCCCACAATGGTATCTCAAGTCGAATAATCACAAATTCTACTTAACCCGAGAAGATTCTTATTAACGTTGGTGTACCATCCAATAATAATCTTCGGTGAGTCGTTCAGTGTTTATCCACTATAAACACATACACGTCTATACGAGTCTTCAAGACTCATGGTTCATTGAGAAACCATTAGAATCATATATTTCAGTATATGACATGTACCGGTCTCAACAGGTTTACTTTACTGACCAAGTAATGTAAACCTTGACCAGAAACAGTTTAAGAATGACAACGTCATGATACAACTTAATGTCAGTTGCGACGCTTTTGCAACTGCATCATAACTAATCATTCTAAGGTCAATTACGTCTTTACCATATAAGAAGATATATTATATTATAGAAACAGCTCATTTTATTCATAATAAAACGTTTACAATTGTATTTACAAGGAAATACAACCGGGAATTGGAGCTCTGAGCACCAACCCCAATAAAATCTCCCTCTTGCTCCAGTGCCAATATCGATTGTATATAATACCCATCGACTCTATATGTTTATCAAATAACTTCGAAGGTATGGCCTTCATAAGCGTGTCTGCTACATTATCTTCACTCAGTACCTTGCACACGATAATATCCTCTCGCGACACAATCTCTCGAATGATGTGGTACTTGCGTTCCACATGCTTCGACTTCCGATGCGCCCTCGGTTCCTTTGCTTGCGCAATGGCTCTAGTATTATCACAATATAATGGAATCGCATTCTCGATAATTGGGACCACTCCCAATTCTGTGATAAAGTTCCTAATCCATACAGCTTCCTTTGCAGCTTCAGAAGCTGCAATGTATTCCGCCTCTGTGGTGGAATCTACTGTTGACCCCTATTTGGAACTCTTCCAGCAAACTGCACCTCTGTTAAGGGTAAAGACAAATCCAGATGTAGACTTTCTATCATCGGGATCCGATTGGAAGTCAGAATCTGTATACCCATTAACTTGCAATTCACTTCCTCCATAAATAATCAACTTATCCTTAGTACCTTTAAGATACTTCAGGATATGTTTAATGGCCATCCAATGGTCATTTCTTGGATTTGACTGATATCTACTGGTTACGCTAACAGCGAAACTGATATCAGGCCTAATACATAACATGACATATATTTCGCTACCCAAACAAGAAGCATAAGATTGGTTAGACATTCTAACCTTCTCATCTTCTGTTTGTGAAGTCATCTTCTTTGAAAGATGAATCCCATGTCTGAACAATATATTTGCTGTCTTACAGTTACCAAAATTGTACCGTTCCAAGATCTTATCTATGTACGTTGATTGGGATAACCCCATCATCTTCCTTTCTCTATCTCTATAGAGTTTTATGCATAAAACATATGAAGCTTCTCCCAGGTCCTTCATGGAGAAATTCTTACAGAGGTAAGCTTTGACGCCTTGCATCATCCCTATTTCATTCCCAATGATTAGGATGTCGTCAACATAGAGGACTAAAAATAACACCATGCTCCCACTAGCCTTTTGATACACACAGGATTCTTCCAAATTCTTGAGAAAACCAGACAATCTAATAATCTCATCGAATCGAAGATTCCAACTTCGTGAAGCTTGTTTAAGTCCATAAATGGACTTCTTAAGCTTATATACCATACCCGAGTTCTTACTGGACGCAAAACCTTTCGGCTGTGCCATATAGATTTCTTCATCAAGAAATCCATTTAGAAAAGCCGTTTTGACATCCATTTGCCAAATCTCGTAGTCATGATACGTAGCTATAGAAAGAAAAATCTTAATATACTTAAGCATTGCTACTGGCAAAAAAGTTTCATCATAATCGACGCCAGGTCGCTGCTTGTAACCTTTTGCTACCAGTTGGGCCTTATAGGTTTCAACCTTTTCATCAGGCCCGCACTTCCTTTTGAAACTCATTTACAACTTATAGGAACAATTCCTTTGGGAAGCGGAACCAAGTCCCAAACTTGATTCTCATGCATTGAGTCTTACTCGGATTTCATGGCACTTTCCCACTTCACGGAGTCGATTTCCAATATCAATTCTCTATAGGTAAAAGAATCAGTCTCTTCAACTAAGAGAACATCGAGACTCTTTTCTTGTATCAAATACAAGCGTTCACGAGGTCTAGATACCCTTTGTGACCTAAGAAGTGTATGTGTTGACGGTTCTTCATCTAATTGAAATTCAGGTTCCTCTGTTGGTTCGTTGTTTTCAAGTTGGACTTCATCAAGTTCAACTTGTCTATGATTACCACATTCTAACAAAAATTCTACCTCTAGAAATTTTATGAAGCGCGCTACGAACACATTTCGATGCTCAGTATCATAGAACATATATCCCTTCATATTCGAAGGATATCCAACAAACCTAAACCTTTTCCCTCGAGGCGAAAGCTTATCTTGCTGAGCCATCCTGACATAGGCAGGACAACCCCAAACCTTAATATAATTACGATTTGGTCTCTTACCGGTCCATATCTCATATGGAGTCGTAGGAACAGCTTTTGAAGCAATCTTATTCAAAAGATGTGCAGTTGTTAAAAGAAAGTAGCCCCATAAGTAATAAGGCCAATCTGTAGAACTCAAAATTGATCGGATCATATCCAATAAAGTCTGATTTCTCCTCTCAAACACTCTATTGTGATGTGGAGTACCTGGAGGAGTATATTGAGCGAGAATCACATTCTTCTTCATATAATCCATGAACTCACTGCTTATATATTCACCGCCTCGATCAGATCAAAGGCATTTAATATATTGACCAGTCTCGTTTTCTACTTCATTTCGGAACTCTTTGAACTTTTCAAAGGTTTCCGATTTATGTCGCATCAGATAGATATAACCATACTGTGATAGATCATCGGTAAAGGTAACGAAGTACGAATAACTACTGTGAGCAGTCTGACTTAGTGGACCACATACACCAGAATGTACGAGTTCTAGTAAGTTAGTGGCGCGGTGACCAACACTAGAAAATGGGGCTTTGGTCATCTTACATTGAATACATAATTCACAAGTTGGATATAGTTCAATGGTGAGATCTGGTATAAAACCATTCCTAACCAATTGGGTAAGGCGTTTAACGCCTATATGACCTAGCATCATATGCCAAAGTTCAGTATTATTAACAACAGGTAAACTACGTTTATTAATCATAGTATTCAAAATATCCATATATGTATGAAACGTGTAATGACCATGCTCATTTGGACAATAAAGGATCTGAATATTACGTTTATCATATAAATATAAAGAACAGTTCTTAATATTAACATGATAACCTTCTGTATCTAATACAAAAGAGATATAATATTTGCTACACATCCCGATACAACATAACAATCATACAACAAAAGGCTCTCATTCGGCAAAGGGATCTCGCATACTCCCACTGCAACTGCATCCAGAGAGTCTCCACTCTCAAAACGCAACTGCATCTCTCCAGGCTTCAGTTTCTTACTTTCCTTCAGCACCTGCAACGAATTACAAATGTGAACAGGACAAGCAGAATCCAAAATCCAGCTGGATGTAACAGCTTGACAAGCCAGTGAGATATCAATAACTGGAAAAATAAATGTACCTGATGTAGATGCTCTCTCCTTCCTTATATGGGCAATGTAGTCAGGACAGTTCCTTTTCCAGTGCCCGACTTTGCTGCAGTGATGACATTTGTCTTCAGAAGTCCTCTTGGGCTTTGCTATCTTTCCTTGCGGTGGAGGACCGGAACCCTTCTTCTTCTTCGCTTTCGTCTTCTTTCCCTTTGGCCAGGCCTGGGAAAAAGCAGAGAGTGAAGTGGGTTTCGAAGGGCAAGTCGGTACTCCCTTCCGTAGGTCCTCTTCCGCCGTGATCAGCATCCTATGCAGTTCATAGTAGGAACAGATAATCTCATTCATGTTGAAATACATCACGAATTGTCGATATGAAGCTGGGAGCGAACCAAGAATGACACTCCTTCCAAGAATGTCATTCAGAGGGAGATTATATCTCCTCAGTTGTTCGATCAAATCGATCAAGTGAAGAACATGTGAGCTCACAGCTTGCCCCTCGTCCAGTCGTGCATAGAACAGTTCCATCGTAATTTTATGAACAACAATTTATTATTGGTTCATATACGATTCTCTTAATCGCATCATCATATTATACGCATATGTTATGCCATAGTATTGTTTCTTGAGTCCCGGTGCCAGTGAACTTAAGATGTATGATTTAAATTTTAAATCATCATTTTTCCAAGCTTGGAAAACTTGGTGTTCCTCTGATGTTGCGTCCTCAGACACAGCAAGGGGCAGCGGACCCTCGAGTACATATCCTAACTTTCGGGAATCAAGGACAATCTTTAAATCCAAATCCCAATCGGCAAAGTTCTCAGTGCCTTTAAGTTTGTTCGTATCCAACATACGCGCAAACGGATTAGTCGATTATGCCGCCATCGCAAATCTATCATATAGATTACGAAAAACGGTTAGCAGAAATAAAAACAGTTTCATATAATATCAAAAGCATTAACTAGATCATGGATTTTTAATCTAAAAATGCCTCTCCCACTAAATCATGCAATAATGTAATCCCCAAACAGAATACAAAGATTTAATAATTAAATTAAATACAAATAGTGAAATGTAGATCCCATGAATATACTTCAGCTCACAGCTTTGTCACGTTCTCGTCTACGTATATTCATCAGGTAGACAACTCATTGTCAATCACTCAATAGTGACTCATGGGTTTCCGGTCTTGTTCATTTCTCGTTGTGACAGCTTTGGCACGTTCACAATGAGGCGTACCAAGGTTAAACTCGTCAATGATAAACTCAAGCAACTTACGTAACCCTGACAGCTTTGGCACGTTCAGGATTCCGCTTTCACTTGAATTTATCTAGTATCAGATATACATCCGGCATAAATAAATTTCTATCGGCTACACCCTCACAACTAGGCATGGCAAATAGACCCGGACTCGGACGACCTGGATCCGGTTAGACCCGGATTCGCAAAAAAAAATTACGGATCTGGGTCTTTAATATGAAGACCCGTATTTAATCGGGTCCGGATGCGGGTTCGGGTGGTTCCGGACCCGGGTACCCGGGACCTGGTTAAATAAAAAAAAATAAAAAACAGTGGATGAGTCATACATTTTCAATCTTCTTCAGTTCTTCATCAGTTCCAAATTCCAATGAGATTCGTTTGATTAGGTTTTAAAATTGACCCAACAATGAACCAGACAGTAGACTACTAGTAACATGGGCATTGTCTTTGTGGTACAAAAAAGCAGACATTGCTTTATTTGGGAGGAAGGATCACGGTCATGGATTTCATTTCCGCAAGGCGTTTTCATCCATTCAACTTCCAGTGGGCACTGAAAATTTTAGCCTAAGATCTACCTCTATGTTCAGCTTGCAAAAATAATGCATATGTAAAAGAAAAAAAATACATAAAAAACAGTGGAGGAGTTGCGGATCCCGGGTCCAGACCCGGGTATACCCGGGCCCATTCAGGGTATACTCAGGTATGGACCCGGATGCGTTTTCCCGGGTCCACATCCGGACCCGGGTCGCCTGAAGAACATGCGGATCCGGATCCGGGTCCATACGGATCCGGGTCCGTATCCGAATTTTACCATCCCTACTCACAACTTTGGCACGTTCTCAGATATAGTCATAGAAAAAATATCCATAAACCGTATTGATAAGACGGACCATGTAACATGCACCAAATACATAATTAACATTAAACTTTATTAATTAGGAATTTTCCGTAAAAGATGCTATTACTTTATTTAATCAAATTAAATAAACACATGCATGTATAAATTAAAGATTAAATTAAACATATTTAAATTAAACATATTAAACACATGCATTTAAAAGGTATAATCATATTAGGGTGTCCAGAATCAGACTCGCTCGGATACCATTTTGTAGGGGTTTTATGGCGAAAATCCGGTAACGCAGCGGAAACGTGGAAAATCAAAATTTTCCGATTTCAAAATTTTTCTTAGATCAATTAAATATACTTATTTATTTAATTACCCAATTATTAAATTCTGAAATTTTGCACAAGAAACCAAATTTCTTGGTAATTGCTGAATTGGCCCAAAACTTTGCAAATTGATCATTTTAGTCCTAAAATTGTCAAATACAATTTTGGATGATTCTAAATCATTTCTAAAATGATTTCCAACATGTCCAATACATCAAAATCAGATTGCAACAAAAACCCCAAATTTTTGCTAATTGCCGAAACCACCTTGAATTTTTCAGTTTTTGCAATTTGGTCCTTTTATGTTCAAAACAAGTCAAGATCAAATCCAATCAACCCAAAAATTAATATGCATCATATACACACCATAATACATCACGTATATGAAAAGTCCCAAATTTGGAAAGGGTTAAGAACCCTAATTTTATAATTTCTTCAAATTGACAAATCTTACCAAATCAATTAAATCTAACACATTAATTCAAACTTTACCACACCAAACAAGTCTCACCATCATGGAAAAACTCAAGAACAATTTTAGGTCACATATGAGTGACTTAAAAACTCTAGAATGGCAACATGATTATCAAATAATCAAAAGTAAGCCATTGAAACCATTTCATGCTTACTTTATAAACCATACATGCTTTTATCTTTCAAACAAGTTCATAACAAATTAAAACACAAACTAAAAGTGTAGAGGCAACATCCTAGCAACACATGTTGAAGCTAAGCATGTTAGAACGATTTTCTAAGTTGAAAGATTAAAAGAAAAACTTACAAAATCAATAAATTTTCAAGTTTTTCCTTTTGTTCTTCAAACTTTTCTCTCAACTCTTTTGTGTTTGTTTTTATATAACTTGCTAACCTTAACCTAATAAAATGAAACAAAATAAAATATACTCTCCCAATATGCCCTTGACCGAATTTTGGGATGTAAATACAAATATCTAGATATTTTTTATTTCATTTAAAGTTTGCTTTATCAACTTGCAATTTGAATCATTACACAATTTAATGATTTTCAAGAAGTCAAATAAAGCAACTCAAGGCATCTCCAAAAATATCAAAACTTAAGATATTTATATTTTTAATTAATTTAATTATTTAACAATTAAATAATTAAATAATTATTTAAATACAAATATTTTAAATATATCTATTATATTTACTTTAAATATACAAATATATATATATATATAATATATGTCAAATATCATAATTTGACATTTAATTAATGTATATTTAATAAAATCTATCATTAAATACAAATACACAATAATTAGGAAATTACTATTAGGTCCCTACGCATGTATTTTTCGTTTAACATTTAAACGACTTATAAATAATCAGTATTATTCATAAAATTTGCCCTAGTGCTCTACGTGTATATTTCACCAGTGAGACTCTCTAGATTCAGGCATATCCGTCACGAAATCTAATTTCGTGTCCATAATTTACCCACCCATAAATTATGACAACCACGGATAAACTTGTTGAATCAAACAGGTTGAGGTCATGGCATATGTTTAATTCCTCTGTCACATGTATCCGGATATATCCCAGAGATATAGTTGTAAACGTCAAATCTCTATAGGGATAATCTCGTCGACGTCTCTATTAGCAATCTCTAAAAGAATACTTAGAATCACTTTTTAAGTGTACCACGGGCCCATGGTTTTTATCTGATTGCTAATCATATATGGACTACCTATGCTCTGTACACAAAATTAACGGATCCTATCTCGACACACACAGGACAACCTGAGGATCTATCCATACCCAACGAACAGGCGGAGGTCTGATTTAAATAGATCAGTGACGTGACTGACATCTAAGTGTGGAAGATGTCTCATGTGCCCACAGTGGTATCTCAAGTCGAAGAATCACAAATGCTACTCAACCCGAGAAGATTCTTATTAACGTTGGTGTACCATCCATTAAGAATCTTCGGTGAGTCGTTCAGTGTTTATCCGCTATAAACACCTACACATCTATACGAGTCTCTAAGACTCATGGTTCATTGAGAAACCATTGGAATCAGATGTTCTAGTATATGACATGTACCGGTCTCAACAGGTTTACTTTAGTGGCCAAGTAGTGTAAACCTTGACCAGGAACAGTCTAAGAATGACAGCGTCATGATACAACTCAATGTCAGTTACGACGCTTTTGCAACTGCAACATGACTAATCATTCTAAGGTCAATTACATCTTTACCATATAAGAAGATATATTACATTATGGAAACTGCTCATTTTATTCATAATAAAACGTTTACAATAGTATTTACAAGGAAATACAACCAGGAATTGGCGCTCTGAGCACCAACCCCAACATGGATTTACCGTTTTCTCCAATTTTTGTTTTATCTTCCTATTTGCTAACTCTGCCTGGCCATTTATCTGTGGGTGATAAGCAGTAGAAATCTTATGCACCATGACACGCTCAAAAAAATGGTCTTTTACTCCCAAGTATAAGAGTGTTGAAGTAATAAAATAACCCGGTGAGTCTGGGATCGATCCACAGAGAAAAGATTTAGCAAAATAGAATAATGAATAGTGCAGAAATCAAAAGTTTGCTTTGTTGAAGTAGTTGGAGGATTTTAGGTTGGAATACAATAATAGAAGGAAATGTTGGAGCCTGGAGTTAGGGGCTCAACTTTTAGTCTTTTAAACATTGAGAAATCTCGCTTTATCATAATTTATAAATTGATATTTTTACCCACTTAATCTTATTACAGGAATTAATTATGCCAATAAAAAGAACCAGCCATAAAAGAGATATTCATTTATGTCAATAATTTGTCCTACCAAGGTACTAAGCATGCCAAAAACATAAAACCAGCCATAAAGGCGGTGATACCGTTTGTCTATAACAAGTCCTACCAAGGTACTTAATTATGCCAAATCGTATATAAAACCAGCCATTTAGGTGGTGGAAAGATAAAATCAGCCCAAAAGGCGGTAGAAAGATAAAACCCCATAAAGGCGGTAGAAAGATTGTCAATAATTAATCTAGAATTAAATCAAGTTTTAATCATTAAATTTAAATTTATTTATTATAATAGAAGCGAGTTTAATCTATGTTTCCATTATAAAAGCTTCACCCTTACCCCAATAGAAAATAAATTAGCTACTCATTTTGTAATAAAACACACTTGTACTTTTATTATTGAAAGAAAAAGACATTACAAAAAGCTTTAAGTAAATAAACAAACAAGACTCTCTCCAAGATTTACAGAGGAATCAGGAAAGAAAGTATGAAAATTTCTAATGTCGGACGCTCCTATTTATAGGCAACTTGGCCACCCAGACCAGCGAATGCATGTTGTGGACACGTGTCAGAGAATGGTGAAGCCACGTTGGGGACACATGTCATAGAATGGTGAAGCCACGTTGTAGGACACGTGTCGCGACACAAAGGTTCCATATGTCACGACGTGCTTGCAGAATTTACGACGTGCTTGCATAATTTATGACGTGCTTGCAGAATTTTCATTTTTTTATTATTATTTTTTTCACGTCTGATTTGTCCCGTCGAGCTTTCGAGCAGTATTTTTCCTGACAAAAACATAAAATAACATAGTAAAAGCACTCAAAGCATAACTTTAAAATATTATTTCACAAATGTGTCAATTTAAGGGGATTAGTGAAACTATAAGTGTAAAATTATTAACTTATCGTCTAATAAATATGCACTTTTTAGTATTCATCACACCACACCGTACCTACGCATCAAAGCCTCAAATGATCGATTATAAAAATGTGTCCCTTGATCACTAATAATGACACGTGGGGTACCAAAGCGTGACCATACATGTTCCTTTAAGAATTTAACCACAGTAGTATTGTCATTTGCTCGGCACGCCACTGCCTCAACCCATTTAGACACATAATCAATTGCAAGAAGAATGTAAAGGTACCCAAAAGAAGGTGGAAAATGTCTCATAAAATCAATACCCCAACAATCAAATATTTCAATGACAAGAATAGGGTTAAGAGGCATCATATGACGACAGAATAGTTCACCTAATTTTTGACACATTTCACAAGAACGACAGAACCCATTTGTATCCTTAAATAGAGTGGGCCAATAAAAACCATACTGCAAGATTTTTGCAGTAGTTTTCTTTACTGAGAAGTGGCCTCCATATGTATGGGAATGACAAAAGGTAAATGTACTTAAAACTTCATCTTCAAGAATGTAACGTCGCAATATTTGGTCAGGGCAGTATTTAAATAAATATGGATCATCCCAATAAAAGTTGCGTACCTCGACCAGGAATTTACGCTTATTGTGCACTCCAAATGGATGGAAACTCACTAGAAACTAAATAATTGACAATATGTGCATACCATGGTGCTCGTGTGACCGTAAAAAGATGTTCATTAAGGAAATCATCACGAATTGGTGGGCCATCGGCAAAGTCGTTAAACTGTAATCGAGATAAATAATATGCCACCATATTTTCAACTCCCTTCTTATCCTTGATGGTTAGATCGAATTCCTGTAACAGTAAGATCCACCTAATCAATTTTTCCTTAGCATCCTTCTTCGAAAGAAGGTACTTAAGAGCTGCATGATCAGTAAAAACAGTGATAGGTGAGCCAATAAAGTATGTATGAAATTTATCTAAAGCAAAAACTACAGCTAGCAGTTCTTTTTCATTTGTGGAATAGTTCATTTGAGCATTATTTAAGGTCCTAGTAGCATAATAGACAACGAAAGGTTTCCTTTCTCTTCTTTGTCCTAACAATGCTACAACTGCGTAGTCACTAGCATCACATATAATTTCAAATGGCAAATTCTAATCAGGTGGTTGCATAATTAGGGCAGAGGTGAGTTTAGTGACTAACATTTTGAAGACATCTTCACATTCTTGTGTCCATTCAAACAAAGAATCTTTAACAAGAAGGTTACACAGTGGTATAGATATAGAAGAAAAATTTTGTATAAACCTCCTATAGAAACCAGCATGCCCAAGAAAATACCAAACATATTTCACAGTTTTGGGTATAGGTAGCTTGGATATCAATTCAATTTTTGATTTGTCGACTTCAATGCCCTTGGAACAAAAAATATGGCCCAGCAAAATACCCGAAGAGACCATAAAGTGACACTTTTCCCAATTCAGAACGAGGCCTCTTTCTTGACATCGAAATTGCTTTCAGATTAAGTAAGCATGCATCAAAGGAATCTCCAAAAACTGTTAAGTCGTCCATAAACACCTTCATGCATGTCTCAATCATGTCACTAAAAATACTCAGCATGTATCTATGAAAAGTAGTAGGGGCATTACATAAACCAAATGGCATGTGGCAAAAATCATAATTACCAAACGAACATGTGAAAGTGGTATTTTCTTTATCTTCTAAGGAAATCTCAATTTGATAGTATCCAAATAACCATCTAGAAAATAGTAGAATGTGTGACCTGCTACCCGCTCAGGAATCTGGTCAATAAAAGGACGCGGGAAATGGTCTTTTCGAGGAACAGCTCCCTCTTCTAGGTGAATCTTATGGGAACAAATTTAGGAGCTGATACCTTTAATGTCTCATATGGTTCAGCCAAGTGCCGATTTATGCTCACTTAATATGTCAAGTAATTTCTTACTTTGTGATGCACTTAACTTCGATGAAATAATAACAGGAAAGGTATCTCCTAGTCCAAGAAATGCATGCTGAAGACCTTCTGGTAATGGTTTTAGTTCAACCTTTGGCGTTTCAGCTGTGGAAGGCTTCGGTTTCTCCCTGTCTCCTAGTAGAGCCTTAAATTGTGGCTGCCACACTCTTGTTCCATGTTTTTGCAAAACAGAATAGCCAATAGAGATATCAGGAAGTTCAGTTGATTCAAGAGTATCTAAGATGTTTGAATCAACAAGAAGATGATCAAGAGGGTTAATATCATGTTGAATGGGGGCTATTTCCGGCACAACTATGTCTATCAGGTATGAATAATGACCTTCATTATCATCTTGTGGTTGTTTCCCAACGTGAAAAATATTCACTTCTAATGTCATGTTCCCGAATGAAAACTTCATGAGACCATTCCTGCAATTAATAAGGGCATTGGTTGTAGCAAGTAAAGGTCTACCCAAGATAAGAGGAATTTTGGATTCGGTTTTAACAACAGACTAAGTGTCTAGAATCAGAAAATCATCAGGGTAGTATAATTTATCGATTTGGAGCAAAACATCCTCAACTACTCCCCGTGGTGTTCTGATAGAGTGATCAGCTAACTGCAAAACCACTGATGTAGGCTTAATCTCTCCAAACCCCAACTGCATATAGATAGAGTATGGCATGAGATTAAAACTCGCGCCTAAATCTAATAAAGCCTGACCAAACTCATATGTGCCAATGTGGCAAGTGATAATGGGGCAGCTTGGATCTTTATATTTTGGTCGGGTCTTTTGCTCAATCACCTCACTTGCTTACTCTGTCAGGAATGCAGTTTTCTTCACGTGATGCTTTCTTTTCATGGTGCATAGATCCTTCAAAACCTTCGCATAAGTGAGAACATGTTTGATCATATGTAACAGAGAAAGGTCAATTATTACTTGTTTTAAATATTCTAGGATCTCACCATTAGGGTATATAGCTCTCGAAGTAGGCCTAAGATCTTGAGGGAAAAGTACTCTAACTAGGTTCTGTGTCTCTTGTTCTTCCTGAGGAATATTGGTACTAATATCTTTGGGGTCACCTATAATGTTATAGGTGTCCTGTAAGCCTACCTCCTTACCACTCCTAGTGATTATGGTATTAACAGCTTTTATATTGGCGGCTTCATGATCAGCATGTGCAATGTGTTGCCTTTGTGGATTTGGTTGAGCTTGAGATGGGAATTTGTCTGGTTCTTGCACACTTAGGACATTAGTCAATTTGGAGACTTGACTCTTAATCTCCTTATTCTCCTCAACCACTTGGGCTATCAGTGACTCAAACTTTTGATTATCTTTGTTTTGGGCCTCCACAAATGCTTGCACAGTATCTTCTAAGGAAATCCTAGGAATGGCAGGTGTGTGATAGGGCAGTAGCGTAACCTCTAGTTTGTGGTGTCTGAGTTGGCTGATGAGATTCTTATTTCCAACTAAAATTGGGATGATTCCTCCAACTATGGTTATAAGTGTCTGAATAAGGTGTATAAGGCTTCTTGTACATCCCTAAGGCATTGCATTGTTCCTCATATGTTCCCTTCATCTCATCATATACATGACACTCTTGGGCCAGATGGTCAATCCCCTTACACACAAAACATACCTCTTGAGGTTCTAACTAGGCTATTGCATGCATAGTCTTGATATCTTTGGCTTTTAAGGCTCATATCTCTCTAGTTAATAGCTCAACTTACGCCTTAAGATTATCCTCTTCCCTAAAGTGGTGTATGCCTATGCTAGAAGGAGTGGGGTGTGTCTTGTCAGTGATATCCATGACATTAGGTCCAGTCCAAGTGTGAGATTTCTCAGCTAGGTCATTTAAGTACTCTAATGCCTCATCAGGGTCTTTTTGTATAAACTCCTCATTGCACATTGTCTCAACAAATTGGCAGGTTATACCGTCATAAAAATATCTCACTAAACGCCAACTCCCATATCCATGGTGAGGACAACTAGCTAACATCTCTTTAAACCTCTTCTAAGTTTGATAAAAGGGTTTCACTGTCCTTTTGGGAGAAGGTAGAGATTTGTCTTTCCAGGGCATTCGTCTTATGGTGTGGGAAGAATTTATTAAAAGAATGCATGTGTCATCTCACCCCATGATCCTATTGATCGAGGTCTTAAAGAGTACAACCAGTTTTTAGCTCTATCCTTAAGGGCAAAAGGGAAGAACTTAAGTCTAATTGTGTCTATAGTCCCAAATCGGTCATGGAAAGTTGCTACAACCTCTTCAAACTCTATAATGTGCACATAAGGGCTCTCATTCTCCAAACCATGAAATGTTGGGAGATACTGTATCCTCCCAGGTTTAAAGTCTATATGTGGTGCATTAGAAGGAAACATTATGCATGATGGTGTAGCTGTGCGAGTGGGGTGAAGGTACTTCTCAAGAGTCCTAATGGGTGGTCTCTCGTACTCACTCGTGTTGTGTGTGCTAGATGTAGATGGTGTGGCAAAAAGATTGTCAATCAAACTTTCTGAGTCTGAGTTTTCCTCTTCAATCCTAACAAATCTACCAAATCGATCCCTACGTTTAGACATGCAATTTAAACACAAATAATTACGAGAAACAAAATAAAAGAATAAACTAAAAATCAAAACTAAACTAAAACTAAAATTGAAATAGAATAAGTAAATAAAAATAAAAAAAAAAAAGTAAAGAATGAATGAAATTACCGATTTGTTGTTGACCAAACAAACATGCTCCTTTAGATAGTAAACTGTCTCCCCGGCAACGGCGCCAAAATTTGATTACGCCCAAAAAGTACTTGCGGTTATCGTAGTATAGTTGGGGTGTCGATTTCTCAGAGAGATGGTTACAATGAACTAATTCACTTAAAGAAAATGTTAGCAATAACTTGATTAAAGAAAAGAGTTTAATTGGTAATGTAAAATAAAAACGATGAAAAGTACGTAAGAGTTATCAATAGAGAAAAACAGCAAAATGTTGAGAATCTCTCTTGTATCAAATCCCTATATTCAGTAATTGATTCCTTTTATTACTCAATTGAAGGTTTCAGATCCCAAACCAACAAATGGAAGATATTTCCATCAAAACATATTAAATTCTAAGGTAACTGGTGAATTGCTTTCTCTATGTTAACATCACATAATGTTATCATTATGACCTATCTAACGTCGACAATACTACAACAGAAGATCAACTCATAAAACAACAATACCAGTCACAAATTGGGTTCCCCAATCACACATAAAAGAAGCAGGACTATTCCTATATGCAAATTGGTAAAACACAATCTCTGGATTCATAATCGAAAGATAATAAAGAATAACAAACATCAATTATATTAAACATTGAAAAGAATTCATGAATCAAAAACATAAATATAAGAATTTAATTACAAGAGATCATCATTAGCTTTGCCTAGGATATTAGTTCTCCATATAAAAGAGAGACATGGCCTGGATAGATCGGAGGATCATCTTGTCTAACATGGAGCTTCCTCGTTCTACTCTTTCAAATATGTCAATTCAACTCTTTGTTGTGTGTTTCTCTCTCTTTTTCTCCTCTTTTATCCTCTTTTAGGGTTTTAGACGAACTTGGGTTTATATAGAGAAGTCACGGAGTCATTGTGCGCATCAAACACGACTAGATTAAGTTTCTATGGGTCTTCCGGGGCGCCGCAGTGCCAAACTTGCTGGATTTCTATATGGAGGCTTGCTGAGGGCGCACCGCAACGGCATAAGGTTGGGCGTCGCGACGCAAGGCCATTTTTCTGGTCTTATGTTTTCTTCATTTCCGCTCTTCCCGCGTTCTTCCTATGCGTCCGTAAGGTCATGAAACATGTGTAATTGCTCCAATCTTCATGTTCCATAGCTTCATAATAATAAAACATAAAATAAATCATAAATAAGATTAAATAGATGATAATCAAGCAGAATTCGCGATGTTCAAAGAACACTTTCATGCATTTATCAATAGCCATCAGCGTCTTCAGAACACTCTAGGGATCATAGGGCCCGGAAATCACCAATAACAAATTCTTAATTGTTGTGATATTTTATGTCGTACCGCAAGTGTACGGTGTTAAGTTTTAGTAAAGATAAGTGAAAGAGCATTGAACCCACAAGGATTGGATTCAACTCACACTAAATACTATAATTGATAATCCTAACTTTATTCAGAAAACAACTAAATTTAGATTAAAAACTAAATAAATAAGATAGTAAAACGTTTGATAGAGATAATCTAAGAGAAAGAGATTATTAGAGTCTGATTTCACCTAACTATCCCCTATATATTTGTTAGAGTTAAAGGAAATCATTAGAGTTAAAGGAATAAACTAAAAGATTAATCGAATCGAATCCTTCGTCTTCGGATGTCACCGCATCTTCTCATCTTGTCATTCTTCAATCTTCTATTTGTTCTCTCTAAAATATATGTTTTGAACTCTTGAGTTGTGTATTAGCCTATTCTTTAGTGTTTTGGATGTGCTTGTGTCTTTATAGGGAATCATGGAGTCCTTATGCCTGTAGAATACTGAATTTTGATGTTTCAGGAAGTTTATACGCAGCGTCGCGACGCCCAACTCACGGGAAATTATTTATGGCAAGCATTTTTGAAGGGGCGTCGCGACTCCAGCATTTCATTTTGTCTGGCGTGCTGATTTCTGTGTTCTAGCCTTTCTCATGTGCTTCCGTTGCGTCCGTAGCGTTCCCAAAACACGTACAATTGCTCCAAGATCCATGTCCTAATGATTCTACTAATAAAACATAAAACAAACTACATAATACATTAAATGACACGAAACCTAACAAAATAGTAAGCTAAGAGTGCGGGAATAAGTGGGTATAAACCGCACTTATCAAACACTCCCAACTTAAGATTTTGCTAATCTCGAGCAAAAAACTAAATAAAAACTAAATAAAAATAGATAAAACAAAATAACAAAATTAACTAGGCCACTTTCGTAGGGATCACGATTGCATTTAGCATATGCAACAAGCCTTTAAACCCCTAGGCGGCCATAGTGGACGAGTTATAGTCTCGTGAGGGCTTACAACAAATAAAATAATCTCAATAGTTACACATAATATTGTCCTCAAAGAATGCTACCAATGAAATCAGAATATCTTCAAAATACTCAATGCAACTCAACTCCAAGTTCTTGAAAAAGCATCTAAGCCAGATTCAAAGTATGTGTGTGTGTAAAGGTTCATTCACAGCTCGACTCTTAAGTAAGCCAACTCAATGATTTCATCTCAAAAATTGAGATCCGATGGGTCAAACCAACCTAGATATCTCAAAAGTACTCTGTATTTGCCTTTTTTTGCTCAGTATGGTATGATGTTTTTCATCTTTTTCCTTTTTTTTTCATTTTTTTAACACAATTATCCTTTAAGGTAGCATTTCTCCTCATGATTTTCCTAACACTCACCCATGGGTAGTTTCACGCTTATCGGTTATAGGTGTTTTAACTTCTTTTTCATTTTTTTCCTTTTACTTTCATTATTTTTCAATCAAATTTTTTTTCATTCTTTTATTTTTAACCATACCATACATCATAACACTAGTAATTCAAGATAGACATCTAAGCAAATGGTCTTCATCAGCAAATAATTTCTTCAACTAGTCACTTTGCCAACTACCTAGGTTCTTACTACTAAAATCATTATTAAGTGCTTACGAATCTAACCTAGATCACCTACTCCAGGCATCAGATAAAAATCAATTAAGAATTTATCATTTCTAAGACTTCATCTAAAGCAAACAAAATTTATCATTAAACTTATGCTTTACTATCAAGGATTAAAAACATTTTTTAAATAGCAGGAACTACATGCACACAACACCCCCAAACTTAAGATTTGCATTATCCTCAATGTAAGATATATAAAGAAATAAGAGTGAGGAACAACACTACAGTGCATGGAGTTGATCAGGCTCCTAGTGGTCAGAATTTGGTTGCTCGGGTTGTGTGGATCGTGCTACTGCACAAATAACATGCAAACTAACAAACACAAGTAACATAATAAATATAAAAAAAGTAAAAAAATAAAAATAAAAATAAACAAATGCAAGAGCAAGGTTGCCTCCCTGCTAGCGCTAAGTTTAACATATTCATCCAAACACAACCACACAAATGGTCATGGTTGTTGGACAATTATGACCCAAGCATCACTATTTGTAAAAGACATTGTGTTTTTGTACAAATTAACTGTGTGACAAAAGGAAATTGCTATTTATCATATTGTAACGGATTACTTGGATATATATTAATGATAAAAGTCCATATGATTAAATCAGATTAATAAGATATGAGACAGTATTAATCCATGAACGATTTAATCATTAAATATCCCTAGTCGTAGTATTATCAAGACTGGACATTGATAATGCGGAATAGACTAGTATTACACTTGTGCGCGTTATGGAAGATTAACGATATAGTTCTCGTATATTTAGGTATTGGATAGTTATGCAAGTGTGATAAGAGGTTCTGTTAGTCGTTGTGTTGGTCTCTAAGATCATCCCAAGAACATTTAAAGCATGAAATAATGTGAATACAAAAGAAAAGTATAGCGGAAATATACTAACAATGATCGAAAGAGAGGATGTGTTGATAATAAAAATTTTCCTTCCTTGAAAGTCTCCAAGCTTTCTTTGATGAGGTTGTGCTCCAAGCTATAAGTGATTTGAGATTCCAAGCTCAATGGGAAAGTTTCCCTATCACCTAAATATGATCCTTGATGTGTGCTAGCACTTATAAAAATGCAACAATCCTTCTTCTTCAACTTGGTGTATTCGGCCAAGCCAAATAGGGCGTGAATGAGAGAGAATGAGAGAGTGATGAGAGTGACTTGTATTTTTGATTTTTCAAAACAAAATAATGATATACCAAATATCTAATATTTGGTAAATGTCTATCATCTCTCAAATTGAGTGTTCAACAAGTCTATAACCACCCACCAAATTCCATCACAAAAAAGTTGATTAAAGTGACTAGATGATGTAACTTGTGATGTGACTTGTGGGCCCCACTTGATTCAAAATTCGAGTGGGCCCGCAAACACATTCCGGGCTCGGGTTCATTAATTCCGAATTAAAGAATTTTCCGTTGCGACTTAATTAAATCAAATTAATTGAATAATTATGCATAGTAAAATTACTATTAAAGTCGCTCGCAAATTAATTTTAAATTAATTCGTTCGCCCGAATTAAAATCCAATTTTAATTCCGCTACGAAATCTAATTTCTTTTAATATATCGAATATATTATTTAATCGATTAATTCCGAATTAATCGTTCTCTCTCTTCTAATAGAAATTTATCCCAGATAAAATCTTGACGTAATTAATCTTAGATTAATTTTCTCTATCTTATAATTAATCTCAGATTAATTCTGTGCGACTCATACGTCATCGGTGAATCTTCGGGAAGCGACCCATGAGATCCTTGGATATGTTGGCAGTAAATCTGGTCGTCGGACTATCCGAACACATGCGTACACGGTACCACGTTCCTACCGATTTACAAGATATGGTTGGCTTCTAGCAAAGCGTCGTGCCTACCCAATTCTCCAGAAATATTCTTAAAGGAATAAATAATCTGTAACAGGCGTAGTATACGTAGTATTGCGTATTACGATCCAGTATCTGATGTCACATGCAAGGCCTGGGGATGGAATAGTGTGTGCCCCGTACGAAGCATATATCGGATCACAAACAACTAGTCTCTATAATCGGATAATCATGACCTTGTCATATTATCCTGATAGTTGCAATATAATAGAGAACCAGTTTTGTATCCCTGCGTGATCATCATCTCCATATGACTGAAGTGGTCATTCTGTCTTGACATCACACCCAATACATTACGATTCTCAAAAACCCAAAAGAGGAGTACACAAAACCTGTTAAAGTCCCGGGTGACCAAAACCAAAGCGTATTGATTGTCGCAAGTAGTACCGATACAAGTCTCAAGTTAAGACCAAATACACCTACCCTGAAGCGGATTCCCATAGACAAATAGTCATACTACCAATGGGACTCCGCGGGGTCTATCCAGAGCGAAGTTGTTTCCTTACCATTGGTAAACACAACCTCCTATCACACTTGCATAAGTATCCAATACTTAAATATATGAGAACTATGCTGTTACGCTTCCATAACACGCACAAGTACAATACTAGTCTATTCTATATTATCGATGTCCAATCTCGATAATACTACGACTATGGATATTTAATGATTAAACCTTTGTGGATTGATATTATCTCATATCTTATAATCCAGAACTAATCATAAGGACTTTTATCATTTATATATGTAAGTAATCTAATTACAAAAAATGATAAAATGTAATTTCCATTGTCACATAGTTAATTTGTACAAAAACCACAATGTCTTTTACAAATAGTGACGCTATGGGTCATAATTGTCCAACAATCTCCCACTTGGCTTATAGCCAGTCACTCAAGCATCTAACATCTGAACTATGTACATGTCGCTCAAACTTTTGCTGAGGAATAGCTTTCGTCAGCGGATCTGCAATGTTGTCCTCTGATGTGACCTTCTCAATCTTCACATCGCCACGATGTATGATCTCACGAATCAGATGGAAACGTCGAAGAACATTCTTGGATCGTTGATGAGACCGCGGTTCCTTAGCCTGCGCTATATCCCCGTTATTATCACAATACAATGGAACGGGCTCAGCTGCTAACAGAACTACTCATAATCCAATTAGGAATTTACGGATCCAAACTGCCTCTTTGGCTGCTTCAGATGCAGCAATGTATTCCGCTTCTGTTGTTGAATCAGCAACAGTCTCTTGCATGGAAGATTTCCAGCTTACTGCTCCGTTGTTCAAACAAAATATGTACCCAGATTGCAACTTACAGTCGTCTTTATAGGTTTGGAAACTTGCATCGGTAAACCCAGTTACCTCAAGTTCTCCATCTCCATAGATTAATAAAGCATCCTTAGTTCGTCTAAGATACTTAACGATATTCTTAACCGCCATCCAGTGACCATCACCTGAATCAGCCTAATAGCGACTACACATGCTCAAAGCATATGAGACATCAGGTCGCGTACATATCATGGCATACAAGATCGATCCGACTGCCGATGAGAATGGGATCTGACTCATGTTGTCTCTCTCATCTTGAGTTTTAGGACACATGTCCTTAGATAGAGTGATGTCATGTGACACTGGCAACAGTCCCTTCTTAGACTGTTACATGTTGAATCTCTTCAACACTTTGTCAATGTATGTGCTCTGGGAGAGTCCAAGCAGCTTTCTAGGTCTATCCCGGTAGATCTTTATTCCCAGAATAAAGTCTGCTTCTCCCAGATCATTCATGGAGAATTTTAATGAAAGCCAAGCTTTCACCGATTGTAGCATGGGAATGTCATTGGCAATAAGCAATACATCATCGACATAAAGGACAATGAATGTCAGTGCGCTCCCACTAACCTTCTTATATACACAAGGATCATCCTCATTTTGAACGAATGTCAGTGCGCTCCCACTAGCTTTGTACGTTTGTATGTTGCCATTCATGTCGGTCTTCTTCTTGAAGACACATTTGCAACCAATAGGCTTTACGCCTTCTGGTGCATCAACCAGTGTCCAAACTTGGTTGGTGTACATGGAATCCATTTCGGACTTCATGGCATCTTGCCATAAACCGGAGTCGATACCTTATATCACTTCTTCATACGTAGCCGGTTCGTCTTCCTCAATAAGATTAATATCTACATGAGGTGAGATCAGAAACCCATACCTCTCAGGTTGTTTTCTGACTCTCTCTGATCTACGCAGTTCTTGTGTATTCGAAAATTGTGGTACAGTCTCATCCCTGATGAACTGTTCATGTTCCGTTAAGGATTCTGTGCCAGGAATAGTATCACTCTGATTTTCATCGAGTTCTACTTTCCTCCCACTAACCACTGCATTTAGGAATTCCTTCTCAAGGAAAACCACATGTAGAGCAATATATACTTTGTTCTCTTGTGGGTGATAGAAGTAATATCCTTTAGTTTCCCTAGGATATCCTACAAATAGGCATTTATCCGATTTGGGCTCTAGTTTGGTACCTTCCAAACGTTTGACATATGCCCAGCAACCCCAAATCTTCAGGAATGAGAAACCCGGTTTCTGTCCTGTCCATATTTCATACAGAGTCTGTTGAATAGACTTTAACGGAACCTTATTCAAAATAAGTATTTCATTATTCAATGCATATCCTCAGAAGGAAATAGGTAGCTCTGTGCGACTCATCATAGACCTTACCATGTCCAATAAAGTTCGGTTTCTCCGTTCGGACACACCGTTTAATTGAGGTGTTCCGGGAGGAGTCCAATGTGAAAGAATACCATACTCTTTCAAGTAATCAAGAAACTCATTGCTCAAGTATTCTCCACCACGGTCCAACCGTAATGTTTTAATACTTTTGCAGGTCTGTTTTTCTACTTTGTGTCGAAACTCTTTGAATTTCTCAAAGGTTTCCGACTTGTGTCTCATAAGATACACATAACCATAACGCGACGCATCATCCATAAATGTTACGAAGTATTCATATCCACCTCTAGTCTGGCTAGACATTGGCCCACATACATCACTATGAACAAGGGCTAACAGTTCGGTGGCACGTGCATCTTTACCACTAAAAGGTGTTTTAGGCATTTTGCTTAATAAACAAGATTCGCAGACGTCATATGAATTTGGATCAAATCTGTACAAGTACCCACTATTCGAAAGTGTGGATATGCGAGTCTTGTTAATGTGTCCCAGACGACAATGCCACATATAAGTTTCATCTTTGTTATTTAGTTTAAGCCTTTTGTTTGTTACATTATATGTTTGAGATAGATTTATATTCAAAATATAAAGACCATTATCTACATCAGCACTGCATATCTCCATATCATTTTTATACATAAAACACCCAGTGTTTCTAAAAGCAAAAGTATAACCGCATGTAGAGCAATATATACTTTGTTCTCTTGTGGATGATAGAAGTAATATCCTTTGGTTTCCCTAGGATATCCTACAAATAGGCATTTATCCGATTTGGGCTCTAGTTTGGTACCTTCCAAACATTTGACATATGCCGAGCAACCCCAAATCTTCAGGAATGAGAAACCTGGTTTCTTTCCAGTCCATATTTCATACAGAGTCTGTTGAATAGACTTTGACGGAACCTTATTCAAAATAAGTATTGCACTATTCAATGCATATCCTCAGAAGGAAATAGGTAGCTCTGTGCGACTCATCATAGACCTTACCATGTCCAATAAAGTTCGGTTTCTCCGTTCGGACACACCGTTTAATTGAGGTGTTCCGGGAGGAGTCCAATGTGAAAGAATACCATACTCTTTCAAGTAATCAAGAAACTCATTGCTCAAGTATTCTCCACCACGGTCCGACCGTAATGTTTTAATACTTTTGCAGGTCTGTTTTTCTACTTAGTGTCGAAACTCTTTGAATTTCTCAAAGGTTTCCGACTTGTGTCTCATAAGATACACATAACCATAACGTGACGCATCATCCGTAAATGTTACGAAGTATTCATATCCACCTCTAGTCTGGCTAGACATGGGCCCACATACGTCACTATGAACAAGGGCTAACAGTTCGGTGGCACGTGCACCTTTACCACTAAAAGGTGTTTTAGGCATTTTGCTTAATAAACAAGATTCGCAGACGTCATATGAATTTGGATCAAATCTGTCCAAGTACCCACTATTCGAAAGTGTGGATATGCGAGTCTTGTTAATGTGTCTCAGACGACAATGCCACATATAAGTTTCATCTTTGTTACTTAGTTTAAGCCTTTTGTTTGTTACATTATATGTTTGAGATAGATTTATATTCAAAACATAGAGACCATTATCTACATCAGCACTGCATATCTCCATATCATTTTTATACAGAAAACACCCAGTGTTTCTAAAAGCAAAAGTATAACCGCATGTAGAGCAATATATACTTTGTTCTCTTGTGGGTGATAGAAGTAATATCCTTTGGTTTCCCTAGGATATCCTACAAATAGGCATTTATCTGATTTGGCCTCTAGTTTGGTACCTTCCAAACGTTTGACATATGCCCAGCAACCCCAAATCTTCAGGAATGAGAAACCCGATTTCTTTCCTGTCCATATTTCATACAGAGTCTGTTGAATAGACTTTGACGGAACCTTATTCAAAATAAGTATTGCACTATTCAATGCATATCCTCCGAAGGAAATAGGTAGCTCTGTGCGACTCATCATAGACCTTACCATGTCCAATAAAGTTCGGTTTCTCCGTTCGGACACACCGTTTAATTGAGGTGTTCCGGGAGGAGTCCACTGTGAAAGAATACCATACTCTTTCAAGTAATCAAGAAACTCATTGCTCAAGTATTCTCCACCACGGTCCGACCGTAATGTTTTAATACTTTTGCAGGTCTGTTTTTCTACTTCGTGTCGAAACTCTTTGAATTTCTCAAAGGTTTCCGACTTGTGTCTCATAAGATACACATAACCATAACGCGACGCATCATCCGTAAATGTTACGAAGTATTCATATCCACTTATAGTCTGGCTAGATATGGGCCCACATACGTCACTATGAACAAGGGCTAACAGTTCGGTGGCATGTGCACCTTTACCACTAAAAGGTGTTTTAGGCATTTTGCTTAATAAACAAGATTCGCAGACGTCATATGAATTTGGATCAAATCTGTCCAAGTACCCACTATTCGAAAGTGTGGATATGCGAGTCTTGTTAATGTGTCCCAGACGACAATGCCACATATAAGTTTCATCTTTGTTACTTAGTTTAAGCCTTTTGTTTGTTACATTATATGTTTGAGATAGATTTATATTCAAAATATAAAGACCATTATCTACATCAGCACTGCATATCTCCATATCATTTTTATACATAAAACACCCAGTGTTTCTAAAAGCAAAAGTATAACCGCATGTAGAGCAATATATACTTGTTCTCTTGTGGGTGATAGAAGTAATATCATTTGGTTTCCCTAGGATATCCTACAAATAGGCATTTATCCGATTTGGGCTCTAGTTTGGTACCTTCCAAACGTTTGACATATTCCCAGCAACCCCAAATCTTCAGGAATGAGAAACCCGGTTTCTTTCCTGTCCAAATTTCATACAGAGTCTGTTGAATAGACTTTGACGGAACCTTATTCAAAATAAGTATTGCACTATTCAATGCATATCCACAGAAGGAAATAGGTAGCTCTGTGCGACTCATCATAGACCTTACCATGTCCAATAAAGTTCGGTTTCTCCGTTCGGACACACCGTTTAATTGAGGTGTTCCGGGAGGAGTCCACTGTGAAAGAATACCATACTCTTTCAAGTAATCAAGAACCATTGCTCAAGTATTCTCCACCACGGTCCGACCGTAATGTTTTAATACTTTTGCAGGTCTGTTTTTCTACTTCGTGTCGAAACTCTTTGAATTTCTCAAAGGTTTCCGACTTGTGTCTCATAAGATACACATAACCATAATGCGACGCATCATCCGTAAATGTTACGAAGTATTCATATCCACCTCTAGTCTGGCTATACATGGGCCCACATACGTCACTATGAACAAGGGCTAACAGTTCGGTGGCACGTGCACCTTTACCACTAAAAGGTGTTTTAGGCATTTTGCTTAATAAACAAGATTCGCAGACGTCATATGAATTTGGATCAAATCTGTCCAAGTACCCACTATTCGAAAGTGTGTGGATATGCGAGTCTTGTTAATGTGTCCCAGACGACAATGCCACATATAAGTTTCATATTTGTTACTTAGTTTAAGCCTTTTGTTTGTTACATTTATGTTGAGATAGATTTATATTCAAAAATAAAGACCATTATCTACATCAGCACTGCATATCTCCATATCATTTTTATACATAAAACACCCAGTGTTTTCTAAAAGCAAAAGTATAACCGCATGTAGAGCAATATATACTTTGTTCTCTTGTGGTGATAGAAGTAATATCCTTTGGTTTCCCTAGGATATCCTACAAATAGGCATTTATCCGATTTGGGCTCTAGTTTGGTACCTTCCAAACGTTTGACATATGCCCAGCAACCCCAAATCTTCAGGAATGAGAAACCCGGTTTCTTTCCTGTCCATATTTCATACAGAGTCTGTTGAATAGACTTTGACGGAACCTTATTCAAAATAAGTATTGCACTATTCAATGCATATCCTCAGAAGGAAATAGGTAGCTCTGTGCGACTCATCATAGACCTTACCATGTCCAATAAAGTTCGGTTTCTCCGTTCGGACACACCGTTTAATTGAGGTGTTCCGGGAGGAGTCCACTATGAAAGAATACCATACTCTTTCAAGTAATCAAGAAACTCATTGCTCAAGTATTCTCCACCACGGTCCGACCGTAATGTTTTAATATTTTTGCAGGTCTGTTTTTCTACTTCGTGTCGAAACTCTTTGAATTTCTCAAAGGTTTCCGACTTGTGTCTCATAAGATACACATAACCATAACGCGACGCATCATCCGTAAATGTTACGAAGTATTCATATCCACCTCTAGTCTGGCTAGACATGGGCCCACATACGTCACTATGAACAAGGGCTAACAGTTCGGTGGCACGTGCACCTTTACCACTAAAAGGTGTTTTAGGCATTTTGCTTAATAAACAAGATTCGCAGACGTCATATGAATTTGGATCAAATCTGTCCAAGTACCCACTATTCGAAAGGTGGATATGCGAGTCTTGTTAATGTGTCCCAGACGACAATGCCACATATAAGTTTCATCTTTGTTACTTAGTTTAAGCCTTTTGTTTGTTACATTATATGTTTGAGATAGATTTATATTCAAAATATAAAGACCATTATCTACATCAGTACTGCATATCTCCATATCATTTTTATACATAAAACACCCAGAGTTTCTAAAAGCAAAAATATAACCGCATGTAGAGCAATATATACTTTGTTCTCTTGTGGGTGATAAAAGTAATATCCTTTGTTTCCCTAGGATATCCTACAAATAGGCATTTATCCGATTTGGCTCTAGTTTGGTACCTTCCAAACGTTTGACATATGGCCAGCAACCCCAAATCTTCAGAATGAGAAACCTGGTTTCTTTCCTGTCCATATTTCATACAGAGTCTGTTGAAGACTTTGATGGAACCTTATTCAAAATAAATATTGCACTATTCAATGCATATCCTCAGAAGGAAATAGGTAGCTATGTGCGACTCATCATAGACCTTACCATGTCCAATAAAGTTCGGTTTCTCCGTTCGGACACACCGTTTAATTGAGGTGTTCCGGGAGGAGTCCACTGTGAAAGAATACCATACTCTTTCAAGTAATCAAGAAACTCATTGCTCAAGTATTCTCCACCACGGTCCGACCGTAATGTTTTTTTAATACTTTTGTAGGTCTGTTTTTCTACTTCGTGTCGAAACTCTTTGAATTTCTCAAAGGTTTCCGACTTGTGTCTCATAAGATACACATAACCATAACGCGACGCATCATCCGTAAATGTTACGAAGTATTCATATCCACTCTAGTCTGGCTAGACATGGGCCCACATACGTCACTATGAACAAGGGCTAAAGTTCGGTGGCACGTGCACCTTTACCACTAAAAGGTGTTTTAGGCATTTTGCTTAATAAACAAGATTCGCAGACGTCATATGAATTTGGATCAAATCTGTCCAAGTACCCACTATTCGAAAGTGTGGATATGCGAGTCTTGTTAATGTGTCTCAGACGACAATGCCACATATAAGTTTCATCTTTGTTACTTAGTTTAAGCCTTTTGTTTGTTACATTATATGTTTGAGATAGATTTATATTCAAAATATAAAGACCATCTACATAAGTACTGCATATCTCCATATCATTTTTATACATAAAACACCCAGTGTTTCTAAAAGCAAAAGTATAACCGCATGTAGAGCAATATATACTTTGTTCTCTTGTGGGTGATAGAAGTAATATTCCTTTGGTTCCCTAGGATATCCACTACAAATAGGCATTTATCCGATTTGGGCTCTAGTTTGGTACCTTCCAAACGTTTGACATATGCCCAGCAACCCCAAATCTTCAGGAATGAAAACCCTTTTCTTTCCTGTCCATATTTCATACAGAGTCTGGTGAATAGACTTTGACGGAACCTTATTCAAAATAAGTATTGCACTATTCAATGCATATCCTCAGAAGGAAATAGGTAGCTCTGTGCGACTCATCATAGACCTTACCATGTCCAATAAAGTTCGGTTTCTCCGTTCGGACACACCGTTTAATTGAGGTGTTCCGGGAGGAGTCCACTGTGAAAGAATACCATACTCTTTCAAGTAATCAAGAAACTCATTGCTCAAGTATTCTCCACCGCGGTCCGACCGTAATGTTTTAATACTTTTGCAGGTCTGTTTTTCTACTTCGTGTCGAAACTCTTTGAATTTCTCAACGGTTTCCGACTTGTGTCTCATAAGATACACATAACCATAACGCGACGCATCATCCGTAAATGTTACGAAGTATTCATATCCACCTCTAGTCTGGCTAGACATGGGCCCACATACGTCACTATGAACAAGGGCTAACAGTTCGGTGGCACGTGCACCTTTACCACTAAAAGGTGTGTTTTAGGCATTTTGCTTAATAAACAAGATTCGCAGACGTCATATGAATTTGGATCAAATCTGTCCAAGTACCCACTATTCGAAAGTGTGGATATGCGAGTCTTGTTAATGTGTCTCAGACGACAATGCCACATATAAGTTTCATCTTTGTTACTTAGTTTAAGCCTTTTGTTTGTTACATTTTATGTTTGAGATATATTTATATTCAAAATATAAAGACCATTATCTACATCAGCACTGCATATCTCCATATCATTTTTATACATAAAACACCCAGTGTTTCTAAAAGCAAAAGTATAACCACATGTAGAGCAATATTACTTTGTTCTCTTGTGGGAGATAGAAGAAGTAATCCTTTGGTTTCCCTAGGATATCCTACAAATAGGCATTTATCTGATTTGGCCTCTAGTTTGGTACCTTCCAAACGTTTGACATATGCCCAGCAACCCCAAATCTTCAGGAATGAGAAACCCGGTTTCTTTCCTGTCCATATTTCATACAGAGTCTGTTGAATAGACTTTGACGGAACCTTATTCAAAATAAGTATTGCACTATTCAATGCATATCCTCAGAAGGAAATAGGTAGCTTTGTGCGACTCATCATAGACCTTACCATGTCCAATAAAGTTCGGTTTCTCCGTTCGGACACACCGTTTAATTGAGGTGTTCCGGGAGGAGTCCACTGTGAAAGAATACCATACTCTTTCAAGTAATCAAGAAACTCATTGCTCAAGTACTCTCCACCGCGGTCCGACCGTAATGTTTTAATACTTTTGCAGGTCTGTTTTTCTACTTCGTGTCGAAACTCTTTGAATTTCTCAACGGTTTCCGACTTGTGTCTCATAAGATACACATAACCATAACGCGACACATCATCCGTAATGTTACGAAGTATTCATATCCACCTCTAGTCTGGCTAGACATGGGCCCACATACGTCACTATGAAGAAGGGCTAACAGTTCAGTGGCACGTGCACCTTTACCACTAAAAGGTGTTTTAGGCATTTTGCTTAATAAACAAGATTCGCAGACGTCATATGAATTTGGATCAAATCTGTCCAAGTACCCACTATTCGAATGTGTGGATATGCGAGTCTTGTTAATGTGTCCCAGACGACAATGCCACATATAAGTTTCATCTTTGTTACTTAGTTTAAGCCTTTTGTTTGTTACATTATATGTTTGAGATAGATTATATTCAAAATATAAAGACCATTATCTACATCAGCACTGCATATCTCCATATCATTTTTATACATAAAACACCCAGTGTTTCGAAAAGCAAAAGTATAACCGCATGTAGAGCAATATATACTTTGTTCTCTTGTGGGTGATAGAAGTAATATCCTTTGGTTTCCCTAGGATATCCTAAAAATAGACATTTATCCGATTTGGGCTCTAGTTTGGTACCTTCCAAACGTTTGACATATGCCAGCAACCCCAAATCTTCAGGAATGAGAAACCCGGTGGTTTCTTTCCTGTCCATATTTCATACAGAGTCTGTTGAATAGACTTTGACGGAACCTTATTCAAAATAAGTATTGCACTATTCAATGCATATCCACAGAAGGAAATAGGTAGTTATGTGCGACTCATCATAGACCTTACCATGTCCAATAAAGTTCGGTTTCTCCGTTCGGACACACCGTTTAATTGAGGTGTTCCGGGAGGAGGAGTCCACTGTGAAAGAATACCATACTCTTTCAAGTAATCAAGAAACTCATTGCTCAAGTATTCTCCACCACGGTCCGACCGTAATGTTTTAATACTTTTGCAGGTCTGTTTTTCTACTTCGTGTCGAAACTCTTTGAATTTCTCAAAGGTTTCCGACTTGTGTCTCATAAGATACACATAACCATAACGCGACACATCATCCGTAAATGTTACGAAGTATTCATATCCACCTCTAGTCTGGCTAGACATGGGCCCACATACGTCACTATGAACAAGGGCTAACAGTTCGGTGGCACGTGCACATTTACCACTAAAAGGTGTTTTAGGCATTTTGCTTAATAAACAGGATTCGCTGACGTCATATGAATTTGGATCAAATCTGTCCAAGTACCCACTATTCGAAAGTGTGGCTATGCGAGTCTTGTTAATGTGTCCCAGACGACAATGCCACATATAATTTTCATCTTTGTTACTTAGTTTAAGCCTTTTGTTTGTTACATTATATGTTTGAGATAGATTTATATTCAAAATATAAAGACCATTATCTACATCAGCACTGCATATCTCCATATCATTTTTATACATAAAACACCCAGTGTTTCTAAAAGCAAAAGTATAACCGCATGTAGAGCAATATATACTTTGTTCTCTTGTGGGTGATAGAAGTAATATCCTTTGGTTTCCCTAGGATATCCTACAAATAGGCATTTATCCGATTTGGGCTCTAGTTTAGTACCTTCCAAACGTTTGACATATGCCCAGCAACCCCAAATCTTCAGGAATGAAACCCGGTTTATTTCCTGTCCATATTTCATACAGAGTCTGTTGAATAGACTTTGACGGAACCTTATTCAAAATAAGTATTGCACTATTCAATGCATATCCTCAGAAGGAATAGGTACCTCTGTGCGACTCATCATAGACCTTACCATGTCCAATAAAGTTCGGTTTCTCCGTTCGGACACACCGTTTAATTGAGGTGTTCCGGGAGGAGTCCACTGTGAAAGAATACCATACTCTTTCAAGTAATCAAGAAACTCATTGCTCAAATATTCTCCACCACGGTCCGACCGTAATGTTTTAATACTTTTGCAGGTCTGTTTTTCTACTTCGTGTCGAAACTCTTTGAATTTCTCAAAGGTTTCCGACTTGTGTCTCATAAGATACACATAACCATGACGCGACGCATCATCCGTAAATGTTACGAAGTATTCATATCAACCTCTAGTCTGGCTAGACATGGGCCCACATACGTCACTATGAACAAGGGCTAACAGTTCGGTGGCACGTGCACCTTTACCACTAAAAGTGTTTTAGGAATTTTGCTTAATAAACAAGATTCGCAGACGTCATATCAATTTGGATCAAATCTGTCCAAGTACCCACTATTCGAAAGTGTGGATATGCGAGTCTTGTTAATGTGTCCCAGACGACAATGCCACATATAAGTTTCATCTTTGTTACTTAGTTTAAGCCTTTTGTTTGTTACATTATATGTTTGAGATAGATTTATATTCAAAATATAAAGACCATTATCTACATCAGCACTGCATATCTCCATATCATTTTTATACATAAAACACCCAGTGTTTCTAAAAGCAAAAGTATAACCGCATGTAGAGCAATATATACTTTGTTCTCTTGTGGGTGATTGAAGTAATATCATTTGGTTTCCCTAGGATATCCTACAATAGGCATTTATTCCGATTTGGGCTCTACTTTGGTACCTTCCAAACGTTTGAAATATGCCCAGCAACCCCAAATCTTCAGGAATGAGAAACCCGGTTTCTTTCCTGTCCATATTTCATACAGAGTCTGTTGAATAGACTTTGACGGAACCTTATTCAAAATAAGTATTCACTATTCAATGCATATCCTCAGAAGGAAATAGGTAGCTCTGTGCGACTCATCATAGACCTTACCATGTCCAATAAGTTTCGGTTTCTCCGTTCGACACACACCGTTTAATTGAGGTGTTCCGGAGGAGTCCACTGTGAAAGAATACCATACTCTTTCAAGTAATCAAGAAACTCATTGCTCAAGTATTCTCCACCACGGTCCGACCGTAATGTTTTAATACTTTTGCAGGTCTGTTTTTCTACTTCGTGTCGAAACTCTTTGAATTTCTCAAAGGTTTCCGACTTGTGTCTCATAAGATACACATAACCATACGCGACGCATCATCCGTAATTATTACGAAGTATTCATATCCACCTCTAGTCTGGCTAGACATGGGCCCCATACGTCACTATGAACAAGGGCTAACAGTTCGGTGGCACGGCACCTTTACCACTAAAAGGTGTTTTAGGCATTTTGGTTAATAAACAAGATTCGCAGACGTCATATGAATTTGGATCAAATCTGTCCAAGTACCCACTATTCGAAAGTGTGGATATGCGAGTCTTGTTAATGTGTCCCAGACGACAATGCCACATATAAGTTTCATCTTTGTTACTTAGTTTAAGCCTTTTGTTTGTTACATTATGTTTGAGATAGATTTATATTCAAAATATAAAGACCATTATCTACATCAGCACTGCATATCTCCATATCATTTTTATACATAAAACACCCAGTGTTTCTAAAAGCAAAAGTATAACCGCATGTAGAGCAATATATACTTTGTTCTCTTATGTGTGATAGAAGTAATATCCTTTGGTTTCCCTAGGATATCCTACAAATAGGCATTTATCCGATTTGGGCTCTAGTTTGGTACCTTCCAAACGTTTGACATATGCCCAGCAACCCCAAATCTTCAGGAATGAGAAACCCGGTTTCTTTCCTGTCCATATTTCATACAGAGTCTGTTGAATAGACTTTGACGGAACCTTATTCAAAATAAGTATTGCACTATTCAATGCATATCCTCAGAAGGAAATATGTAGCTCTGTGCGACTCATCATAGACCTTACCATGTCCAATAAAGTTCGGTTTCTCCGTTCGGACAACACACGTTTAATTGAGGTGTTCCGGGAGGAGTCCACTGTGAAAGAATACCATACTCTTTCAAGTAATCAAGAAACTCATTGCTCAAGTATTCTCCACCGCGGCCGACCGTAATGTTTTAATACTTTGCAGGTCTGTTTTTCTACTTCGTGTCGAAACTCTTTGAATTTCTCAACGGTTTCCGACTTGTGTCTCATAAGATACACATAACCATAACGCGACGCATCATCCGTAAATGTTACGAAGTATTCATATCCACCTCTAGTCTGGCTAGACATGGGCCCACATACGTCACTATGAACAAGGGCTAACAGTTCGGTGGCACGTGCACATTTACCACTAAAAGGTGTTTTAGGAATTTTGCTTAATAAACAAGATTCGCAGCCGTCATATGAATTTGGATCAAATCTGTCCAAGTACCCACTATTCGAAAGTGTGGATATGCGAGTCTTGTTAATGTGTCCCAGACGACAATGCCACATATAAGTTTCATCTTTGTTACTTAGTTTAAGCCTTTTGTTTGTTACATTATATGTTTGAGATAGATTTATATTCAAAATATAAAGACCATTATCTACATCAGCACTGCATATCTCCATATCATTTTTATACATAAAACACCCAGTGTTTCTAAAAGCAAAAGTATAACCGCATGTAGAGCAATATATACTTTGTTCTCTTCTGGGTGATAGAAGTAATATCCTTTGGTTTCCCTAGGATAATACCTACAATAGGCATTTATCCGATTTGGGCTCTAGTTTGGTACCTTCCAAACGTTTGACATATGCCCAGCAACCCCAAATCTTCAGGAATGAGAAACCCGGTTTCTTTCCTGTCCATATTTCATACAGAGTTTGTTGAATAGACTTTGACGGAACCTTATTCAAAATAAGTATTGCACTATTCAATGCATATCCTCAGAAGGAAATAGGTAGCTCTGTGCGACTCATCATAGACCTTACCATGTCCAATAAAGTTCGGTTTCTCCGTTCGGACACACCGTTTAATTGAGGTGTTCCGGGAGGAGTCCACTGTGAAAGAATACCATACTCTTACTCTTCAAGTAATCAAGAAACTCATTGCTCAAGTATTCTCCACCACGGTCCGACCGTAATGTTTTAATACTTTTGCAGGTCTGTTTTTCTACTTCGTGTCGAAACTCTTTGAATTTCTCAAAGGTTTCCGACTTGTGTCTCATAAGATACACATAACCATAACGCGACGCATCATCCGCAAATGTTACGAAGTATTCATATCCACCTCTAGTCTGGCTAGACATGGGCCCACATACGTCACTATGAACAAGGGCTAACAGTTCGGTGGCACGTGCACATTTACCACTAAAAGGTGTTTTAGGCATTTTGCTTAATAAACAGGATTCGCTGACGTCATATGAATTTGGATCAAATCTGTCCAAGTACCCACTATTCGAAAGTGTGGCTATGCGAGTCTTGTTAATGTGTCCCAGACGACAATGCCACATATAAGTTTCATCTTTGTTACTTAGTTTAAGTCTTTTGTTTGTTACATTATATGTTTGAGATAGATTTATATTCAAAATATAAAGACCATTATCTACATCAGCACTGCATATCTCCATATCATTTTTATAAATAAAACACCCAGTGTTTCTAAAAGCAAAAGTATAGCCACATTGGGCCAATAAAGATACAGATAAAATATTCCTAGTCAAACTAAGTACATAATAACAGTCTGAAAGATTAAGTACATGCCCTGAGGGCAGTTCCAAAATATAAGTCACAACGGCCAAAACGGCGACTCGAGTCCCATTTCCAACTCGGAGGTCAATCTCTCCTGAGGCCAGTCTCATGCTAATCCGCAGATCTTGCACATCAGTACATATATGAGTACACAACCAGAATCAAAAATCCAATTTTTAAAACTAGAAGTAAACATGTTTATTTCTATAACAAACATATCTGAAGCCGGTGCCTTGCCCGCCTTGATTTCCTTCATGTGTGCCTTGTACTCGCGGCAGTCACGCTTCCAGTGACCCCGCTTGCCGCACTGCAGATATACATCTTGGGATTTATCATTACCATTCCCAGAAGGTTTTGACGATTTGGCCTTGCCCTTCTTCTTCTTCTTCTTCTTCTTTACACCTCCAGTTGCCTTCGGCCAAGCCTTGGGAGACTGAGATGTTGAAGCGAAGTAAGCCTCGCGCTTTTTACCCTTCATCAGCTCTTTTTCTGCTTCACGCAGCATTGTCATCAGCTCTCCAAGAGTATGGTCTTGGTTCATAATATTGTAGTTCATGATGAACCTGCTCCAGCTATCAGGAAGAGACTGCAAGATCAAATCTATAGAAGTCTTAGCCTCAAAGGTTATGCCTAGCTGACCTAGTTGTTCAATGTCGACAATCATCTGTGACACATAGTGCTCAACAGATGTACCCTCCGACATTCGAGAGCGAAAGAGCTTTTTCTACAATTCATACCTTTGCGATCTAAGGTTAGATCGGTGAAGGTCCTTCAATTTTGCCATTACAGTATAGAGATCCAATCCCTTGTTTTGGCAACGAAATTGAGGGGTCATCGCAGCGAGCATGACAGATTGAACAGTTAAGTTGTCATCGCTACGAGTCTTCCAAAGCTCAAGCTCAAGCGGCTGCTCATTTCCGGGCTTAGGTCCGAGGGGTCTCTCTATCGTATAGAGCATCCTCTCAGCCCCCGGACAATCCTGAGGTTCATATCCCAATTAGGAAAGTTCGCGCCATTAAAGACATTTTCGTCCATGATAATGTCTCTAACTCCGATCTTTCCAGCCATCTTAATTGCAATAGTCAAACTATTCAATTAACGATATTTGGGTACAGTCCAACTGTTACAAGAAAAATAATAGAATATTAATCCAACTAATAAACATATAATTGATGAAATAATTTGAAAGCGCGTAATGCCAAGTATTTGAACGTAATTGCAAACTTAATATTGGCCTCCCACTATTTTTCATCGAGTCTCTAACCCTCTGTTGAGTACTCGGGAAACCTAGTTTCCTAGTGGGCTAGGATCCCGTTAAATAACACACAACCTTGACTTTGGCCAACAAGCTGTATGATATTTAACTAGGTAGATCTCTAAGATCAATTGGATCTCATCCAATTCCTAAATTCGGTAGGTGGACCTCCAAGTCCGAAACATATATACAATATATATGCCAATATATCCAATATATTTTCCTAACCTTTTTCCTCTGAATCAACTAAGCCTTGGCTTTGGCTCAACAAGCTTAATGATTACAGTTAAGCGGGACCCATTGACCTTGGAAAGCTTTGTAATCGATGTCGATGAACAAGAATTGATATTGACTTTCGCCAACAAATCACAAATTGGGCAAGACATACGATATGGAACAAAGCCTTCATGATTCAAACACATCCGCGATGGACAAAGGTCTTTGGCTAACAAACCAATATCAATCTTGGATCTTGAGAATGAATCATTCAATGGAAGGAAAACGTTTAATATTTGTTGAGGGTTTTTCGCGTAATTGGGAACCAATTAATTATCTTTGATTAAGTCTCATCATACACCCTTAAGCATGCATTCTAAAAGCATAATAAGACGCGATAAATAAATTAATAATGATATGCGGATGGATATCTCACAAATTGTTCCTAGAACAAATCACTTCATTTCCTCTCCCCGGCTAGCACTATTCTAACTTCTACCCAATTACATAATACAATAAAGAAACCTCATTACATTGAGGGGAATTGGTGAGAAGAGAATTACAAAAAATCGAGAGATAAATGCTAGACACGCAGGTCCAATTTAATAAATTCTAAATTTATTACAACAATTTTCAAAATTGCCCTCACCCATCTAATATCCATCCGATATACATTATTCATACAACACATCCATGTATTCACACAAATCATGTTATTCAATCAATCTAATCCAATTAATTAATCTTTGAATTAAGTGATCATTCAATGTTCAAACAACGATTTGATTTGCGCGAGTCCAACTCGTTTAAGAATAAGTACTTAAAGTATGAATTCTTGAATTATAACGAACTACAATTTTAAATCCAATTTAATTTGTATTCAATATTAATTCTTTATTTAATTCCAAATTAAATAATTACACTTTAATAATGTGCCTTTACGACTTAGATTCTAAATCTAATCTTAATGGGTCTCAAAGCCCAATTAACATCCAATGTCAATTTAATTAAAGTCCAATGGGCTTTCAATTAATTTATTAAGGCATGGACTTTGGCAACCAAAGCCCAATAAGGAATCACCATTTGCCACAAAATTAATTTTGGCCCATTAGGCCCAATTAATTATTTAAAGGCCCATATATTATATTTGGACTTAATGGAATGGTTTAGGCCCAATTTGGATCCAATCCAATTATCATAAACCAACTTGGCCCAGCCAAGCCCATTAGGCCCAATTACAACAATTTTAGCCCAATTCCAAATTAAGTCTAACTAATTAAATTTTAATATTCCAAAAAATCACAATTTAATTAATTAAAGTGTATTGCACTAATTAATTATTTAAATTAACATTTCCAAAACATCAATTTAATTAATTAATCATGCATTATTATATTCAACACATGTCCAACATTATTGAAACAAAATCAATTCATTGTAATGCTTCTTTGGTCACGGCAATGGCGGGACTTTTTATATCAATTTTGATTTCAATCCAATTAAATCACAAACTAATATATCCATGTATTTTAAACACATCCAATGATTTAAAAAACAAAAAATCACAATGACCTAGGGTTCTTTAGTATTCGGCCAAGCCTAAGCATTTGGGGAAAATTAATCCAATTAATTTTTCTTCAAATTGATCATGCATAACTCTAAGTTAACATTATATAAGCATACTCAAACAAATAATTTGATCAAAACATGCTTAAATCAAAAATACCCAAATCAAGAATATAAACCCTAAGTTCAATTTCATGCTCAACTAGGCTAATGATACCATTGTTGGTCTCTAAGATCATCCCAAGAACATTTAAAGCATGAAATAATGTGAATACAAAAGAAAAGTATAGCGGAAATATACTTACAATGATCGGAAGAGAGGATGTGTTGATAACAAAAATTTTCCTTCCTTGAAAGTCTCCAAGCTTTCTTTGATGAGGTTGTGCTCCAAGCTATGAGTGATTTGAGATTCCAAGCTCAATGGGAAAGTTTCCCTATCACCTAAGTATGATCCTTGATGTGTGCTAGCATTTAGAAAAAAATGCAACAATCCTTCCTTTTCTCCTTGGTGTATTCGGCCAAGCCAAATAGGGAGAGAAATTTGGAGTTGGGCATGAATGAGAGAAAATGAGAGAGTGATGAGAGTGACTTGTATTTTTGATTTTTCAAAACAAAATAATGATATACCAAATATCTAATATTTGGTAAATGTCTATCATCTCTCAAATTGAGTGTTCAACAAGTCTATAACCACCCACCAAATTCCATCACAAAAAAGTTGATTAAAGTGACTAGGTGATGTGACTTGTGGGCCCCACTTGATTCAAAATCCGAGTGGGCCCGCAAACACATTCTGGGCTCGGGTTCATTAATTCCGAATTAACGAATTTTCCGTTGTGACTTAATTAAATCAAATTTAATTAAATAATTATGCCTAGCAAAATTACTATTAAAGTCACTCGCAAATTAATTCTAAATTAATTCGTTCGCCCGAATTAAAATCCAATTTTAATTCCGTTATGAAATCTAATTTCTTTTAATATATCGAATATATTATTTAATCGATTAATTCGGAATTAATCGTTCTCTCTCTTCTAATAGAAATTTATCCCAGATAAAATCTTGCCTTAATTAATCCTAGATTAATTTTCTCTCTCTTATAATTAATCCCAGATTAATTCTGTGCGAGTCATACGTCATCGGTGAATCTTTGGGAAGCTACCCATGAGATCCATGTATATGTTGGCAGTAAATCCGATCGTCGGACTATCCGAACACGTGCGTATCTCGTACCATATTTTTACCGATTTACGAGATATGGTTGGCTTCTAGCAAAGCGCCATGCCTACCCAATTCTCCAGAAATATTCTTAAAGGAATATATAATCTATAACAGGCGTAGTATACGTAGTATTGCGTATTGTGATCCAGTATCTGATGTCACATGCAAGACCTGGGGCTGGAATAGTGTCTGCCCCGTACGAAGCATATATCGGATCACAAGCAACTAGTCTCTATAATCGGATAATCATGACCTTGTCATATTATCCCGATAGTTGCAACATAATAGAGAACCGGTTCTATATCCCTCCGTGATCATCATCTCCATATGACTGAAGTGATACTTCCGTCTTGACATCACACCCAATATACACTACGATTATCAATAAACCCAGAAGAGGCGTACACAGAACCTGTTAAAGTCCCGGACGACCAAAACCAAAGCGTATTGATTGTCGCAAGTACTAGCGATGCAAGTCTCAGGTTAAGACCAAATACACATACCCTGAAGCGGATTCCCATAAACACATAGTAATACTACCAATGGGACCCCGCGGGGTCTATCCAGAGCGAAGCTATTTCCTTACCATCGGTAAACACAACCTCTTATCACACTTTCATAAGTATCCAATACTTAAATATATGAGAACTATGTCGTTACGCTTCCATAACACGGACAAGTGCAATACTAGTCTATTATGCATTATCGATGTCCAATCTCGATAATACTACGACTATGGATATTTAATGATTAAACCTTTGTGGATTGATATTGTCTCATATCTTATAATCTGGAACTAATCAAAAGGACTTCTATCATTTATATATGTAAGTAATCTAATTACAAAAAATGATAAAATACAATTTGTAGACAACAGAACTTGACGACGCTGTTCTAGGCTCGTGGCCTAGTTGGGAGTACGAAATAACATGGAGTCGCCACCTGGTGTGAACTAGGACAAAGATTTAAGGCCGCACTCACCCCTCGCAAGGGAAGACCTCAAACTGTTGGGTTCGGAATGGTCCTTTACTTATGTCACTTGTGATGATATGATTTGTGCAATAAACTAACCGAATATATTCAACATCCATGCTCAAGGGTACTTAGATCTAACATGCTTTATCCAAATAACTACACACAATATAACACAACGAGCATATTGAACCATTAAATCAACATGTATAAATCATTACCCAAACGCATCATAAACTAAGAACATGCATAATGAACAACCTAAACATGCTTTAATTTAGAGACGAGATACGTGTATCTTAAGTGGTACGTTGCATTGTATCCCGAGTGCAGACCATACTACCGTCCATTCGGAATCGGCTATGGAATTTACGTCCGGGTTTCCATCCGATATACCACAAAAGGGAACACATATCCCGCTCATCCAACAATCACATTATGCTTCAAACGACTCTCATGCAATTATATATAAAAAAAAAAAAAAAAATAAAGAAGATAAGTAAAAAAGGTACCCTTAGGTCTAACCTCTTTTGTCGTCTAAGAAAGGGCGTTACACGTCTGTTGGAAGGGAGATTGATCCGATGCTTTTCCAATTCGTCTACTCAACGTTTTCCCGCGTTGTTTTGATGCTTGGGCTGCTGTTTTAAGTCCGTTTCGCTACTGTTTCGCTGCTATGTTTCAGGTCACTGTTTTGGTCGTTTAGTGGACTGTTTTGAGTGATTTTGAAGGCTTAGGGGGGTGCGTTTGTAAGGATTTTTTAGGGAAACTTTATGGAGGTTTTTGGGATGATGTTTAGGTGATTTTAGGACTGTTTTATAGGCCAAAGTCGCAACAAAAACTGACCAGAACAGCAAGCTAAACTCGGCAGTTCACTGGTGCAGTGGGGTGTTTTCAGGGACTGTTTTGGGGCTGCGAATGGGGCTGTGCTTGGAGGGTGTTTAGTACGAATTTAGGGCTGTCAATAAGGTTTATTTGAGGGTGTTTTAGAGCTGTGAATGGGGGCTGGAACTCGGCAATGAAGGGTTAAGTTTAGGGCTTGGGCGTGAAGGGTGTTGATGATGGAGGGAAGGTGCGACAATGTAGGCTATTGGATCTTGAAGGTGCGGCAATGGAGGCTTCAGGGGGATGCTTGGGCGTGCAATGGAGGCTTAAGAGAGTGATTCAGGCGTGTGAGAGATGTATGAGCTGGCTGATGGCTGATGGTCAAGGGCGTATATGGAGAGGAATTGAATTTGTGGGTTGCTGAGTGTTTTATCATTCACGTGTTGTTCCGTTCATGGGGTCGCATGGCTTTTTAGGGTTTTGTTTGTGAAGATGAGTGAGGGTTGTTTTGTCGAGAATGAGAGTTGGTATGTGTGTGCCGTGAAGATGCTCTGCTTATATTGAAGGTTTCTTGACTTTGGGTGGCTGACTGTTGAAGAAGAAGGAATCTGGGCTGCTGTGAATTGTCGAGTAGAGGGAGCAGAGAGAGTTGCGAGAGGCTTGGGTTTGTATTAGGGTTTTTTGTCTACGTCCGAGAGAGAAGTGAATGGTTTAGGGTTATTATTTTGTATTTTCGTAAGAATGAGTCAGTTCCGGTTAGGTAAGGGTGAGGTTAAGGGTGCTTTATATAGGCCAAGGGATGGGTAATTCTTATTTGGGTAGGAAAGAGAAATTTGTGTGTTAATTAGGAGATATTTTTAATTTAGTATGTGATAGGGAAAATCTTTTAATTAAGGAAAGTATATTGATTTATTCTTTTTAGTTAAGGATATGATTTATTTAAATTGGTAGGTGATTTAATTAAATTAGGAATGTGATTTATGTATTTTAGGAAAGGGATTTAATTTAATTTAGGAAGGTGATTTAATTTGTGAAATGTGTTTTAATTTAATTTAATTTTGTTTTACTTATTTAATTTGTGAGATGTGTTTTAAATGTTTTAATTATTTTTGGATGTGATTTAATGGGTTTGGTGTGTTTTAAAACAAATGTCCAACAAGCGAACCCGAAGCGAAACAAGCGAGTTAAATCTGACAAAATGCTAATTTCCAATTTTACCCTTCCAACGTCCGTTTCCCGCGGCTTTCACAACTAAAGAGGTAGTGTCTCCATACGAGACTCATCATCGGGCTAATATGCAAAAATGCAATGCCTACACAATTTCCATTGTCACATAGTTAATTTGTACAAAAACCACAATGTCTTTTACAAATAGTGACGCTATGGGTCATAATTGTCCAACACGTTGGACCGGGAACAGTTTCGCTCTAGATAGACCCACTCAGAATCTCATTGGTAGTATGACTATGAGTCTATGAGAATCCGAATCAGGGTAGGTGTATGTGATCTTTAACCTGAGACTTAATTCACTATTACTTGCGACAATCAGTTTACTTTGATATTTGTCGTCCGGAGCTTTAACAGGTTCTGTGTACGCCTCTATTGGGTTTACTGAGAATCGTAGTGTATTGGATGTGATGTCAAGATGAGAGTATCACTTCAGTCATATGGAGATGATGGTCACACAGGATACGGTACTAGTACTCTTAAAAGCTGCAGCTATCGGGAAAGTATGACTAGGTCATGACTTTCCGATTACAGAGACTAGTTACTCGGGATCCGATATATGCTTCGTACGGGGCAGACACAGAGCCATTCCTAGGCCTAACATGTGACATCTGATACTGGATCATATTACGCATTACATAGTATTACTACGCCTGATACATATAATATTCCTCGGTGGATATTTCTGGAGAATTGGGTAGGCATGGTGCTTTGCTAGAAGCCAACCATGTCTTATAAATCGGTGAGAACGTGGTACGAGGTACGCACGTGTTCAGATAGTCCGACAACCGGATTTACTGCCAACATATCCAACAATCTCTTGGGTCGTTTCTCAAAGATTCACCAATGATATTTGACTCGAATATAATTAATCTGGGATTAATTACGAGAGAGAAAATTAATCTGAGATTAATTGCGGCAAGAATTAATCTGGGATTAAATTCGTACAGAAGAGAGAATGCGATTAATTTAGAATTAATCGATGAAATAAATTTAATAGTTAAATTAGATTTTTCTATTTAATTTATTTATTTGGGCTAAAAATAATATATCGGATATATTAATTGAAATTGGATTTCAATACGAAATTAAAATTGGATTTTAATTCGGGCTAACGAATTAATTTGGAATTAATTCGTAAGCGACTATCATAATTATTTTGCGACAATAAATTCATCTAATTCGGAATTAAACGAACCCGGGTCCAAGTCTAGTTGTGTGTTGAGTAAGCCAACTTAAATTTGGAATTTAAAGTGGTGGGACCCACTTCATTTACATCAAATGTCACAAATGTGATGTGAGTAGTTGGCAAAATTAAATGTAGCATTTATAAACTCAACTACCAACTTTAATTTTACACCTACCAAGTTTTGGAAACTTGAAACCAATTCACTTCTCTCTTTCCTCTCAATGCCGTGAGTTACTTATCCACCTTAACCAACACATATTCTACTATTCCGCTTGGGTAGGTGAGAGATCTATCTGCTAGATACAATGTGACTGTGGTTGGATTTGCCTCACATATGCCCAACTGTTTGTAGATGGATAAAGGCATGAGATTTATACTTGCACTCAAATCGCATAGCGTCTTACCAAAGTATCGATTTCCAATAGTGGACGGTATGGTAAAGCTGCCATGATCCTTTAACTTCGGAGGGAGCTTTTTCTGTATAATGGCACTACACTCTTATGTGAGTGCTACTGTTTCAAAATTAGCCAGCTTCCTCTTCTTAGACATCATCTCCTTCATAAACTTTACATAGTTTGGCATTTGTTCCAAAGCGTTTGCGAATGGGATGTTGATATGGATCTTTTTGAAGATGTCTATGAACTTAGCAAACTGAGCATCAAATTTCATCTTTGAAAGCATTGAGGGTATGGCAAAGGTGTCTTCGGGATGAAAGATGGCTTATATGGGGGAACTACTGCATTATTCTCTTTTTTCCTTATTTTTCCTCTTGAATTGCTGCCTCTTTGTCTTGACTGTCTTGGTCCTGATAGGTATATTTAGTCTCTTTTCCGCTCCTGAGGGTTATGGCTTGGCACTGCTCCTTAGGATTGACTTCAATATTACTAGAAAATGTGTCTTTTTGTTGATTAGTCATGGAGGAAGCAATCTACCCAATCTGCACTTCTAAGGACTTCATCGTTGCTCCGATATTGCCCATGTGCGTTTCAATATTATGTAGCCTCGACCCATTCTTCTCAAACCTCTCTTTTAGCAATAAACGTGCTCATGAGGTATTCTAAGGGAGGTTTCTGCTCAGCTCTTTGATTGTTGAAGCCAGAAGGAGGTCGCAAGAAATTCTCTGTGTTAGCATATGACAAGTTCAGATGATAGTAGTTAGGCATATGATTGCCTCTATAGTTGAAGTTCCGATTGTTCACATATTGAACTTGCTCATATCCTTCATCAGGTAAAATCATTCTATTAGCAGCAGCAGCTTCAATAGATGGTTGACCATGTTGAGTGGTCAATGTTGCTAGATGAATCGTGGGGGATGACACTTGAGCTGTAAGTGCAACAATATGATCCACCTCGTATATACCAGCCACCTTAGGCACAGTAGTGCGTTCATTTGGCCATTGGAAGTTATTAATGGCCATCTCCTCCAACAGAGCATAGACATCTTCAGCAGATTTCTTGAACATGATTCCTCCAGTAGCTGCATCGACCTTGGTCATGTTTGGACCATTCAACCCATTGTAGAATAAATGAATTTGAACCCAGTCTTCAAAATTATGTTGTGGGCATCTCTTAAGTAGATATTTAAAGCACTCTCAGACCTCATACAGATTCTCAGTCTCCAAGTGCCTAAATATGCTAATTTATGTTCTCAATTGGACTGATTTAGCGGATGGAAAGAACCTTGCAAGAAATTTTATAGCCATATCCTGCCATATCAGGATGCTCCCCATCAGTATTGATTGCAGCCAACCTCTCGCTTTATCCTTTAAAGAGAATGGGAACAAGCTTAGCATGATGGTCTCTTTAGTGACTCCATTCATCTTTATTGTATCTGTCATCTCCAAGAACATCCGTAAATGGACGTTGGGATCCTCTACAGCTGAACCCCCAAACTAGTTCTTTTACACCATATTGATCAATGCAGGTTTCAACTCAAAGTTATTAGCATTGATTGGTGGGTGCGCAATCCGAGAATAGTTATCATCAATGACTGGTTTAAAATGATCTTTGATTACCACCTGGCATGAGTTGTTCTCTATATTTTCAGCCGCCATTACTTCTTTCTCAACTTTCCTTAGTCTCCTCGCTGTTCTTTCTATTTCTGGATCAAACAGAAGCGAGTCAAGTCTTGTGGATCTTCGCATTCATTGAAGCACAGAAAGATAAGAAAAAGTACTAAAATAAAAAAATAAAAAAATAAAAATAAAAATCTAATCTAAATTAAAGCTAAGGTTAATTGGTAATAGTATTAATGTGAATTAAATTAACAATCCCCGGCAAACGCCGCCAAAAACTTGTTATGATATTTTATATCGTATCGCATGTGGACGATGTCAAGTTTTAGTAAAGATAAGTGAAAGAGTGTCGAACCCACATGGATTGTATTCAACTCACACTAAGTACTATAATTGATAATCCTAACTTTATTCAGAAAATTAATAAATTTAGATTAAAAAATAAATAAACAAGATAGTAAAACGTCTGATAGAGATAATCCAAGAAGAGAGAGATTCTAGAGTCTGATTTCACTAGCTATCCCCCATGTATTTTTTATGCCAATCAATTCTTATTCAGTTGCATTGTTTATAAGCCAAGAATCCTAAATTATTCTAACTCCCTCACTCGAGTGCCGAGTGAATATATTATCAATTATAGACTTCAATATCCCTTTAAAAATCTAGTAATTAACAATTCATTACGCTCCAATCAAATTGACAAACAACACATAGGTTCAAGCATTGACTACATCATCCTCTAGAATAATAGAGTTAGTTTATGACCAAATAATAAAATAATGAAAGCATGGTCATGAATATAATAGAAATCATTAGAGTTAAAGGAAAAAACTAAAAGATTAAACCTGAATCGAATCCCTTCGTCTTCGGACGTCACCGCTTTCGTCTGCTCTTGTCGCTCTTCAATCTTTCTCTTTGGATCTCTCTAAAATATGTGTATTGAACTCTTGAGTTGTGTATTAGCCTATTCTTTAGGGTTTTGGACGTGCTTGTGTATTTTTAGGGAAGTCATGGAGTCCTTATGCCTATAGAATACTGAATTTTGTTGTTTCAGTAAGTCAGTTGCAGAGTCGCGACGCCCAACTCACGGGAAATTACTATGGCAGCATTCTGAAGGGGCGTCGTGGCGACAGAAGTGGCGTCGCGACGCCAATCACTTTTTATGGCTTGCTGATTTCTGCGTTCTAGCCTTTCCCGCGTGCTTCCATTGCATCTGTAAGGTCCCAAAACACGTGTAATTGCTCCAAGATCAATGTCCTAATGCTTCCTACTAATAAAACATAAAACAAACTACATATTACATTAAAAAACAAAACCTAAAAAAATAGCAAGCTAATAGTGCGAGAATAAGTGGGTATAAACCGCACTTATAATTAATCATGTCATAAAAAATTTGATACTGAGAGTCAAAAAACTAGTTAGTTGGATGAATAATGTACTAGTTAAAAAATATTGTATATGTGTGAAACAATTGGCTTGAAATAGATCACGGGTGATTTTGAGTAATTACTTTTGAATGGGAAAGGTGAAAAATGTGTGAAAATGAAAGTTTATTCGCTTTTTATTCTTTATAAATCGTTTTTTAGGATATTTTAGTTATTACTCATTACAAAAGATATAGGTAGATAATTTCCAAGTATGATGGTGTAAATAAAGGAATTTAATTTGAAAAATGTTCCAAAATACTTTTCATTCTAGATTTTTTGTTCAATTTGACAATTTTATTCTTGATAAATATAGATAATGGGAAATAATTGTAGGAATAAGAGTGGTTATGATTATGATGTAATACTTAAGCCGTAAGGTAAGTTGAAGATAGAAAATACTTGTAGGAATATGAATGGTTATGCATAGATAGATTTGTGAAGAGTTTGAGAATTTATTCACAAGAAGTCCAATACCATTTTCAATTTGCATGAGTTATTTTCATAAAATTCCATGATTTTGTTTTACAAGAGCTTGATAATTTATTCACAAAGTGAAATACCATTTTGAATTTGCACGAGTTATTTTCATTTTGTTTTACAAAAACAGAAAATGCCGTATTTCATAAATACGCAATCCGACCCGACATCTAATATAGTAACCAGCATGGGCCCAGGTTCACATCTAAACCCAAAACAAAGCAACCAGGCTGGGCCCAAGTTCACAAGGCCCGCTTCTTACTAGTTTCTTTTCACCTTGTTCCTCATCAAGCGAAAGGAACCGCTTGCCTTCATCAGTATATATTTCATTCACTTCAGCTGCATAATAATCTCGAGTCTCGACATTAATTTAATCATCCATCAATGGAGCAAAAACAACAAGAAGAACAACAGTTACTATGGACATCAAATTCGCAGCCAGAATCAATGGTCACAGTTACTCTGGGTAGAGTTATGAACACGCTCCTCACAGCTCGCCCCAAAAAGCTTCACGATTCCATTTGTCGCCTCTCTCCTGATCACAAAACGACGTCTCTTGGTACTAAAATTCATTTATACACGCGTTGTTGCTATGCTTTTTCTTTTTTACTTCAATTTATTAATTAAATAATTATTTTTTCCCAGGTTCATTAGACGAGTCGCTGTGGTTTCTGTACAAGTACGTAAGAGACGTCGCGGAGAGGGAGGAGATGTTGGACGAGGTTCTTGTTCCCATGATTGAACACGTAATTAACTACTACTACTAAAATCTCTCTCATTTGTTTCTCCATTTTTTTTAAGATTAATTTAATGTAATGGAATCAAAATGAGTTGCATTTGCTAGTAACATTCATTCAATAACGTTTTTCTTCTGTAAGAAAGAGGCAAAGTAGGGGATAGTGAAAATAGAAGAAATGAAATTCATTTCACACTGGTGATTGTTTTAGTTGTATATTTAAGATGTGCTTTTTTGTAATAGATATTGTATAATGTTTTTCCAGTCCGTGAGGAGCAAGGAGTCGAAGCCTGGTGGCCAAGTTATGATACTTCTAAATTGGTTATTTAAAGATGAACTTCTTTTTCAAGTATTGGCTATGAATCTTGCTAGTGTTATTGTGAGGAAAGATGATCGATATGTCACCTTTGGTTGGTGTACCCTTGTACGTACTCTTCTCGAATATGACACTGCAATGGAACAACACTTATTAGTAAATGGTAATATAACAGTTTCTTTATTCTACATCTTTAAATCTCTCTATTCAAGTTGCTGAAATGTGTTGTTGTTTTTTTAGATCTAATGGAAACATCTTCACTTCTGTCAACTCTTAAAATTTTATAAGATAAGATACTTTTTTTTCCTTTTTTTTTGATTCTTAAAATAAAGTGTAGGGTTCAGTCTGAGTTTTCTTCTTGTTCTTTGGTCGTGCCTGTCCTGGTGTCTATTTCAATGATAATCAAACAAGGAAACTAATTGAGACTAGACTCTAGGTTTTTTCATTTGTTTGAGTTTTTTGATTTGTAATTTTATTTCTCTTTCTATGGCAGGAATAAGCGAGAAGTATGATGCTTTGTTGAAGATACTCTGCTCATGTATACCACGCTTATCATATATTGTATGTAAAGGAAGGTATAAGTTTCTTCATGTTAAGCAATCATGTTCAGCTATTTTGACTTAGTGTCCTGGTGGAAACAACAAATTCATGGAACAACTGTCTAGTAGTTGTTTTCATGCACATAATATGATTTGTTTTATGCATCTCGATGGTTTTCTGTGTGATACATCATTTGTAATAGCAACACAGAACAATGCCGCAAAAAACTAGCCAATTTCACACGCAATCCTTCGAATGAAATAATAAAAGAAAATGGAAATTCGAAATAAACTGGAGTTTGTATTATCGTTCTTGAATATTTACGGCAAAAGATCAAGAACAATTCATAGTGGCTTCCTTAGCCTATGGCCACCGACTCCCTGGGGCTTTTCCTTTTACAATCTCAACAAAAGTTTTACACCCAAGAGATATCCCCCTCTAGCTAATCAACCTATCCATATATAAATTCTTTTCCATTGATACATCTCAACATTTTTTGTAACAAACTTGCCCACCAATATCTCCCCCAGATATTCTGTTTTGTCAGCTCATCATTTCCTATGGCTTCTTGGTCCCCTTCTTTCTTCTCGCATAAACCCATTAACTTCGTAGCCTAGCATTCTCCCTTTGGGCTGGTTCCCTTCTGGCCGAGGTCCAACATTCTTGGAATTGTGCAGCAGTCCAGAAACAGTGTCCCTAACATTGCCCCTTTCCTCAGCAGAGGACTTGTCCCTAAATCCTAATTCTGGATTTTGTTGATTGAGTAGGGCCCGATCCTCCCATGTTGCTTCTTCTACTAGTCTACCCCTCCACCTGATGGCCACCCTTAGGCACTATCCTGTCAGCCAAAATCCCCTCAGGTTCCACAGTAACGTGGCTGTCATCCCCCATTTCAACTGGTAGATCAGTTTGAGCATGCTAAGATCCTATAACTTTCTTCAATATTGGTGGTGGAGGGAGTAAATGGTCGTACCGAAGGTTGGAGATGCCCTTGTTCGATGGCGAAGATCTGCAGTCGTGGACATACAGGGTCGAGCGCTACTTTGAAGTGAATGGAATCAAGGAGGAAGACAAGGTGAAAGTTGCTTCGATCTGTTTTGAAGGGGAAGCTGTTCATTGGTATCGTTGGATTGTGAATCGGCATATCATCCGAAATAGGTTCGAATAGAATTTATTTGGTTATGATAGCCATGGAAGTTGCTTTTAAAGCAGAGAGGAAGATAACAGTGTTGAGTGATTATTATGGGAGGAAGATAAGGCCCAATGAACCGGGCATGGGCCGAAATGGGCCATAGGCAGATGCTTACCCGCCCCGCAAATCCGAATCCGGATTCGTCAGTACTCAATGCGGGCACAACCCGACCTAGTCCCAAAGCGGGTCAAACTCCAGTTCAATTAATTTTGCCAAGGGACCCTTCAAGTCAAAACAACCCCAACATTTCACCCCACAACCTAATGCCACCACCAACTCCACAAGGGGGGTGGGTGGGCGCAAACTGCCTCTTCTCCACCAGCGACGTCGTCTGCTAGTGAGTTGTGTTGACCGTCTCCTGGGGATAGTCCTTAGCATAGTACTAAAGCACTAACGCCCCAACGACTTTCCAAGCACTGATGAATGACATCTTTAAGCCTTTCCTTCGCAAATTTATACTGGTCTTTTTCGATGACCAGATACGGAATCTCCTGTGACTCACCTGCAGATACGGCAGCGATAGATCGAGTATTTGGGCCATATAATCTCAGGTTAGGTCGTGGCAGCTGACAGGTCCAAAGTGGAAAGCATGGTTAATTGGCACGTGCCTACTAACGTTCGAGAGCTCCGGAGTTTTCTAGGCCTGAATGGCTATTATCGATGCTTTGTGCGTGACTATGGCAAGATAGCCAAGCCCTTAACAACACTATTGAAGAAAAGGGAATTTCGGGTGGACTGCGGAAGCACAGTTAGCTTTTCAGAAGCTAAAAGAAGCAATGCTCAGTGTTTTTATTCTTTCTCTTCTAGACTTTTCCAAGGAATTTGTGTTGGAGGCGGATGCTTCGAGAAAAAGGAATTGGGGCGGTATTAATACAAGAAGGGAAAGCATTTGGCATTCTTTAGCCAATCACTTTCTTTGAGGGGCCAATCTAAATCAGTCTATCAACGTGAACTCATGGCGATAGTGCTGGCTGTACAAAAATGGCGGCATTATTTATTGGGTCGCCACTTCATTATTAGGACGGATCAAAGCAGTCTAAAGTATCTAATGGATCAACCTACGCTTGGTGAAGACCAGTTGAAATAGGTCGCGAAGCTAGCTGGTTTTTAGTTTAGCATACAATATAAACCAAGGTCTGAAAAGGGAGTGGCGGATGCGTTGTCGCGACGTGGGGATGTGTTGGAAGGGGTCGATCAGCTTCGATTTGGGGCTTTATCCATAGGCCAGTGTTGGGAGTTGAAAGATGTGGACAGTGAGGTGTTACAGGATGTGAAGCTGAAGGGGATCATTGAGAAACTGTTGGTTGACCTAGGCTGTTATTAAGACTACTATTTGAAGCATGACCATCTTTTCTATAAGGGAAAATTGGTGATTCCAAAAGGTTCCCCTAGAATTCACGCATCGCTCCAGGAATTTCACGCTAGTAATGGTGGGGGACACTTTGGATTCTTGAGAAACTACAAGAGCTTGGCTAATTTGGTGCATTGAGAGGGCATGAAACGTGACACACAACAATTTGTGGCTGCTTGTGATATATGCCAACGCAACAAGTACTCGGCTCTTACTCCAAGGGGACTCCTTCAACCTTTACAAATATCATATCAGCCTTGGGACGATATTTCCATGGACTTTGTAGAAGGTCTCCTAAGGGCTCACGATGTCAATACTATTATGGTGGTGGTCGATCGGCTGACCAAATATTGCCATTTCTTGCCTTTTTGCCACCCCTACACGGTTCGGTGGCGAATGTGTTTATAAGAGAAGTGGTCCGCTTGCATGGATTCCCTAGATCTATTATATCGGGATAGAGATAAGATATTTATGAGTAGATTTTGGGGCGAGTTGTTTCGAGCAACGGGTACTACGTTGCGACGAGGCTCTGCCTATCATTCTCAAACCGACGGGCAAACCGAGGTGGTTAACCGATGCTTGGAAACTTACTTGCGGTGTTTCATAGGAGACAAGCCACGAGCTTGGCCCTGGTGGGTGTCTTGGGCCGAATATTGGTACAATACTACTTTCCAAAGTGCCATTGGCATGACCCCCTTTAAGGCATTAGATGGGCAAGATCCACCTCCATTACTTCGCCTTTCCTATGGCAGCTCCTCTATTGAAGAAGTAAACCTACTGTTGGCTGAACGAGATCTCATTTTGCAAGACCTTGAAGCTAATTTGGCTAAAGCTCAGAACCGGATGAGAACATAAGCTGATAAGAAGAGGCGAGAGGTGTATTTTTCTGTAGGGGATAAGGTATTCCTCAAAATTCAATCATACAGGTTGAAATCCTTGGCTAAACGCCCCAATGAGAAGCTTAGTCCTCGTTTCTACGGCCCTTTTGAAGTGATCCAAATTGTTGGACCAGTTGCTTACAAGTTAGCCTTACCAGAGAGAGCCAAAATTCACCCAGTATTTCACGTTTCCCAACTCAAACGAGCTATTGATCCATCCTTGGCTTATCAAACTTTCCTATTGAATTTGACAGAAAATTTTGAATTGCCTTTGGAACCTGAGGCTGTGTTACGGGCTCGCAAGCTGTTGAATGAGAATTTGGAAGTGTTGGTCAAGTGGAAGGGCTTGCCAGATTTTGAGAATTCATGGGAGTCTGTAGATGCAATTGCCAAGCAATTTACTGATTTTCACCTTGAGGATAAGGTGAAGCTTGTTGGGGAGGGTATTGATGGAGCCCAAGGTTGTGGGTGGAAGGTGTATCAGAGGAAAAGAAGGGGAACTGCAGAGAATAATCACTCAACAGCTAAGGGAGTATCAATTGTGGGCGAGAGCAGTGGGGACCACGAGTTAGTTACGAGCAAGGAATATAATGCAAGGGAAAAGAATGCTGCAAGGTGTGATCATTTTTCCTAATCTTAGGATGATTTGGGTGGTTGAAGCCCTCCCAAAACGGTTGGCATACGTAGACTGGTGTGGAGTTTTTTTTCACATCTTCAATCTATCTTTATTTTGGTTATTGCTTACTTATGATGTAAAGAACAACCATATAGAAATATAATCCCGTAGTTATTCAATGATTGTGAATTTTTGGATGATGATTATATGAAAACGTTGTGCTGTGGAATTGGCAAATATTGTCATTCATTGCAGGTGTTAGAATCCGGGATCTAACAGTCCCCTTCTTCCTTCTCGCATAAACCCATTTATTTGGTGGCTTAGCATTCTCCCCTTCGGCTTGTTCCCTTCCTTCTGGCCCAGGTCCAACATTCTTGGAATTGTGCAGCAACTCAGGAACAATGTCCTTAACAATGAGCGTGTGTGTGTCTATGAAAATTACAAAGTTTCTTGCTGCTTAAATGCTTATTGAAAGACGCCGAATACTAAAAAAGAATATATACTTCATATAACAGCAAGTATTATTGTGCAACTTTCAGAAGGGTGGAGCTCTCTGTGGTGCTTTATAGGAGTCAATTGTTCTTCACTCTTTTCTTGGATGGAGATTTTGTTCCTTTTTCGTTATGCTCTATCTTCGATATATAGATTCTTTACATTTTTAATTTTATTTCTCAATGATCCAAGGTGGCTTGTGCATGTGCGCGCACACGCAGGCAGAAAACACATTAACTATTGCACAAGTATCAGAATGCCCATTTTTTACTTTATAGATTGTTCCGAGCTTCAAGTGTCTTCATTAAGCCATTGTAGCTATTCTAAGCTGTCTCTGAAATTAGAGACTGAGATGCCTTGAGACTGAGGCTAGCGGTAAAAAAGCACCCTCAAATGAGAAGTTAAAAAAATTGTCCTTTGAATTTCTATCTCAGCTATTATTAAATTGACCATTTTTATTCTTTCTGATCCTGTACTACCAGTTGAACTATATGTTCCATGAATTCCTCCTCCTAAAAGGACCTGACTTTTGAAACTCAGTACAAAACCTTGGCAGTCATGAGAAAAGAAGGAAAAATTGTATGAAAATGAATGGCTTGCTGTCTGCCTGTTTATCTTGGGGAGTAGATGCAGATTGGAGCGCTGCATAATCATTTCTTAATGTCCTCTTAATAATTGTTGAAGCTTGAATTTAAATACTATTTTTATTCAAAAATTTACGGTAGATTTGTAAAGTAAGACTTCTTAATGAGAAGATGTTTACTTTGGAAAAATTTTGGGGAAAGAAATATTCCTGTCATATTTTCTCCAACATCAAAGTTCTTTTTTCTCATATTTTTATGCTTGATTGTCTGCTTTTTTTGTCATCTTTCACATGTATAAATTCTTCTTTCTTATAAAAATTGTGGTGCTTTTATTGGCAGTAAGCTAAATTTATCATGGATTTAACTTTACGGAATATGCTTGTGGACCTTTCAACCTTGCTTGATAATTTGCATGATAGATGGTGATCATAAACAAAAGGATATATTGTCACATGTTCTATGATTCTCCACATGCCAAGTTTAAGATTCTTAGGAAGAGGAAGTTATTACTGGGATTTTATGGATCTTGATTGACATATTTATACAACAGTTTCATCTTCTGTTCGGGTAATATGCCCTGTGTCTTTTTATTTCTCAGCACTATACAGGATGGATTTGAGCTACCATCCCGTCTTTCATTGTCTGCTGCTGATTGTTTTCTGTCACTCACTGAGGCGTTGACAAAAAAGCCTAAGGTTACAAGTGACAGGCAAAAATCATCAAATTTTAAAGCACCAGATCGACCAATTTCTTTAATTTCATCTGCCGCTGGTGAGAAGAAAGAAAAAGCACCTCACAGAACTTCAGAACTCTCTAGCATGGAAATGGAGTTTTTTCTATGGGATCATATGCAGGAACTCATTAGCCTAGTGCAGAGACTCCTAGCTGTATGTTCAATGCTTATTATTTTGACCTTCCTTTTCTTATTATATCTTAACGCTGATTAACTAGTAAATAAATAAATACTGCCAAACTAGTAACTTGACTCTGAAAATATATTAGTACTTTAAAGCTTTTTTAGAACTTTCATGTCAAGTTGCCAAGACTTGAGAATAAGTCTGGCTTCAAACCTACCAGATTCATTCTTTGGGGAAAAAGATGGGAAATGTATGTTTCTACATAAACTAATAAGTCAACGCATTAAGCTACAAGCTCTAGGACAGAAAAGTGCAGCTAGAATTTGAGGTTTGATCATGTAAAATTGTACGTTTGAAATAGATTCCCTAGTCTCACGAAAAGTCAAAAACTATTCGGTTTGATTTTTCTGGGAATATGAGGTCTTAGGATACTAATTGGACAGCAGAACTAACATTATATAATCAGAGAACGTCTCTGGATATTACCTCAAAGACAGAGTGCCTACTTCCCCAGCCTTGCACCTCTCTCAATCTATCAGGAATTTTTCTGTTGGTTGGTTCTGTGCAACATCTATTTCTTCCCAGTTACCTTCAGTGAAACTTTTCAATAACTGATTAAGTTGAATCAGTGTTCTAAAATGCGCTAGGTGCTAGTCGGACGACAACCCAGCGCCTAGCGCTTAGGCGGTTAATCGGAAATTGAGAATTTCTATAATTAGGTTTAAGATTTGGTATGATTGGGAGAAATTAATCATAGAGAAATGTTGTTTGAGTAATGAGTAATATTTATAAATGGTCAATTTGATGAGAAACTAACAAAAATTGAAAAAATTGGGATTTTTTCAAATTGATGAGTTAGAGAGTTGATTTTGTAAAATTAAGGTTAGGGTTTAGGATTGTGGTGTGAAATTTGGCCGGAAAAAGCCATTAATTTTGAATTCTGTGTTGGTCAACAGCGACCGGCGAGTTTGACGATGGAAATTTGCCAGAATGGGTGGAAAGCCAGGCGCTGTGGCCATAGGCCGCCAACCTATATGCGCTGCCTAGGCACGTTTTAGAACACTGAGTTGAACATTTCACTCTCTTACATGAGACTGGTCTCACCAACTTTTTCCTCTTTCCTCTTTTTACATTTCGATTAACATTTCTTTATTTCATAGATGCTTTTAGTATTTGCAATCTCTATTTCTTGATGGATGCTAATACATTGTTTATCACTGTTTAAATATTCTTAATTCTTGAAATTGGAAATTTTTTAACATTTCTTATAGAAGTATCTACTGCTGGTTGGTTTTATTTTAGAAGAATTTTTAGGATAGTTACATGTAAGTTGATCAATACACCAATTTTATTGCATTGTCTAACTCAAGTATCATGTTGATGCATTTGTCTTGACTACAGTGGAGCAGAAAAAGTCGGCCTTTGCATGCTAAAGGATTGGAAAAAGTTCTTAAGTGGTTGCAAGATATAAAAGGACATTATGGAGGAATTCAAGCTGAGGCAGGTCCTACACCTAATACTTGCTGTTAGGCTTTTTGTTTAATTTTATCTAATTTTTTTATCATCGTGATTTGTCTTGTCTGAACATGGAAGACAGGCTCAAAAATTCTCAAGACTGGAGCACTGCTACTATTTTCATGTTGGAAGCATTATAGCAGGCTATTGCATTTAGAAGATCACAAATTTTCTAAGCACTGCAGAGAACTGCTAGACCAGTATTTATCAGGCATCCAGGTAAAGTTAGTCTAGTACCTGTGACGATTTAGCTACATATAATTTTTGTGTTGCTAGATAGAGTGGTTTTATTTTTTCTCTCAATTGTTCTTGTTTTGTTTGTAATTCTGAATTATTGCTTAATGTTAGAAATATTAGAATAGGATATTGCCTTGCCCAATGTTGCTTAGTAGAGTAGAATTTTTTCATCTTGTCATATATATTTGTTTTTGAAACAAGAAACTTTATTGATAGAAGAAATAATTACAAAGTATAACAAAAAGGACAAGGAGTCCTTAGAGTTAAAACAGAAAACAGAAAAAGAAAAAAACCATGATAAAGAAGATCAATCCCTTAATATATCGGACAATGATAAATCACTAAACTCATTTTCTCTATGGACCCATAAGGCAACCCAAAATTTGATCTTATTCTAAACAGAAGCTGGTCTGCTTCAATACTATTGAAAATTTTGTTTCTTTCCAACCAAATGCCCCCAAAACAAGCGAGAACTGCAACTTCCCAAAGATTTTTCTTTCTCCAATGCCCCAAAACAAGCGAGAACTGCAACTTCCAAAGAGTTTTCTTTCTCCCTCTCAAATTAGGCCTTAGGAGAGGTAGGATCAAAGAGATCATAATAAACTCTGGATATCACCCAAAAGACATCAAGTTCCTGAAGCAAAATCCTCCAAATTCTGAAAGCAAATCGACAGTGAAGAAATTACTGATTTGCATCCTCATTAGTCACTATTATTCTTGCACATCATACATTGACCCGGAGAGATAGAAAGCCTAGGGTTTTGTCCGCAACAAGAGATCATGAGTGTTCACCTTTCCTATAGCAAGAACCCAAACTTTACATTTGGGGGGCTTTCACTTTTCAAATAGACTTAAAAAACTTAAACTCCGCTCCTATACCCTCATTGGTCAAAAAAGAAAACAAAGACCTCACTGTGAAGATACCTGAACATTCTAAACACCAAATTTTCCGATCTTCAGTATCTTCCCAGATGTTTATAGCTTCAAGAATTGAAACAAGATCCACTGCCTCCTGAGATTCCCTTGCTGAAAGGTGTCTAAGGAAATGAAGATCCCAAGAAAAACCATACCGCTCCTATATTGACATTAGAAACGAAACTTTGGATGGAGGAATTATGAAGAGCGGATAATCTATAAAGTGACAGGGAAATCATTTGCCAAGCAAGACTCCCCTAACCAAGAATCTTCCCAGAATCTAATTATCCCCCCATTCCCCACCTTCCACTAACTATTAGAAACAGAGAGAACAACCTTCCACGGACACTAGTAGTTCACTCTACAAGTAGAACCCAAAATCCACCCGTTATCACACAGCCCATATTTTCCTATTATCTCCTTATTTCATAAAGCTTATTTTTCTAAAGGAAATCTCCAAAGCCACTTACTAAGCAAGGCTACGTTTTTCTTAAAAATATTTCCTATACCCAAACTGCAAAATATCTTAGGTTTACAAACCTGCTTCTGAGTAACCAAATGATTAACATTTTCCCCATTATAGTCCTTCCCAAGAAAATCTCTCTTATCTTGAAAATGGAAAAGTAATAAGAAAGAAGGGATGCAAGTAATTGAATGAGTGTTAATATCCCTCCCTTTGACAAAAAAGCTTTCTTCCCCCATCTAATCTTTTCGATACCTTAGTGATCACAGGTTCCCCAAACAGTGATTGAGAAGGAATTCCTTCGAGTGGTAAACCTAAGTATTTTGTTAGCCAGGAGCCTACTGAGGACCCTAAAACCCCTGCCATTGCCGACAGCCTGTTACTAACAATATTAATACCCAAAATTGAACTTTTCTCCTTGTTCACCTTTAATCTTGAAGCCTTGCAAAATTTCTCCATAATGGCCAACAGATGCTCCAGGTTATCTTCTTCAGGTTGACCAAAAAATAGGGAATCATCCGCAAATTGCAACTGAACCTTACCTATCTTTAACGACTTAAAAGAGATTTTGATTCACAACACTGTTCATGGATCTATTTAGAGCGTTTGCTACCTAAGTAAAAAGATAAGGTGACAAAAGATCTCCTTGTCTAAGACCTCTTGACCCTTTGAATTTTCCTATTGGTGTGCCGTTAACAAAGATCAAATATGAAGTTGTAGATAAACATCCATGTATCCATTTCCTCCAACGAGCTCCAAATCCTTTTTTGTCCATAACAAAATCCAGGAATTTCGATTCAACTCGATCTTAAGCTTTTTCAAAATCTATTTTGACTACTGTTCCTTTTTTTCCCGACGATCTATAATCTTCCACCTGTAGGAAAAGCCTTTCCTTATGCGCAACGGAAATGCTTTAGGCTTCGGGATCGACCTTGAAAAATTTCTTGCCTTCTCCCTTTGTTGAGTGCCGAATTCGATCAACTCTTGGTGATTGAATTGCTCCTTGTTGTGAATAAGTTTCCTTGAGATCCGATGCTTGGATCTACCACCTGATCTTATGAACTATGTCTCGAAACCAACAAACCGAAGTGTAGGCTTCACTCACAAAGTGTAATCTCTAAACTCTTTTAGAGATGTATGTTGTCACAAAATGTTTTGGCTTTTAGAAAGAGTGAATGAAGAAGATGAAGATCTAACTCACTATTTTTCTCTCTATTCTCAACACTTGAGAAAATTTTCTTTTCTTTCAACTCTTGATGAAAAATAAAATTCCGGATTTTTTTTTTCTTTTCTCTAACTCTCTCACAACTCTTGTAAGAACGGTAGCTAACTTCACCCAACACTTGAATGGAAATGGTAGAGATTATATTCCTTTCCAAAGCCAACCAAAACTTATCAATAATCCACACATGCCATTCAATTGTAATGGCAAACACAATTAAGTGAAATGTCAAGCAAAGACATGTGAAGTAGATAAAGGTTAGGTAATTAGGTCATGCCTAATTAGACATATAATGTTGGAGAGTTTGGCAAGCCATATGGACTTGTCATAATGCATATACCATTATATTTATAATGATATAAGTATCATAATTATCATAATTATTAATTGATTATCTCATAATCTAGCATTATCATTAACGATGTAATAATTATCTCATAACTATAATTTGATTATCTCATAATCGAATAATTCTAGAAAACATTATATTAAACTAAATTAATATATTTTTCATTTGTGACAAATTATATTATTAATCACAGTAATAATATATAAATATATATATGAGTATATAATTAGACAATCCAATTATATTAGGTTCGTTACAGTTTATCGAGCTAGCACGGGGACCAATTGGACCTACAGTTCCAAACTCCAATAATCCCGAAATATTAATTAAACTCTTTAATTAAATATTCCGAATTATTAACTTCGTGTTATTCCACTAAAAACTCGAAGCTGAACTCTCATTGCCGTAGATGGAAAAAACTAGTCGAACAACTTCGGTGTCCATCGATATAGTCATTGCATACGGATTGGCCCTTCACGAGTATCTCATAATTAGAGCCGGATCATAAGTCTGTTATACCCCTCTAATCGTTCAAGTACCGAATCAACCCTTAAGAAAGATACTCTTATACTTCTCGTAAGGAGTGAACTCCATGTTTATGTAAAACGTTCCCAGCTATACACCAAACCATATCCCCAAAATACGTAGTTATTGGCCGGGACCGCTACACCAACCTCACCTTAGTAAATCAAAGGACATAGCCTGCCATGCAGGAGTTCGTAGTACATTCAGGATTAAGATCAATCCATAGGTGACTATCTAGTAGATAAATGAATTTCTATGTTTAACAGATATTATAAGATATTCATTTCTATCTGGGTCCAGTCCTATATGATCACATCATACAAGGTGCCTCCATTCTCATGTCACCACATGAATGAACTCGGATCAAGGTCGTTATACAAGTATAGTATGGACCGCAACTATAGATAAACCACAAACAAAGTACCCGCTTTGCTTGCTCTCTATGGATTGTTTTAAATTACTAACTTCAGACTTAAATCCTCTTGTGTATGACAGTCATACATTAAGTTCTGAAAGTACATGAGTAATCAAGGGTAAACAAGACAATTAACAATATGCGATTTAAATCAAACAATTTTTGATAAATTAATAATGCATCTATTATTTCAGTAAACAATTCCGTTTACAATACATGAAGCTTTAGGATATATATCCCAATTCCCAACACCACCAACTCATTTGCAATCATCACCAAGTCAAGGATTTGTCTACCCGCCATAAAAGCTCCTTGTTCAGTTGAAAATGTATCCGCCAGCGCAACCTTCAATCTTTCTGATAGAACATTTGATATTACCTTATTCTAACTTGTTACCAAACTGATAGGCCTGTAGTCCCTTATCTTACTAGACAGCTTTCTTAGGGATAAGACATATGTCTCATTGATCACACCATTAACAATGCATG
>SKCR01012920.1:0-34606 GCA_019454045.1 Zanthoxylum bungeanum
CACTTTTAAATACCCTAAATCTTCACCCTACCTATAAATAGAACATGTAGCCACCATCCCCAAGGGTTGAAACACAAATCCCTTGAGTCAAAATCTCTCAAAGCTTTCAACCTTTTTTGATTCCACCATTGAAGACTTTTTTTATCTTCTCGTCTTCTTTGTTAATGGTGAGAATCATTCTTTGATAAACCTTCAACACAACATAACCCAAAATTCATAATCCTTTAGAGTTCTTTAGGAGGAAGTTTGGTAGTCGGAGTTCCAGTGTTCAGAGGTGCAGAGATAATCTACTCAGAGACTTCAGAGGTTCTGAAGAATACCGTGGGTTACGGGCTTGAGGAGTTTCTTGAGTTCTTGCAGTTCATAGGTACTAGAGTCGATGGAGTTTCCACCATAGTTCTTTACCATCGTTGTAAGTTTTTCTCTATATATTTGATTTGGGCTGGTAGCCGAGATACCCGGAATAGTTTTTTTACTCGCATGAGTTTTTCATTTCGTCACTAAAATTATTATGTTGATTTTATGTGATTGATTTATTTTCATCATTATATTAATTGTCTTAATTTTGTGGTTGCTTGTTGTGAATCTATAGTGACAATAATTATGACTTGTATGATTATTGTGTATAATTTTCACATAGGGTCAGAACATTAGGTCATCACGAATTTTCAATTGGTATCAGAGCCTGAACTCGATCATTGACCCATTTGTTATGGATCCTAGTCAACTCTTAAATTGTCTGTCGTTTTTTGATGGCACATAATATTTACATTTGAAGGTTCGAATGAGAGTGTTCCTTAAGTCATTAGATGAGAGGGTCTGGATGACAGTAGAATATGGGTGGAAACCTCCTGTAGTTATAGTTGATGGTAGACCCGGCCACGGTTCCGGTTCGAAACCGGAACCGAATCGGTTGGAACCGGAAGGCGACCGGTTCGGTTGGGGTTCGACCTCAACTCGAACCGGTCCGAACCGGTGGAACTGTACGGTTCCACCGGTTCGGCGGTTCCAACAGAAACCCTACCCCCCAACGGCTAGTAGCCGTTGGCGGGGCAGGGAGCCGTTTGGCTCCCTGCCCAAATAAAAATAATAATAAAATAAAATTTATTTTTATTATTTAAAATATAAATTACTAATGTACCCCTAATAACGGTAATAAAACGGTTATATTTAGGGGCATTATTGGTATAAAAAAAAATTAAGCTCAAGCTCTTCAATGTAATAAATTTTTTTTATTTATAAAATTAATCTCATTTATTTTTATTTTAATTAATTTTCAAAATAAAAAAAGTCTTGGAACCGAACCGGTCGGTTCCGATTGGGTTTAAGGTTCCGGTTCCACTTAAGTGTGGAACCGGATGTGGAACCGGAAACCGGCCGGTTCGGTTCAGTTCCGAACAGGAACCGAACCGCCGGCCGGGTATAGTTGATGGGGTCTTTTCCCCTAAAGACAAATTGAGACAAATTGACCTGGACCAAGGACGAATTTGATGCTAGCAATAGGAACATCAAGACAATTAATACCATACATGGTGATGTTTGTTCTGCTAACATTAGGAGAATCTCAATGTGTTAGATAGCCAATGATGCTTGGGACATCCTACAGACTGTACATGAGGGCACATTGTCTGTTAAAAATAATAGACTCCAGGATTTTGCTACTAGGTTTGAGGTCGCCCAGATGAAAGATGACGAGATCTTTGATGAGTTCTACGATGAGATTAACGATGTCGTTAACTCTAGCTTTAACCTAGGTATCCCTACCAGTAGGATAATTAGGAAAATCCTTAGATCATTTCTCGATAAGTTCCTACCCAAGATTACCGCCATTGAGGAAAGCAATAACCTCGATCAGCTTAAATTAGATGACCTCGTAGGGAAACTGCAGGTTTATGAGAAGAAACGTTTTGGTTATAAAAAGCCAAAACTATAGCGATGAGGATAGCGAAGGAAATTGCTCATGATCCGTCTAGTGATGATGATGATACCCTCACGGATCATGATTTGGTCATGTTTTCCAAGAGGTTTGAGAAATTTCTTAAGCTGAAAAAGAGTGATCATAACAGTAATAAGGATAGGGAAGATGAGCCTAGAGAGAGTAGGCACAATAGGAGGGAGTCTAGAGAGGATAAGGGGTACCAAACCCTGATGTATCCAATGTTATGAGTGTGAAAGTTATGGGCATATTCGAACTGAGTGCCCTATATCCCTTAAGGCTAAAGGTAAGAAAGCCATGGAAGCCTCCCTCAGTGATTCAGAAGGTGGTTATACTTTTGATAAGTCTTCTAAAGACAAGAGCAATTTTATGGCCTTTACTGCTAGTGTGACCGGTGAGAGGAAAGATTATGTTAGTGATTCTGATTCAGAATCCTCTCATGATGGGTCTGTAGATGAGGATAGTCTTCAGGTAGTTTATGTTGAACTGTTTAATGAGAGTTTAGCTATTCAGAAGATTAATATAGAGGTCAATAAGAGGTTAAGAGAAGTAGAACTAGAAAAGAATATAGCTTAAGCTAAGTTTGAGCACAGCCTTATGATGATTGATGACCTGGAGGAGAGGAATAGAGGCCTAATTGATAGGGTCCAAACTTTAGAGGCCAAACTCGAAGATGCTAGAACCCAGTTATCTGTATTTTCCAATGAGAATAAAAAACTAGAATGCATGCTAGGTATTAGTGTTGAGCCTAATTGCAACAAGGCGTCATCGTCTATAGATGTGTCTAACCCTCCTAAACATGACTTAGGTAAGAATCATGTTGAATGTAGTCATGTGATTCCTCCATTTGTTCCTCGTCCTGTGACTCAACCTCAATCTAGAGGTATTGTGGGTAAACCTCGCTCTCATCCGAGGTTTGTGCCTGTGTCCCACCACTGTGGCAAGGCAGGACACAATAGGCCTAAGTGTTTCATGTTGCACAAACAAAAGAAGAGGCCTAAGAGTGAGATTTTCTACTTCAAGTCTAGTTTCTCAAGTTTTGCACAAACTAAACAGACATAATTTCATGTGGAAGAGGTTCCTAGAAAGATTTGGGTGAGGAAGCAAGATGTCTTCCCATATACTTCTGAATGCCTTGATCCTGACAGGCATGATGAGAGTGCACTTCGATGTAACTCTTCTTAGAAGTTTCATTTGTTTTCTCATTGCATGTATGTGTGTGTGCGTGTGTCTTATGTTTTTGCAAGTTTATTTTCTTTTCACTATATATGGGTGTATGTGTTTTGTCTTTGTTATATGTCTCTTGGTATATATGATGGAAACCTGGACATAAATTTCATAGCCGATTCCGAATGGATGGTAGTATGATCTGCACTCGGGATACAACTCCACGTACCATTGGATTTTGACAAGTCATGTTGTGTCTTTATTATTTTTTGTGCGTGTTAAAACTAAAAAATCAAAAAATATATATATATTGAAAAAGACAAAAAATATTTTTGTGGCTTGTTCGGGAATGAAAAGTATGTGCATATGATGTTTATATGTAGGATATATAGTTATCCATGTATAATATGCTTTTATTTTTCTTGATGCTCTATATGCATGTGTGTGTGTGATAAAAACACTTGGTATATCTTGTGTTTGCTCATCAAATACACGATTTTATTATGTTAAGGTTTGGTCGCATGTATGAGTTTTTGGACTAGCAATATAATTTCTACCATATTTTGTCACTAAATAATGTGACCTTTGACTAGATGACCTAGCTATCCCATTATAAAAGCAAAAGAAATAAAATAAAATAAAATAAATTTACATGAGACTCAAGTGCAAAAGAGCCAATGGGGCCAAATTCAAAAAATAATGGAAAAAACCTTTCACTCGAAAGAGTTGTTATTTATGAGCTCATGATAAGTGTTGTATTTAGCCAAACTTAAAATGATGCATATTATTTCATGTCATAAACAATTGAATACTGACTGGGTATTATTGTACTTGCTTGAAGTCATGTTTCAATAAGTTTTTTATAAAAATTGTTTTTACCTCATTGTGTGCTTGTGTATGCTCCTTGTCATTACATACCTTTTGTTTTGAATATCTATGAGTGTTTACTTCCCGTATGATTTGAAGCTTCCTGTGTGGGCTTGTTAGTGAGGGGGATTAAGTTCTATTTGCCTATACTCTTGCATGAGTTTCCTCATGTTATTTATCATGGTACCTTCATCATTTGTCATTTCGTGACAAAAAGGGGGAGAGCAGTTTAAGGAGGAGTAGTATCGTAGATTATCCTTTCGATGTCTCCATTTTAAGGAGAGTTAAGATTAAAGGGGAGAAGGATATCTACTTGTACATGCATGAGTGTTATACCTACTTAATGTTATACTTGATAATCCCAATGCCTTTCAGGGTATATTGTTATTTGTGGATGTTTCAGGTAAGCAAGTTTTTTTTTGCTGTGGTGGCATTGATTTCAAGACTACTTGGTTAGGTATTAGATTGAGTCTTAATGTAATAAGTCATTGTTTTGATGGTTGACAGCTAGCTATTTTCTTTTGGGTTTATTATCGTAGTCTTTGTATTAGGTAGTGTTTTGTCACGAAATGCCAAAGGGGGAGATTGTTAGTTCCTTTTTTATTAGCAATGTCCGTGACAAAACAAGTTCAATTGAGCTGTAATTTATCATGAAGAACTTCGAGCAATTGGATGGTTTTTGACAGAGCTGGAGTATTTTCGTTAGTGTTGCGTCTGTTGAAGCGTTCAAATGTGTGACATTAGTGGCACGTTCTCCATTGGGTTCAAATGAAACATTTCAGAGAGAAAGCGTTCGTGGTGCGTTTGAGTAGAGTTTGAACAAGTCTTTCTAGTGGGCAATCATTCGTGGTGCATTCAAGTAGTATTCGAGCTAGTCTTTCCAGTGGGCAAACGTTCGTGGTGCGTCCGAGTAATCATTCGAACACGAATACGATCTGAACGTATTTTCGAGATTTTTCACTTTGAAGAAAACCTAAATCTCCACCATACCTATAAATAGAACATTTAGCCACAATCCCCAAGGGTTGAAACACAAATCCCTTGAGCCAAAATCTCTCAAAGCTTTCAACCTTCTTTGATTCCACCATTAAAGACTCCATTCATCTTCTTGCTTTCTTTATTAATGGTTAGAATCATTCTTTGATAAACCTTCAACACAAAATAACCCAAAATTTCTAATCCTTTAGAGTTCTTTAGGATGAAGTTTGGTAATCGGAGTTCTGGCCTTCAGAGGTGCAGAGACAATCTACTCAGAGACTTTAGAGGTTCTGAAGAATACCGTGGGTTACGGGCTTGAGGAGTTCCTTAAGTTCTTGCAGTCTAGAGGTACTAGAGTTGGTGGAGTTGCCACCATAGATCTTTACCATCGCTGCAAGTTTTTCTCTATATAGTGGATTTGGGCTGGTAGCTGAGATATCCGGAGTGGTTTCTTTTACTCGCACGAGTTTTGAACTTCGTCACCAAAATTATTATGTTGATTTTGTGTGATTGATTTATTTTCAGCATTATATTAATTGTCTTAATATTGTGGTTTCTTGTTGTGAATTCATAGTGACAATAATTAGAACTTATTTTGATTATTGTGTATAATTTCCGCATAAGGTCAGAACTTTAGGTAATCGCGAACTTTCACCTCTGCTGTTTTTAAAATCTTAATTCCTAGGATCACATCAACTACTCCTAAATATTTCATGTCAAATTTGCTAGTCAATACTTCTTGGTAGACTGAATCATCTCATGATTGCTATCAATTTCAGCATATCGTCTACGTAAAGACACATAATGACATATATTTTTTTGAGTTGATTTAATATATACACATTTATCACACTCATTGATTTCGAATCCACTTAACAATATTTCTTTGTCAAATTTCTCATGCCATTGTTTAGGTGCTTGTTTTAATCCGTATAAGGATTTTATAAGTTTATACACTTTGTGTTCTTGTCCAGGGATATTAAAACCTTCTAGATGTTCCATGTAGATCTCCTAATCCAATTCACCATTTAAGAATGCTGTCTTTACATCAATTTGATGTATTACAAGACCAAATATAGCTGTTATGGCTATAATCATTCTTATTGAAGTGATACAGGTCACTAGTGAATAGATATCAAAGCAATTAAGGATTTTTTTTTTCAATAATCTTTTTTGACAAGTCTTGCCTTATACTTATCTATTGATCTATCCGGATTCATCTTCCATTTGAAAATCCATTTGTAGCCCAACGGCTTACAACCTAGAGGAAGATAAACCAACTCCCAAGTATGGTTTTGAAGGATAGAATCAATCTCACTATTAATAGCCTCTTTCCATAAAGGTGCCTCCGAAGAAGACATCGCTTCTTTATAGATTTGAGGCTCATTTTCTAACAGGTGTGTCAGAAAATCAGGTCCAAAAGACTTAGCCATTCTTACTCTTTTGCTATGTCTAGGCTCATTTTCCTCAATATTTTCATGTTGATCTGATTATTGGTTAACTTGATTACTACTCGTAGCAGTATCAATGGTTCTCTTGAGAGACTTTGTTCTTTTTTTCTTTACAAGGAAATGTCTCTTCAAAGAATGTCGCATTTCTTGACTTAATTAACATATTTGGATTGATATAAGGAATTTCAGATTCATGTACCAAGAATCGATACATGCTATTATTGTGAGCATATCCAATAAATATATAGTCAACAGTTTTTGGTCATATTATCACCTTCTTAGGTTTAGGAACCATCACTTTGGCGAGACACCCCCACACTTGCAGATATTTTTAGGAAGATGCGTTATATTTCCAAAATTCATATGGTGTATTGTCCAATCTTTTTTGGGGTAATTTTTTCAGAACATAGTTGGTGGAAAACAAGGCTTCCCCTATAAGTTATGGGGTAATCCGGAGCTTGTCAACATGGCATTCATCATTTTCTTCAACGTTTGATTTTTGCATTCCATAATCCCGTTTTGTTGAGGCGAATAAGGAGTAGTAGTTTCGTGAATAATTTCATGATTGGAACAATATTCATTGAATGGTGACACATATTCACTCCTTTATCACTCCTGATTCTTTTGATTTTCTTGCCAAGTTGATTTTCAACTTCGTTCTTATAGTATATAAAGCTCTCAATAGCTTCATCTTTGCTTCTCAACAAATACACATAGCAGAATCTTGTGTTATCATCAATAAAAGTGACAAAGTACTCTTTACTGCCTCTAGTTTGCACAACATTCATATCACAGATATCTGTATAAGTTCCAAAGTTTTAGAACTTCGTTCTATGGATTGAAAAAATATTATATTCATTTTCACTTCAACACATGCTTCATATTTATGTTGGTTATCAATTATAAATTTAGTATAAGGTTCATGTTAATTAACTTATGCATTTTATCATAATTAATATGCTACAACCTATCATGCCATACATTTTGTGACTCAATAATATAAGTGGAAGATGTAGCCTTATTATTATTAGCACTGTGTCGATTGATAGTCATTATATTAAACTTGAAAAGGACCTCAGTGAAGTATCATTTTCCTACATAGACATTATTTTGGTGAGTACAAACTTATCAGAAACAAATACAAGCTTAAAGTCATTCTTGCTAAGGAGTGAACTAGAAACAAAGTTCTTCTGAATATCAGGAACATGTAAAATATTCTTCAATATAAGCTCATTCTCGAATGTCATATTCAGAGCCAATGTGCCTTATTCAACCACTCTAGAGGTAGACGATTTTCCCATGTTCAGATGATCGCCACCATCGACCTTCTGATAGGAGGAAATTATTTTGTTGTCAATATAAATATGACGAGTAGCCCCCATGTCTACCTACCATTCTATTAGGTTTCCAACGAAGTTGGCTTCAGTTACAACTGTTAAGAGGTTCAACTATGAGATCTCATCAGTTAATAGCTCATCTCCAGTACATGGGTCTTATTATTCTTTTTCTTATATTTTTCCTGAAACTTCTTCTTTCTGCAATCATTTGTCATGTGACCGTTTTTCCCAAAGACGTAACACTTCCCCTTAAACTTATTATTTTCTTGGGAAGAATCTGCTCCACCGTTCTTTCTCTTTTTGCTAATATTTCCACCATCGACGATGTTGGCCTTAAACTCCAAAGTCTTGTAGCTAGCCTTATCGGGCTTCCTGTTGTCCTCTTTCATTCACATCTGAACTCCTAGGTCTTCAAGACTCATCTACTTCTTCTTATGTTTCAGATAACTCCTGAAGTCCATCTATGATATAGGCAACTTCTCAATAATTATGGCAACTTGACACGTCTCACAGAATTTCATTCTCTCATCCAATATTTTGTGAATGATCAATTGTAGTTCACCAAATTGAGACATAACTGTCATTGAATCTACCATTTTGTAGTCTAGGAACCTACTCATGTCAAATTTCTTTTGTTCGACATCCTCTGTTCTGTACTTCTTCTCAAGAGATTCCTAAAGAATCTTCGCAGAAGTCATGCCTTGGTACACATTGTATAGGATATTGTCAATTCCTCAAAATAGTAATTTTTTTCACAAGAAGTCACCTTGCGACCATGCCTCAACTCGCAGTTACTTAGCTGTTTCTGTTTCTCCTTCCATAGGACTCGGGGGAGCTTCCTTGAGATACTTAGCCAACTGCAGAATTTTTCAGGTAAAACAACATTTTACTCTGCCATTATTTGAATTTTGCTCCACCAAACTTATCCGGTTTCTCTCCATGAGTGACCGGTACTATGATATTTCCACTAGTCATGTGTAACTGGAAATAAAACTATAACCAATAGGTCTACAAAAGAAAAATCACATAAAGATCAACTATATGATCTTGTTTATATGTACACTAAGAATCCACTTGTTATTATTTTGGATAGTAGTATCAAATAACACAAGTCATTGAATCTCTACCTAAAATTTCTTATGATTGGTGAACAAAGGACAATTCCCAGAGGACGATGGGGTCTGACGTAACCACTTAAATTCATTCCCACTTAGGCTCTTATCTCCTTGGTGACAATATTTTCTTAATCATTTTCTCATTAGAAAATCTTAGTCATTCAATCTTAGTGTTATACTTCAATTCTCAAGTTCAAGCATAACAGTTATAGAAGGTATAACGTCAATAAAGCTTGGAAGGAATTACTTGTGTATAACTTGGACTAAGTCTTCGTGATACACTTTAAATTCTCAACCAAGTATGCAACAATCAATGAACAAGAATAAGTAATTCTTAACTTTATCACATTCTAGACTAGGTGTATTCATGTGATAATTGAACACTCTAATATTAACTAAAATCTATACTACCAAGTTTATATTTTTTTCCGTATATGATTTGTACTAAGTTAATATTACACTATGCAAATATTCAACTTATATCTATATTTTATAATTAAAATATTTGTATAACTAGGTACTAAATTTATCTAAATTTTTGAATTTATACAAACTAAATTATGTATGTTATTTTACCAAAATTAATTCAAATCTGAAAATTTCCCAGATACGACTTGCGTTAGTGCCACGTTCGTTCAACCCTTCGAACGAATCTTTCCAGAAAGTTCAAGTTCGTATGATATTTGATAACACGTTCAAATGAACATTTTCAGTGAGTTTGCATTCGTGTAATGTTTGTCACAATGTTTGAACGAAAATATGAAATACATGGTTTTTTCCTTATGCGTTCATCGAGCGTTCGAACGCCCATACGTATTTTTCATACACATAATACATTTTCCAGAGAAAATAATAATAAGACATGCAAAAATCAGAGTTAACAACACATGTAAGTTAATAAGTTTTTAAAATTGTTCGGCGGATGTGTTATTAATCATTTTATAACATGCATTATTCAATCAAAATCATTAAGTAACAATGAATTAATTACTAATGTATATAGATAGAAAAAACTTTGAAATATTGAAGATGATGAACCTAAACCAAGTCGAGTTTTTCCTCTGTATTTAATAGCTTATTAGTCCCGTCTTGGTGCACTATAGATTTCTTATGGCTAACGTTCTCCCAAGATTCTTAATTGTTTCTTGTAGAAGGGGCACTCATTTCTTTAAGAACTCGAACTAGGAATAATGGTGGAAACACTCTCTTTTATGTAGACAAGAAACTCTAACAACGAATGAGACTTTGAAATGAATTTTTAGGATAATTAAAAATGAACCCAATGGATTCTATTTATAGAAATGAATGGTTGCAATCCTTTAAAAGATTATGACCTTTCAACATACCCTTTCACTTTAAAGGGTTATATCTATTCACTTTAACGACATATCCCTTCAATTTGTGTCTTTCCCAAATGACACATATCAAAAGACATATCTTCTAATGACACACCCTATAAATATACATATTTATTTATAAAATTTCCTACATATTAAACCAAAGAAGCAATTAGGGTAAAGCAAAGCAAATAAGAATCAAAAGAATGTACATTGCTTCATTTCTTAGAATATTATAAGACATTCCGAGTTGCATACCGTTCCGTGAACCTCATGAATATATTCCACCAGCGGAGAGACCGTATTACATGCTTTGCTTCAATCCTCAAAGGCTTCCCATTAATGAATTTTGTATAGAGTTTGGTAAGCTCTCAGTGCAATATTTATAAGCTAACTTATACTATCGATCAATACTCTCTTTCAAACGGTGTATTACTGTCATCTCTTGATTTTTTTAGCCTAATGTCCGGTATTTTCAGTTCATTAATCCCTTGGATGAACTGAATTGTTGGTTTCACTCAGTCTCATAAATATTAGGAATAGTAATAAACAGGATGTCAATGAATTTATTTGATACGAAAAATAAAAAATTATACATGTATACACTCTTAATATATTAGACCCATGCCACTTCCATTTAATATTCATTCACACAAAATTTTTATCTTACTAGTACATGATACTAATTCTATTTTATACCTGGATATAAAAATTATATTTTCTCTTATTGCGGACAAATGCACACGGGAAGAAGAATAGGTCGGCCGTGTTATATAATATTATTTTACTTGTTTTCATGTGAAATTTATTATTGGTCCCCTATGATTTTTTATTTATGTTATTAATGCTTATTTTTGTTGTTTCTTCATTTTGACCCATTGAACCAAACATCAAGAAAAAAAATTGTCCATTTAATGAGTTCTCTTTGATTAGGACTTTAAGAATCGTACATGAGAAAGAGCGAGGTTGTGGCCGCCAATAGCATGAGACTGAGGAGGCTAATGCAAGAGATTCTACCGCTTTCGTTTTTCTTAAATTTTATGGGCCTTAAATGAGTTTTTAAAATAAAAACCTACTGATAAATGATAATACATACATACATACATACATACATACATACATACATACATACACAAACACACACGTGAGTGTGTGTATACATATCATACTATGTCTACTGCACCTCTCAGTTAACTGCATGCCTATGTCGATTTTCAGTTTACTAGTAGTATGATATATATATATATATATATATAATGTAAAATTTCTTTAAAATTATTACATAATTTTGAGATAAATTTTAAAGTCACAGTCAAATGTCTATATCGATTGCACCTTTCAATAATTGACTGTCTATGTCGACTACACCTTTTAGTTAACTGAATACTTATGTCTATTGTATCAAGAAAACCACCACCAAGAGACTGCAGAGCTTCCATTATAGATAATGAAACATAGATAAAGAAAGAAAGAGGATGTGAGAGAAAGAGATAGGGAAAAGAGAAAATTTTATATGGGATTTGCTCAAGTAACTCATCTAATGAAAATGTGTCATGTGTTAATCAGTAAATTTATCTCTATGTTGTTATTGGTTAATTTCTGTTTAGTAGAAAATCAAACATTTAACAGTGGCCAAATGCACCATGAGGAGGATTCAAGGCCCCTCTCCAGAGTGTGACCTTAAGACCCTTAGTCAGAGGTTGGCCCAAGAATCTCGTCAGAGCCTAAATTTATAACCTTCCATCAAAATTTGAATTGAAGTCCTTTCAGCATAACGCATGCTTCAGACTTATTCTTAGGAAAGGCAAATAAGGGTCACTTGAGGAATTAGCCCAGGGAATTAACTCCTTAATTACATAAATCTCTAAAATAAAGAATCTGGTAGCCAAACAGATGTTTTCCATCACTTGAAGCTAGTCAATCGCCTAGAATAGGGGAATTTCGAGATTCTAGAGATTGGGCTAGTTAATAGGGAATATAAATTGAATGTAACAGACAGTCAGTGGTAGTTTCCTTGTAATGAGGATATAAATAATAAGAGAATCCATAGAGAAATGGGTCGATTTTTTGTCAATTAAGCAATAATAGAGAACTCTTTGCTCTTATTGATTGGGAGTTTCTGATTTTATTATTTGTGAGGTTTTCTGCATAAAAATTGGCGATGTCTGTGGGAATACGAGACAAAACATTATGTGAACGGTTAACTTTCTTATTTTCCCTCTCTGAACTTTCGTTGTTTCAAGAATTATTCAATTGGGGAAAGCAAGAATGGCCACAAAGAACAAAGAGTCTAGGATTTCTGCTTCGATTGCTCACCAAGAAGATGAAGTTTCCAACCATCTGATGAATATAATGGATATCTCAATAATAAGGAATAAAATGATGAAGCAAATTGAGGAACAGATGCAGACCATGAAGAAGCAGTTCCAAGAACAGATGCAAACTATGCAACAAGAGAATCATACGCTCAAAACCTAGATTCAGGGGGCCGCTCCTTGGCAGAAAAATGGAAAAGGAAAAGGAAAAGAAAAAAATGAGTCACCATCAACAACCTCCGAGAAGAGAGACAACCAGAAGAGAATGACAAAGAGGCCTCGGGAAGAAGCTCTATTAAGATTGATGATGGGTACTCTACACATTGAGTTCTAGGAACCACGGCAGAATATGAAGGGAATGGAATATAGGGGAAAAGGCAAAGGCTTGGATATGAGCTGCAATAAAAAAGATGTGAACTGGAAGGATGAACTTATTGACGAGAGGCTGGTGGTGGCCAACGCAAATAAGATCGAGGGTCAGGTGCAGACCCCTACAGATCTGGATGACCTGACAATCGGAGGGATGTCCACCTCACCATTCTAGGAATAGATCGAAGAGGAGCTGAAGCCCAGAGATTTCACTTTGTCCAACTTTGAAAAATAATGCGGGGGTCAGAGCCGGTTCCCTGTTTGGTCCAGTTTCGACAAAGGATCTCACTAGAAACCACCGGCAAGACCCTGATGTGCAAATTATTTATCACCACCCTAACTGGAAACGCCCTCTTATGGTTCTTACAATTACCAGGGAGATCCATAGGAAGCTTCAAAGAGTTGGGGCAAATATTTATCAAGTGATACTATGAAAATCGCCCTGCCAAAGTCACTATGGCGGACTAGAACAAAGGTACGATGAACCACCCACACAATACTTGCAGAGGTTCCTTGACAAGATGAACATCGTCAACCACCTAGACTCAAGGTTAGTAGTAGTATTCTTTGTTAGAGTGTTGGTCAACGAATCCTACATTCATGTGGAATTCCTAAAGACACCTCCATAAAATATATCAGAAGTACGGACCACGGTAGTCTGCTAAAGGTAATGAAAAATAAAACTAGGATGCCCTGGGCTACTGTGATCCTGGTGGAAGACCAATGTGGTAGTAGCAGTGCCAGAGGTGACTATGGTCAGATTTCAAGAAAATGAATATCACTAGGTGACATGAGAGAATGTTAGAACCTCGGGGGCGCTGAGGGAATGGGAGGATATGTGTCAGAACCAAAACGGCCAAGATGAGAAGATGATGGGATGTCGTACGAGTTCACCATACCGTAAGAATAGATCTTCCACAAATTAAAGAAACAGGGTCTGCTGAGAGAGCCGCAACTGATAAAAGTGCCATACAAATTCCATGATAAAGGGCTGTACAATAATTTTCACAGAGATATAGGGCACATCACTACTAGATACAAGAATATGTATTGACAGTTAAATGTAATCATGAAAAAAATGAAGTTGCTGGAGTATCTGAAAGGGAAGAGCTAACTGAAAACTGAGGCTCTGCTTTAAGAAGTAAACTTCTGGCAACACGGAACTAGAAAAATAACCAACATAGGTCTGAAGCAATGCCAAACAGTACCACGATGGATAAAGGATGACTGACATATGTCTCATATGTAAGAGTAGACACATCGGAAGAAGGGCACAAGAAGCAGCATATGTTAGAGCATTGGCTCACTGATAGGGAGGATTGGATGTGGGTCCTGAGATTTCAAGTGAATTGAGCCAGGATATGAGCAGGGCTATCTACTTACTCAATTCCAATCTCATTCACAGATAAAGCATGGACATACTGAGGCCATTACATTCAGACCCTCTGATGATCAGACTGCATATAGCAAACACAATGATGTCTCACATCCTAGTAGACGGTGTTGGACAATTATGACCCATAGCGTCACTATTTGTACAGATCATGGTGTTGTTGTACAAATTAACTATGTGACAAATGAGATTGCACTCTTATCATTTGTGATTAGATCACCAAGATATATAAATGACAGGAGGTCCTTATGATTTGTTCCTGGATTGAGAATGATATGAGACAGTATCAATCCACGAAAGATAAATCATTAAATATCCCTAGTCATAGTATTATCGAGATTGGACATCGATAAATACGTAAAAGACTAGTATTACACTTGTGCGCGTTGTGAGGGCACAACGACATAGTTCTCATATATTTGGGTATAGGATACCCATGCAAGTGTAATATGAGGTTATATTTTACCGATGGTACGGGAAACAGCTTCGCTCTGGATAAGACCCCCTCGGAATTCCATTGGCAGTATGACTATGTGTCTATGGAAGTCTGAAATCATGGTAGGTGTATTTGGTCTTAACCTGAGTGTAGGCATTGCATTTTTGCATATTAGCCCGATGATGAGTCTCGTATGGAGACACTACCTCTTTAGTTGTGAAGGTCGCGGGAAACGGACATTGGAAGGGTAAAGTTGGGAATTAGTATTTTGTCAGATTTAACTCGCTTGTTTCGCTTCGGGTTCGCTTGTTGGACCTCTGTTTAAAACACACCAAACCCATTAAATCACATCCAAAAATAATTAAAATATTTAAAACACATCTCACAAATTAAATTAAATAAATTAAAATTAAATTAAAACACATGACACAGATTAAATCACATTCCTAATTAAAATAAATCACATTCCTAATTTAATTAAATCACCTACCAATTTAAATAAATCATATAATTAATTAAAAAGAACAAATCAAATCAATTCCCCTAATTAAAAGATTTCCTTATCACATTTTAATTAAAAAATATCTTCCAATTAACACACAAATCATATTCCTTCTCCAACAAGATAAAACCCCCACTTGGCCTATAAAAAGAACCCTTAACCCACACATTCAACCCTGGCTCATTCACACAAAAATAACCCAAGTTAATACTCACAGGTGAAAACAGAAAATAAATAAACCCTAGTTCCTCACTAAACGCGTACACTAGCTAACTTCAACCTCACGCCGCATTGCCCCCTTGACCATCCACCAGCCCTTCATCACACTTCACAAACAGCCCACTAGCCACGTAGCAATACTGCCTCACAACTTCACAGCCTGCTTCCTACACACCATCACGCCACCTTTCACACAGCCTCACTGCCACAAGCACAAGCCCCCACTATTTCCATTCACGAAACCAAGCCAATTCACCCCTACGTTCACGCTACGCTCCTAGCCACCAGCCTTAGTCATGCCCCTTGACCATCAGCCATCAGCCAGCTCATGCACCCTTTGCCGCATTAACTCTCACGCACACAAGCAGCACTCCAAACTCAGTCCATTCAGCAAAACACACACAGCCCTTTAACCAGACAAGCCTTCGCACATTAAACCTCACTGCCAGCCCATTTCAGCCGCACATTAACCCCCAAACAGCCCTAAAACTGCACTAAAAATAGTCCCAAAAGCTTCCCCAAAACAGTCCAAAAACCGCAGCCCAAACCAGTCCAAATAAACCACAAAACAGTCCTCTAATTACCCTAAAACAGTGACCATAAAATACAACAAAAACAGCAGCAAAACGGAGTGAAAACAGCAGCCCAAATAGCAAAACAGCGAGGAAAAACATTGGATTAGTGAACCAGAAAAGTTACGGAGTATCGACCATTCCGACGGCTGTGTAACGCCCTTTCGTGAGACGACAAAAGAGGTTAGACCTGAGGGCACCCTTTTATTTATTATCTTTCGTTTATTTTATTTATTTTAAATATTATCGCATGAGAGTCGTTTGAGGCATGATGTGATTGTTGGATGAGCGGAATATGTGTTCCCTTTTGTGGTATATAGGATGGAAACCCGGACGTAAATTCTGTAGCCGAATCCGAATGGACGGTAGTGCGGTTTGTACTCGGGATACAACGCCACGTACCACTTAAGAGACACGTATTTCATCTCATCCAAACTTGTGTTTGAACATGATGTAGTTCGTAGATTATTTAGTTATTACTAAAGCATTATTAGGCCTAGTTCGTTATTTATTTTCAAAGCATGATTATGCATGATATTTTATCTAGTTTATGTTTATGTTTAAATAATCATTTGTTTATTTTGGTTTAATGGTTCAATGTGCTCGTTGTGGAATATTGCGTGTTTGTCGTTTAAAGACTTATTTTTGAGCATGCAAACTTAGACGTGGGACTTATTTTTTATGGAACATGAACTAGACATAAGTTATCCTTGAGCATGTATGTTGAGTAGATTCGGTTAGTTTATTGCACAAATCATATCATTACAAGTGACATAAGTAAGGGACCATTCTCAACCCAACGGTTTGAGGTCTTCCCTTACGAGGGGTGAGTGCAGCCTTAAATCTTTGTCCCGGTTCACACCGGGTGGTGACTCCATGTTATTTCGTACTCCCAACTAGGCCGCGAGCCTAGAACAGCGTCACCGATTTCTGTTGTCTACAGTCTGGCGACTCCACTGGGGATAGAGAATTGGCCTCGAAATAATGTCTTGTAGTGATTGTAATTTTTGCTATAATTAATTGTGTCTACCGTAGGTTGAAATGGGTTTAAGCAAAGGCACTTTTAAGGCTAGGTAATGGTTTGGTGTCTTCCTTCACTCACTACATTTCTATAAGGAAAATCTGTGAATGCACCTAGATAATCATCTACTTGTAGCCTACTATGATGGACTAATCTGGAGGACTCGTTGTTTATTCCTGACACCAAGCGATAAGAGCCTAAGGGGCTTGGGTACTTAAGAGAGCCTCGCTCCACCCTCCCTCTGGGGAATCTATAACGGGAAATCCATTTGACAGTCAGTCACACACCATAACTCGTTGGCACGTACCGTGAGGTATAAAAAAGGTGTGCTCACTTGGTCGCTCGGACCCTTGAGTGGGGAGACCTAGTTGTGGGCAACCCTTCGTCGACGAGAGCCTTTATCCGCACTCCCGAAAACCCACATGTGAACCTTAGTCGTAGAACTAGTAGAAATCATTCCTTTATGTTTATGTTTTGGACCATTGTCATTTGGATTCAGTTGGACTTGTTGTCATGAAGTATGGGCTTGTTGGGCCATTTAAACTGGGACGAGTCTGTGCTTTATGGCAATCGGACCAAAAGTTTCTAAAATGCTGATGGGCCAACTAATGTAAAATTCTTATGACTTATATATTCCATACATCGCTCACATCTCATGCATCTCATGCATTCACGCATCATGTTAACCCTCCGTGTCTTAAAAGCCATCATAGATATCCGTTGGGTTAGGAAAAATAAGACTTGTCAAAGAAGAGTTTAGCAAACATGGATATTAGAGAAAAGGAAATCGAGAAACAGAGAACTTTACTGCAAAGATAGAAAGACCATAGTGGGCCCAAAAAGCAAAAAAAAAGAAAAAAAAATTAAAAAAATTTGTTTGTTTTAAAGTCCTTAATAGTTAGGCATAAGTCCAATGATGAAATCGTTTGCTTTAGGATGAAATCTTATAAACGATAAACCCTTGATGTGCTTTAATCTGATACTTTGAGTGATTGATCTATGTTAGACTTGTAAGCACTTCACTATAGGTTCTTAGCGGTAAAAACATGAGTAGTTGGCAAGGTGACTAGTTGAAGAAATTGTAGGTCGGTGAATGACCGTTTGCTTAGATGTCTATCTTGATTTGCTTATGTTATGATGTGTGGTATGATTGAAAATGAAAGAAAAGTCTCTAAAGAAAAGAATTGAACCACCTACAACCGATAAGCGTGAAGCTACCCAAGGGAGAGTATTAGGACCACCATGAGGAGAAATGTTACCTTAAAGGGTAGGTGTGTTGAAAAAAAAAAGAAAAGAAAAAAGAAGTTCAAAATGAAAAGAAAAAAAGAGAGAATAAGACCAAAGAGAAAGAAAATCATACCACATTGAGCACAGAAAAGCAATTGCAGAGCATAATTGAGACATCTAGGTTGGTTTGACCCACCGATCCCGATTTTTGAAACGAAATCATTGAGTTGGCTTGCTTAAGGATCAAGCTGTGAAAGAACCTTTGTACACACACACTTTGAGTCTGACATAGATCATTTATTCAAAGACTTGGATTTGAGTTGCATTGAGTGTTTTGAAGGTTCTCTGGTTTCATTACTGAGCATTCTTTGAGGATAATGATATGTATAACTATTGGGACTATTTCGTAGCATGTGATATAGCATGATGATATGGAAGGCCCCACCATATGGTTCATCTTGACCAAGTACAAACAACGGAGAGCAGAAAGTTAAACCAAGACTGGGGGTGACCAGTCTACCACCTCGCGAATGAGGGACGTAATGGTAACTTGAGCTATGAGACAAAAGAAAACTGAGCAATCACCAGAAGAGAATTGACAGAAAGAAACCGTAAGCAGACCCAACGGGCAACCAAAAACAATTGAAGGCAAGAAGCACTGAAGAGCACAAGGAAAACCTAACCCAGCGGAATAGGAAATTTATTCATGCATGCATGCATACACGTAACACATTTTGCATTCTTTTTGTGTTTGTTTTGTTTTGTATTCATAGGTTTCAAAGAAGAAAAAGAGAAAGCGGAAAAGACAAGCCAACCAGAATCAGCAACATATGATTAATAGTTTTGGGGATGAGTCCCAGGGTCGAGGCCCACATCAGCATCAGTTTGGGGTGTGACCCATGTCAATATCAGTTTGGGGCGTGGCCCATGTCAGTATCAGTTTGGGGTGTGGCCTATATCAATATCAGTTCGGGGCGAGGCCCATATCAGTATCAGTTTGGGGCGAGGCCCATATCAGTATCATTTTGGGGGCAAGGTCCATATCGATATCAGTCTAAGGGCGAGGCTCACATCAGCATGAGTCTGGGGGGCGAAGCCCACATCAATTTGGGGGCGAGGCCCACATTAGTATTAGTTTTAGGATGCGTCATAGGGTCGAGGTCCACCTTTTGTCAGCGGTATTGGGATACGTCCCAAGGTCGAGGCCCCCGTTGTCGGTTGTAGCTATTGGGATGCGTCCCAGGATCAAGGTCCATTGCATCATCATTATTGGGATGTGTCCCAGGGTCGAGGCCCATATTTTATCAGCGGAATTGGGATGCATCCCATGGTCGAGGCCCCCGTTATCGGTTGCAGCTATTGGGATGCGTCCCAGGGTCGAGGACCCACTACATCATCAGTTTGAGGGCGAGGCCCACTTTGCCAGCGGTATTGGGTCGAGGTTCCCAGGGTCGAGGTGCCCCTGTTGTCGGTTGCAATTCCGGAATGCGTCCCAGGGTTGATGACCCACTACATCATCAGCTTTTAGGCGAGGCCCACTTTGTCAGCAGTATTGGGTCGAGGTGCCTAGGGTCGAGGTGCCCCTGTTGTCGGTTGCAGTCCCGGAATGCGTCCCAGGGTCGAAGGCCCACTGCATCATCAGTTGTAGTTCCGGGATGGGTCCCATAGGTCAAGGGCCCACACATCTGTTACAGTTCCGGGATGCGTCCCAGGGTCGAGGGCCCACTGTATCGTCATTAGAATCAGTTTTGCTGGGTATGGCAATTTGGGGGCGAGGCCCACATTAGCATCAGTAGCAGTCTTGCCATGTATGGCAATCGGGGGGCGAGAACCACGTCATTATCAGTATTAGTTCTGCTGGGTATGACATTCTGGGGGTGAGGCCCACATTAGTTCAGTATCAACTCTGCTATGTACGGCACTCTGGGTATGGAGACATCAGATCAGTTCTGCCAGGTACGACACTCCGGATATGGAGATATCAGTTCTGCCAGGTACGACACTTCGGGTATGGCGATATCATATCTGCCATGTACGACACTCCGAGTATGGAGACATCAGATCAGTTCAGCTGGGTACGGCACTCCGGGTATGGAGATATCAGATCAGCCAGGTACGGCACTCCGGGTATGGAGATATTTAAGCGACACCTTGGGTATGAGGTTTAGCTTGCCAGGTACGGCACTCCGGGTACGGAGACGTCACTGCGACACCCTAGGTACGGGGTTAGCATTCAGACCACAGCGACACCCTAGGTACGAGGTTAGCATGCCAAGTACGGCATGTGGACTATTCAGATATTTTGTGGCTCTCTAGGTACGGAGATGTCACCGCGACACCCTAGGTACGGGGTTAGCATTCAGAAGTTTGTGGCTCTCTAGGTACGAAGACGTCACTGCGACACCCTAGGTACGGGGTTAGGATCCAGACCACAGTGACACCCTAGGTACAGGGTTAGCACGCTAGGTATGGCATGTGGACAATTCAGACATTTGTGGCTCTCTAGGTACGGAGACGTCACTGCGACACCCTAGGTACGGGGTTAGCATCCAGACAACCAACATCATCACTACGGCACTCTATGTATGGAGACGCAACCGCGACGCCCTAGGTACGGGGTTTAGCACGCCAGAAATGGCACATCATCAAATCAGTTCGGGAACAAAGCCCATAGGTGGTTCGAGAACAAAGCCCAGAGGTCGAGGCACCTCGCCATCACATTCAACACAATGGGAACAAAGCCCAGGGAACAAAGCCCACTCTCTACACAACTCGGGAACAAAGCCCACAGATGGTTCGGGAACAAAGCCCAGGGGTCGAAGCGCCTCACCATCATATCAGTTTAGTTCGGTAGTAATTCCTAGAGATCGCAGCATCTTGCAGGGATGAACCTCGAGGTCGCGGTACCTCACCACATCACATCAGATTAGTTCTACCGGGAATGGCACTCCGAGAATGGAGATATAGTCCGGGAATGGACACGCCGAGAATGGCACGCGGGAATGGCACTCCGAGAATGGAGATATAGTCTGGGAATGGACAAGTCCGAGAATGGACACGTCGAGAATGGCACGCCGGGAATGGCACTCCGAGAATGGAGATTTAGTCCGGGAATGGACAGCTCGAGAATGAGCACGCCGGGAATGGCACTTCGATAATGGAGATACGGTTCGAGAATGCACCACATCACATCAACGGTTCGGGAATGGACCACACCATATCAACGGTTCGGGAATTGACCACATCACATCAACGGTTCGGGAATGGAACACATCACATCAATGGTTCGGGAATGAACCACATCACATCAACAGTTCGAGAATGGACCACATCACATCAATGGTTCGGGAATGAACCAGGGGTCGAAGCACCTCACCATCATAGCAACTCAACACAATAGGCGGGCCATGTGGCAGCTGGCGAGCCAGGTAAGTAAAAATGCATTGCACGAACTTTGATAGGATTGTCATTGTCACACACTGCACAAGTCCCATCAAAGTGGGGGCGACTATAGGCATTGCATTTTTGCATATTAGCCCGATGATCAGTCTCGTATGAGGACACTACCTCTTTAGTTGTGAAGGTCGCGGCAAACGGACGTTGGAAGGGTAAAGTTGGGAATTAGTATTTTGTCAGATTTAACTCGCTTGTTTCGCTTCGGGTTCGCTTGTTGGACCTCTATTTTAAAACACACCAAACTCATTAAATCACATCCAAAAATAATTAAAATATTTAAAACATATCTCACAATTAAATTAAAATAAATTAAAATTAAATTAAAACACATGACACGAATTAAATCACATTCCTAATTTAATTAAATCACCTACCAATTTAAATAAATCATATCATTAATTAAAAAGAACAAATCAAATCAATTCCCCTAATTAAAAGATTTCCTTATCACATTTTAATTAAAAAATATCTTCCAATTAACACACAAATCATATTCCTTCTCCGACAAGATAAAACCCCTACTTGGCCTATAAAAAGAACCCTTAACCCACACATTCAACCCTGGCTCATTCACAGAAAAATAACCCAAGCTAATACTCACGGCTGAAAACACAAAATAAATAAACCCTAGTTCCTGACTAAACGCGTACACTAGCCAACTTCAATCTCACGCCGCACTGCCCCCTTGACCATTCACCAGCCCTTTATCACGCTTCACAAACATCCCACTAGCCACGTAGCAAGACTGCCTCACAACTTCACAGCCTGCTTCCTACACACCATCACGCCACCTTTCACACAGCCTCACTGCCACAAGCACAAGCCCCCACTATTTCCATTCACGAAACCAAGCCAATTCACCCATACGTTCACGCTACGCTCCTAGCCACCAGCCTTAGTCATGCCCCTTGACCATCAGCCATCAGCCAGCTCATGCACCCTTTGCCGCATTAACTCTCACGCACACAAGCAGCACTCCAAACTCAGTCCATTCAATAAAACACAAAAAGCCCTTTAACCAGACAAGCCTTCGCACATTAAACCTCACTGCCAGTCCATTTCAGCCGCACATTAACCCCCAAACAGCCCTAAAATTGCACTAAAAACAGTCCCAAAAGCTTCCCCAAAACAGTCCAAAAACCACAGCCCAAACCAGTCCAAATAAACCACAAGACGGAAGTGTGTTGGGTGTGATGTCAAGACGGAAGTGTCACTCCATTAGTATGCCTATGCTGGGTATATTGAGAATCTTTGTGTGTTGGGTGTGATGTCAAGATGGAAGTGTCACTCCAGTCATATGGAGTTGATGATCGCGCAAGGATACAGAACTGGTTCTCTAAAAAGGTTGCAACCGTCGGGATAATATGACTTGGTCATGATTATCAGATAGTAAATAGACTTGTTGCTCGTCATTCGATATATGCTTCATACGAGGCAGACACTGTAACAGCCTCAGGCCTTGCATCTGATCAACCGATACTGGATCGAAATACGTAATACTACGTATACTACGCCTGAAATAGATCCTTTATTCCTGTAAGGATATTTCCGGAGAATTGGGTAGGCATGGCGCTTTGCTAGATGCCAACCTTGTCTTGTAAATCGGTACAAACGTAGTAATTGGTACTTACGTGTTCGGATAGTCCGACAACCGAATTTACTATCAACATATCCGGGGATCTCATGGGTCGCTTCCCAAAGATTCACCGATGACGTATGACTCGCACTTTTAATTAATCTGGAATTAATTAGATGAGAGGGAAAATCAATCTGAGATTAATTACGGAGATATTTTATCTGGGATAAAATATCATTTAAAGAGAGATAACGATTAATTTGGAATCAATCGATTAATTAATATATTCGATATATTAAATGAAATTGGATTTCGACGCGGAATTAAAATTAGATTTTAATTCGGGCGAACGAGTTAATTTAGAATTAATTTGTTAGCGACATGAATTGTTATTTCGCTAGGCATAATCATTTAATTACGTCGTAATGGAAAATTCGTTAATTTGGAATTAGTGAACCCGAGCGCGGGATTGTTTACGAGCGCATTCGCATTTCGAATTCGAGTGCGGCACGCAAGTCAAATCAAGCGTCAAATCGCTAGTCGCATCAAGCCTCAAATCACTTGTCACTTTGAGTGATGTGACTAGACAACTTGCGATTGATGTGATTGAGTGATATGTGTGGTTGGCATTTGTGGGCATTAATTACTTTGACTTTTGGAACCAAAATTGTGCATTTGATTTTAGAAATCAATTACCAATTTCAATTAACACATTTTATCTCTCTCTCCTCCATTTCTCTCTTCATCTCTCACGCCCACTATGGCTAAATTTTCTTCTGTTCTTGGCAGTGAACTGCTGTGAAAATGGAGGAAGAAAAAGGGAAGCAAAAGTCGCGATTTTTTGGCAAAATCGGGAGTGCTAGCACACTACGAAGTCATGCGAAGGTGATAGGGAAGTTCACCCATGACCGGGAATCGTTTGACGAAGCTTGGAGCTTGTTCAAGGACCTCCAATTGCCGAATTTGAGGACTGCACAAACAGCCACTGCTGAGCAGTCCAAGAGGCAGAAAGTTGAGTTTTGTTGCCTACCGCGTCGCTCAACCGCTCGATGTGAGTATTCCACAACTCCCTCGTTGTATTCGCACTTGATTCATGCTTGTTTATTGATCCTTGGGACCTTAGAAAACTCCAACAATGGTATCATGATCAAGAAAAAACATGAAAAATATTTAGGGCTTAAAATTGGGTAAATTGATTTTGAGCATGATTTAGTTAAATTTTTTGATTGAATATGTTTAAATGATGTTTAATTGAAGTTTGATTGGATCAATTTCAAGAAAATTGGTTAGGATCATTTTTCCCCAAATTGTTGAGGCTTGGTCGAATCTTAAGTGCCCTAATTCTTGGTGATTTTTTTGATTTTTAATCATTGGATGAGGTGGAATCATGTTGGGTACGTTGATTTATGTCGATTGTGGATTTAATTGGATTGAAACCGAATCGGATATAGATATCCCCAAATTGCCGAGAACAATATAAGCATGATTGGGTTTGATTTTTGATCAAAATATGTTGGACACTAATTGATGTAATTGAGCATGATTAATTAGGCTAATTAGTGTTTTGGAAATGTTAATTGGGTAATTAATTGTGTTATACACTTTGGTTAATTAAATATGAAATTTGGAATTTTGTTTTTAATTAAATTGGGCCTATTTTGGAAATTGGGCTTGTTATGTTGTAAATGGGCTTATTGGGCTTGGTTGTATCAAGTTAGGTTTAGGCCAAATGGATTGGATCCAATTGGGCCCAAAACAGCATCCATAAAGCCCAAATGCGACTAATGGACCTTTAATTATTTAATTGGGCCTAATGGGCCAAATTGATTTATGGGATTATGGGGTAACTCCCGGATTGGACTTTGGTTGTTGGGTTCGACTCGAGTTGACCAAAAGTCCACGCCTTAAGAAATTAATTAAAAGCCCATTGGACTTTAATTAAATTGACGTTGGACGTTAATTGGGCTTTGAGACATGTAACGATTAATTTGGAATTTAAATCGTAAAGGTTCGTAAATAAAATGTGATATTTAATTTGGAATTAAATAGTGAATTAGTATTAAATACAAATTGAATTGGATTTAATTTTGTAGTTTAATTTAATTCAAGAATTCATACTTTGAGTACTTATTCGCAAAAACGAGTTTGACTCGAGCAAAATCAAATCGTTGTTTGAACATTGGATGGTCACTTATTATCAGATGAATTAATTTGATTAGATTGATTGATAACATGCTTGTGTGAATACATGGTTGCGATGCATGAATAATGTATATCAGATGGATATTAGATGGGTGGGATAATTTTAGAAATTATTGTAATAAATTTGATTTATTAATTGGACCTGCGTGTCCAGCCTTATTACCTCCTTATTCTTTGTATTCTCTTCTCACCTATTCCCCTCAATGTAAATGAGGTTTCTTTAGAAGTGTAGTGTAACGGGTAGAAGAAATATTTGTGCTAGCAGAAGAGAGAAAGGGAGAGATTTGATCTAGGATCAATGTGTAAAGTATCCATCCGCATATCATTATTATTTTATTCATATGCACTTTATTATGTATTTAGAATGCATGTTTAAGGGTGTATGATGATGAGACCTTAACAAATATAATAAATTGGTTGACAATTTGTACTCGAAAAACCATCGCAAAATATTAAGCGCCTTTCCTTCCATTGAGTGATTCTCACTCAAGATCCGAGACTGGCATTGGCTTGTTGGCCAAAGTCAAGGCCTTTGTCCGTCGAGGATGTGTTTGAATCACGAAGGCTTTGTTCCATATTGGTGTCTTGTCCAAGTTGTGGTTTGCTGGCCAAAGTCAAGACCACTTCTTGTCCATCGACATTGATTACGAAGCTTTCCATGGTCAATGGGTCACGCTTAACTGGGATCACTAAGTTTTTTGTGCCAAAGCCAAGGCTTAGTTAGTTCAGAGGAAAAAGGTTAGGTAATACATTGGATGTATTGGCATATATAAGATATATGTTTCGGACTTGGATGTCCCCCTACTGGATCTAGGAATTGGATTGGATCCAATTGATCTTAGAGATCTACCTAGTTAATTATCATACAATTTGTTGTCCAAAGTAAAGATTGTGTGATATTTAACGGGATCCTAGCCCGCTAGGAAACACGGTTTCCCGAGTACTCGACAGAGGGTTAGAGGCTCACCGAAAAATAGTGGGAGGCAAGAATTGAATTTGCAATATTCGTTTAATTACTTGCCATACGCGATCAAACAAATATCATTCGTCATATAAATTAAATGTTAGTTGGACTAATATTTAAATGTTGTTTTAATAAATAGTTGGACTATATTCAAACTATTCATTTATAGTTGATTTTATAATTGGATTATAGTAATCAATATAATTGATTTTAATCTATTGATTATAGTTGATTAAATAGTTGGACTATTGTAATCATTATAATAAATAGTACCGAAATCGTTGATTAAATAGTTGGACTATTAGAATCAAGTTAAAATTGAAAGATTCGCATTTAAAACATAATCCGAGGGAAAATGTATTTAAATGGTTTAATTTTCAAATTGGGAATTAAATTTCAGGATGGTCCTGGAAACTAATAAGTTACTTTATTTGATAAAATAACATATTAGGCCTAAGCCCGGAGTTAAGCAAATAGTAGAGCATAATCTTTGGAAGATTTATGTAATGATAATTTTAGTGCTTAATCCATTAAGCTTGTCGCAGTAGACTCCTTAATTTCTGAATCAGAACTAAGGATTAGATCCTTAAAGTATGATAATGAAATTTAAGGATCTTCAAAGAATCTATCCTTAGAATCTTAGAAGTACTAAATTGCAATAATAACTCTTGGAGGGTTAATGACTACTCTCAAGGAGATAAAGTCAAAATTTGCAATAGGCAAGTAGCGTAAAGGCGCACCTTACTTCGATATTCTAGCTTCTAGAATGTTGAAAAGGGCAAAGGCAAAATCATTACAATCTTCTAGGAAGATAAATGACATATCCCAAAATGTCTGCCTAAATGTGGCAAACGGAATCGCGGAAGCATGACTGCCGTTTGGACAAAGCAGACATGAAGGAATTGAAGACGAGCAAGGCTTTGACTTCAAATCTGTTTGTCATAAATATATTCACTACTAGTATTAAAATTGGATTTTAGATACTTAGTGTGATATATATACATATTGATGTTCAGAATCTGCTGTGAGCAGGATACTGACTTCAGTTGAGATTTATCTGCGAATCAGAAACGGGACGAAAGTCATTGTTTTAACCGTAGATACCTAATTTTAGGAACTACCATCGGGTGTGTACTTAAATTAGGGAACTGTTATAATGTAACTAGTTTGACTAGATACATTATCTCTATATCAGTGTTTAACCCGCTGCGGGTGAACCTTTATATTCTAGAACACTAAAGTGTTTTATTATATAAAGATGATATTGAGATAAACACATTATATGTGAATAACAGAATTTATATTTTGAATATAAATAAATCTCAAACATATAACGTGACAAACAAATAGCTCAAACTGATTTGATCAGATGAAACATATTATGGCATTGTTGTCTGGGACACATTAAACAAGAGTTGTATATCCACACTTTTGAAGAGTGGGTACTAGGACACATTTGATTCCAATCAAATAAAGTATACAAATCTAGTTTATTGGGCAAAGTGCCTAAAACACTATTTACTTGGTAAAAGTGTAAATGCCACTGATCTGTTAGCCCTAGTTCATAGTGAAGCAAGTGGGCCCATGTCCAGCTAGGCTAGATGTGGATATGAATATTTTGTGACCTTTACGGATGTGGCATCGCGTTATGGTTATGTGTTTCTTTTAAGAACACAAATCGAAAACTTTTAAACTTTCAACACGAAATAGACAAACAGATCGGCTATAGTATTATACTGTCACTGTAAGACCGTAATGGAAAATACTTAGGCAATAAGCTTTTAATATACTTGAAAGAGTAAAGTATTCCTTCAAATGATGACTCTCCCGGAACACGTCATTTTGACGGTGTGTCCGAACGGATTAACCGAATTTTGTTGGACATGATAAGGTTAATCATGAGTCGCTCTGAGCTACCATTTCCTTCAACGGATAAGCTTTAAACAGTGTAGAACTTATTTAGAATAAGGTTCCATAATAATCTGTTTGACATATATCATATTAGATACGAACGGGAAAGAAATCGGGTTTCACATTCCTGAATATTTGGGTATGCTTGGCATATGTTTGGATGATACCAAACTAAAACCCAAATTGGATAAGTGCCAATTGTAGGTTATCCTAGGGTTACATAAGTATAGTACTTATACAACTCACAAGAGAACAATTAGATTGTTGCTCACCATACGGTTTTCCTAAGAGGAATACCGATATGCAGTGGTAAGTAGGAGGATAGTAAAACTCGATGAAAATCGGAGTAATACTATTCCAGGCACCGATTCCTAATGGAACACAAATATTTCATCAATGATGAAACTATACCAGTAATCTTCGAATACACAAGAACCGCGTAGTCAGAGAGAGTCAGAAAACAACCTGAGGTATGGGTTTCTGATCTCACCTCATAAAGATGTCTATCTTATTGAGGTATAACAACTGACTATGTATGAGGAAGTGATACAAGGTATCGACTCCCTAATTATGACAAAGTGTCATGAGTTCGAATCGAAATGGTTCCATGTATATCAACTATGTTTGGATACTAGTTGATGTACCGTAAGGCATTGTGCCTATTGGTACTATTGGTCTTCAAAGAAGACATACATGGATGGCAACATACCAACGTATAAAGCTAGGCTTTTAGCGTAAAGGTATTGTTATCAACATTATGTTGATTACGATTTAACCTTTTACCTGTTGCCACGGTAAATCCATTTGGATAATGCTTGCTAAAGCCGCATGTTTCATGTATGAAATATGACAGCTTAATGGGAAAATCGCTTTCTGAAAAGGAAACCTTTTGGAGGATGTTTATAACATCCTGTCGGTTTTGTCGTACAATAAGTAGCAAACAAGGTTTGCAGGTTATTCGATCCATGTTTGGATTGAAGCAAGCATAGGTTCTTGGAATTATCATTTTGATGTAATCATAATGGAGTATGATTTAATTCAAAACAAAAAGATTCTTGTGTATATAAGAGGGTTAGTGGGAGCGCACTGACAGTGGTTGTCCTATATAAATAATGATAATATGTCATTTCTTGGAAATGATATTCCCATAATAACTATCAGTGAAAGCTTGGCTTTCATGAAAAACTCTCCAAGAATTCGTACATTGAAAAATGTACAAGACCTGGTGTCTCATACGCTTTTAGCATATGAATTTACAATCATGCCAATCCAAGTGATAGTCATTGGATTGATGTTAAGAACATCCTTGAGTATCTTAGAGATCTAAGGATACTGTCTTAAACTATGGAGAAAGAAAAGTTGAAGTGACTGGGATCATTACTGCAAGTTTCCTACACCGATAAGACGACTATAAGTCGTAAAATGGTACTATACAATTTGAATAACGGAACAGTGAGCTGGAAATCTTCCAAGCAAGATACTGTTACCGAATAAACAACAAATAGGGTTATTGCTGCAGCTGAGGCAGCAATAGAAGCCTTCTAGGTCGATAATAAATCTAATTAGATTAGATATGGTTATGTTAGCAGCTAAGCTAGGCGTCAACACGTGCTAAAGAATTAATGGTCTCATCAACGATCCATATACATACTTCGATATTCATCTGATTCGTTCGGATCATACATCATGGCGATGTGATGATCGTATAAATCGCATGAGACGATAATCATGCAAATCCGCTGACGAAACCTTTTCTTCAACAGTTTGAGCCAACCGTACATAGTTCGGGTGTAAGACACTCGAGTGACTGGCTATAGGCCAAGTGGGAGATTGTTGGACAATTATGACCCAGCGTCACTATTTGTACAGATCATGGTGTTGTTGTACAAATTAACTATGTGACAAAGGAGATTACACTCTTATCATTTGTGATTAGATCACCAAGATATATAAATGATAGGAGGTCCTTATGATTTTTCCTGGATTGAGAATGATATGAGACAGTATCATCCATGAAGGATAAATTATTAAATATCCCTAGTCAGAGTATTATCGAGATTGGACATTGATAAATACGATGTAAAAGACTAGTATTACATTGTGCGCGTTGTGAGGGCACAACGACATAGATCTCATATATTGGGTATATGATACTCATGCAAGTGTAATAGGAGGTTGTGTTTTACCGATGGTACGGGAAACAGCTTCGCTGGATAAGACCCCCTCGGAATTCCATTGGTAGTATGACTATGTGTCTATGGAAGTCCGAAATCAGGGTAGGTGTATTTGGTCTTAACCTGAGACTTTCACCGCAAATACTTACGACAATCAATATACTTTGGTTGCGGTCATCCAGGACTTTAATAGGTTATGTGTACGCCTATGCTGGGTATATTGAGAATCGTAGTGTTTTGGGTGTGATGTCAAGACGGAAGTGTCACTCCAGTCATATGGAGTTAATGATCGCGCATGGATACATAACTGGTTCTCTAAAAAGGTTGCAACCGTCGGGATAATATGACTTGGTCATGATTATCCGATAATAAAGAGACTAGTTGCTCGTCATCCGATAAATGCTTCGTACGGGGCAGACACTGTACCATCCTCAGGCGTTGCATGTGATCATCCGATATTGGATTGAAATACGCAATACTACGTATATTATGCCTGATATAGATCCTTTATTCCTGTAAGGATATTTCTGGAGAATTGGGTAGGCATGGCGCTTTGCTAGAAGCCAACCTTGTCTTGTACATCAGTACAAATGTAGTACTTGGTACTTACGTGTTCGGATAGTCGTCCGACGACCGAATTTACTGCCAACATATCCGTAGATCTCATGGGTCGCTTCCCAAAGATTCACCGATGACGTATGACTCGCACTTTTAATTAATCTGGGATTATTAAATGAGAGAGAAAATTAATCTGGGATTAATTGCGGAGATATTTATCTGGGATAAAATATCATTAAAGAGAGATAACGATTAATTTGGAATCAATCGATAATTAATATATTCGATATATTAAACGAAATTGGATTTCAACGCGGAATTAAAATTAGATTTTAATTCGGGCGAATGAGTTAATTTAGAATTAATTCGTTAGCGACGTGAATAGTTATTTCGCTAGGCATAATCATTTAATTACGTCGCAATGAAAAATTCATTAATTTGGAATTAGCGAACCCGAGCCCGGGATTGTTTGCGAGCGCATTCGCATTTCGAATTCGAGTACGGCACGCAAGTTAATCAAGCGTCAAATCGCTAGTCGCATCAAGCGTCAAATCACTTGTCACTTTGAGTGATGTGACTAGACAACTTGTGATTGATGTGATTGAGTGATGTGTTGGTGGCATTGTGGGCATTAATTGCTTTGAATTTGGAACCAAAATTGTGTATTTGATTTTAGAAATCAATTACCAATTTCAATTAACACATTTTATCTCTCTCTCCTCCATTTCTCTCTTCATCTCTCACGCCCACTAGGGCTGAATTTTCTTCTGTTCTTGGCAGTGAACTTCCGTGAAAATGGAGGAAGAAAAAAGGGAAGCAAAGTCGCGATTTTGTGGAAAAATCGGGAGTGCTAGCACATTAAGAAGTCATGCGAAGGTGATAGGGAAGTCCACCCATGAGCCGGGAATCGTTTGACGAAGCATGAAGCTTGTTCAAGGACCTCCAATGGCCGAATTTGAGGACTGCACAAACAGCCACTACCGAGCAGTCCAAGAGGCAGAAAGTTGAGTTTTGTTGCCTACCGCGTCGCTCAACCGCTCGATGTGAGTATTCTGCAACTCCCTCGTTGTATTCGTACTTGATTCATGCTTGTTTATTGATCCTTGGGACCTTAGCAAACTCCAACAGATGGAGGAAGAAATTCTAATATAATCTTTTAGGAAGCGTTCTAACAGATGCGGTTTATACCCACTTATTCTTGCATTTTTAGCTTACTATTTTATTAGATTTTGTGTCATTAATTATTTTGTAGTTTCATTCATGTTTTATTGGTAGGAAGCATTGGAACATGGATCTTGGAGCAAATATGCTTATTTTGGGACCTTACAGACGCATCGGAAGCATGCTAGAAGAGCGGAAATCGTAGAAAAAAAAATAACATACTAGAAATTATTGCTGGCATCGCGATGCCAATTTCGACGTCGCGACGCCTTTTCAGCATGCATTAATAGTGATTTCCCAAGATTTATGCATCGCGACGCCAATTCCGGCACCGTGACGCTGCGAGAGAAGCCCATAATCTTTTTAAAGTCATATTTTACATGCACAAGGACTCCAAGATTTCCTTATATATATAGAAGCTCGTCCAAAACCTTAGGGGGAGACTAATACACAACTCAAGAGTGAATAACACATATTTTTAGAGAGATCCAAAGATGAAGGTTGAAGAGCGACAATAGGAGATGAAAACGGTGACGTCCGAAGGCGAAGAGATTCGATTCGAGTTTATTCTTCTAGTTTATTTCTTTAAATCTAATTATTTCTATTATATTCATGACCCTATTTTCATTGTTATTATCTTTAGTCATGAACTAACTCTTTTGTTCTAGAGGATGTAACTTATGCTTGAACCTTTGTCTTGATTGCCAATTTAATTGTTATAAATTTTTTATTTAGTTTATTTATATTATCTTGCGTATAATGTTTCTTGTTTGTTGGCCACAAATTGAGATGATGCATGTTTAAGAATCTATCATTCAGGAGAGGGGGTTTTGAATAAGATTTAGAAAATATAACTTAGGAGATTTGTAGAGTTCGAAAAACTTATAATCTATTTGAAGTCGTAACAAAAATCACAGAGCGTAATAAATTATTAATTACTAGATTTTTATAAGGATATCGAAGTCTATAATTGATAATATATTCATTCGGCACTCGGGAGATGGAGTTATAAGATTCTTGGCTTATAAACTACTAAATTGAATATGAATTGATTGGCATAACAAATATATAGGGGATCGCTAGGTGAAATCAGACTCTAGAATCTATCATATCCTGGTTTATCTTTATCAAACGTTTTGTTTCTTAATTATTTAGTTTTTAACCTAAATTTAGTTGTTCTCTAAATAAAGTTAGGTTTATTAATTATAGTACTTAATGTGAGTTGAATACAATCCATGTAGGTTCGACACTCTTTCACTTATCTTTACTAAAACTTGACACCGTACACTTGCGGTACGATATATAATACCACAACAAACCTTATCTACCCACTCTGAAACCACTGTTTACATTCAATAATGTGAAAGTAAGGCCAATGGGGACAATAACGTTGCCAATATACGCTGCAGAAAGGGTGGTGCTGGTAGATTTACTGATCATTAACATTGCTTCCCCGATCAACGTAATTATTGGCTGAAAATGGATTCATATTGTGAATGGTGTGGTGTCAACTCTACACCAGGTGATGAGGTGTCAAGCCTTGAATTGGTTACACACCATCAACATCAAAGTCGACCCCACCCAACCTAGCCGATGCTATAATTTCAGCTTGGGAGGAGTACATATTATGTCAGGAGAGGAAGTGCAGAGGTTCAGTGCGGCTACGGAAAGAGCAGATTCTGAACAATAGCAATTAAAGGACTACCTACCACCCTATCTAAAACACCTAGAGAACAAGCCAAACAAGCTAGAAAAACCATCGAGAACCTAGAGAATGTGGTTTTAGATGAAGCAGAACCAGAGAAGAAGGTACTAGTAGGAGTCTTATTGTCATCAGAATAAAATGGGAAGATAATGGAGATGCTCAGGAGGAATAAGGATGTGTTCACATGGACACATAAGGACATGACAAGAGTATACCCAATGGAGGCAACTAACCACCTCAGTCTAGATCCAAAGTTCCCACCAATCAAGCAGAATCAGAGGCGGTTCACCACCGAAAGGAACATGATCATTAATAAAGAAGTGGACAATGGTCTATAGAACCATGCCAATACCATGAATGGGTATCGAATATGGTTGTAGTGGCAAAGAAGAACATGAAATGAAGGGCTCATCAACCTCAATAAGGCTTGCCCGAAAGACAGTTACCCATTACTGAAGATAGACCAACTGGTAGATGCGGTTACATGGTATGAAAGAATGAGCTTCTTAGACACGTACTCGGGCTACAACTAGCTTCAGATGGATGAGAAAGACATGATATATACGACTTTCATCACCAAATGAGGACTGTTTTTCTATAAGGTGATGCCATTCGGGTTAAAAAAATATATGAGCTACTTATCACATGTTGATCAAC